>OZ005654.1:208654194-209254194 GCA_963930645.1 Salticus scenicus
TTGACGCAAACTCTATCTTAACTTAATTAGATCACTAAATGGATAAATAAGAGAACACAAGACTTGAATTAACAATAACTAAAGTTTATTTGAGCAGATTAATGGGGAGGGTGGCCTGGCAATTAAACTAGCTCAGTCAGTGTATCACTCAATCAAAATATATGTATCAACAATTAAATTAGATTATCTTAAATATCTCACCCCAGCAAGCAATTAAAGGTGTAGCGACGGTTGCACTCATAACTCTACTGCTGCGACTTCACTTTCGATCAGAGGATTCCCTACAGATCGAAATTCACTTTCACAAGCGCTAGCAAATACTCGTACTAACACTCATCATGACTTATTCCTCACTCCTCTAAATTTCTACTACTCAATATTCGCCAAAATAAGACTTTCAACAATCCACTATAATACTCTAATATCCACACTATAATATGCTCTGACATCCACTATAATATCCTCCAACATCCACTATAATATCCTCCAACATCCACTATAATATCCTCCAACATCCACTCCCATCTACTAAAACCTTCGCCATTTTATACTTCTTCCTACATCCTCCTCTGTCTTCATTTCAATCCGTCCTTTTAAAATCACTTCTAATTTATCTAACATTCAAAATCTAAGTCTTTCATTGCAGCACCCTGCCGACAAGAGGCTAACTCGACCTCAACTTTCGCCGAGTCACTGGCGACGAAGCGATTTTAACCGTCCCCACTTCTACTTTGCTGGATCCAGCTTAATTAAAACAACTGTGGTGACGTTCTGACGTCTCAACCTCACAACGTAGGCAAAGAATATTAAAAGTTATTCGATACAACAATTACGTACAGTTGGAAGGTGTTACTAATCAATGAGTACTGCATGATTTTTCTTTCTTGTTTAAGTCTTAACGTGTTTTCAATTTCTGTATCTATGTGCCCGAATCTCCATTTGTCTATCTGTCTGTGTACCGCACTTAGCGTCCGGAAATATTTTCTGAATTTTTAAAAAAATATATATGTTGTTCATATTCACTATTGTATGTTCCCAAATAAAAAGGGCATTAATAGGTACTGTACAACATGTTTATGTACAAGAACGCGCAAAAAATGCCAATGCATTTTAGGACATACATTTTTATAATTTACATTTAAAGAACTTTCATACTGTACTTTCAACTGTAAAATCATAAAGAAATTGGCATTTATTGTTAATTTGCTAAAATAATGTTTTGTATAAAATATGATTTTGTTAACCTTCAAATTTACAGGGCTACACTGAAATTTTCAGATAGATTAAGGGCTGGAATTACAATCGAAGGGCGACTGTTTCTTTTGTGTTAAGCATTTTTAACACTTTCAAACAGTGTTTAAGAATGATTAGGAATTCAATTAGTCTGTCTGTATGCCTTTCAGAACTACTGTTTGTTTGTTGTGTGATAACGTAGGTACAGAACTTTCAAAGTTATAAGATACAACAATTACGTGGAGTTGGAAAGTGTTAATAATCATTGCGTAATGCATGATTTTTCGTTCTTTTTTTATAGTTTATAAAATACTTAATACTATTTCAAGATAAAATGTTGTGTAACTCTATGTGCAACTCTGCCTTTAACAGTGTGAGTAACTCTTCCTTTATATTAACAGTGTGTGGAGCTTTGTGTCTAAATCTGCTGTTTGTTAACAGTGTGTAACTCTTCTTTTTTTTTAACAGTGTGTGTGTAATTCTGTGTGTATTGCTGAACTTTTCTATCAGTGTACGTAACGCTATGTGAAACTGTCACTGTGTGTGCAAACCTGTATGCAATTAACAGTGTGTGTGTAGCTCTTCTTTCTTATTAACAGTGTGTGTAACTCTATGTGTAATTTTGTTTTTTATTAACAGTTCTTTTTTTTAACATTGTGTGTGTAACACTGTGTGTATCGCTGATTTTTAGCATAAAACGTGTGTAATTTTACTTATGTGTAACTAACAGTGTGCGTAACCCTGTACGTAATTAAATGTGTGTGTGCAACACTGCCTTCTTATTAACTCTGTGTGTGTAAATCTGTGTGTAACTCTTTATTAACAGCGCCTTTTTATTAACAGTGCATGTAACTCTGTGTATAATCCTGCCTTTTTATTAGCAGTGTGTGTAATTCAATGTTCATTTCTTTTTTTTTTTTAACAATGTGTGTAACTTTGCGTGTATCACTGATTTTTTGCTGTGTATAATTCCGCCTTTTTATTAACAGTGTGTGTAACTCCGTATGTAATTCTCTTTTTTTTTTTTTTTTTTTGACAATGTGTGTAACGCTGTGTGTACCGCTAATTTTTTGCTAACAGTGTGTGTGTAACTCTGCATTTTTATTAACAGTTTGTGTGTAATTGTGTGTGTAACTCTGCATTTTTATTAACAGTTTGTGTGTAATTGTGTGTGTAACTTTGCCTTTTTATAACAGAGTGTGTAACTCTGTGTTCTTTTCTGAGTAGTGTATGTGTAACTCTGATTCCATGAATATTTACGGGAGATAGAGCACGGAAAGACAGACAAACCTAAGTCATTAACACTTTTCAACTTTATTGGAAAGTGTTAAAAACATTTAGAAAGTGATAAAAACGCTTATTGTAAACGAAAATGCAATTCAAGCAATTTTCCAACAATACCTCTTAATGTATCTGAATATTTTTGTGTGGCCCTGTAAATATAATGCTAATAATATTGTATTTTATGGAAGGCATTCTTTTGTGCATATGAATAATATATATATATATATATATTTACGACTTGTGCAAAGTAAAATCATTAAAATTTGGTGTTAGAAATACCTTCCATAGAACGCAATGCTTTTAAATACTTTCGGATGTCCCTGTATACAAACCAGTGATGGTATTTACTTCAATTTACATGGGGAATATCCGGAAGGGGACTTAAATGATATATTTTAATTTCATTAAAATTGTTTAAAGTAAACGTATCAAAATACGGTTTATAGAAATATCTATCATGGAACACAGTGCTTTGGAAAATTTTGGGTGTCCCTGTATACAAATCAGAAGAGGATTTCCCTCCATTTTCAATAGGGAACATCCGATAGTGAACTTGAATACGATATATCAGCTTCAAGAAATTCCATGAAAATTTACAGGAGTTCGACTGCGGACAGACAGACAAACCGAAGTCATTGACACTTTTCAACCTTGCTGGAAAGTGTTAAAAAAAGAACGAAAATTCATGCAGTACGCACTGGTTATTAATACTCTCCAATTGTACGTGCTTGTTGTATCGTATAACTTTCAATATTCTTTGCCTGCATTATCAAACAAAGGAGAGAAGCACAGAAAAATATACAGATTGACTAATTCAATTTAAAACCGCTCTCAGACATCGTTGAAGAACGTTAAAAAGGCTTAATGCAAAAGAAAATCCAGCCGTCAGATTATAATTGATCCCTTAATGTATTTGAATATTTTAGTGTAGTGCTGTAAATCTGAAAGTTGATCATATCATATTCTATACAAAACATTATTTTAGAATATTAAAATACATTTCAATTTATTTATAATTTTTACAGTAGAAAGTTATTTAGATGTGATTTTTAAAAATGTCTGTCCTAAAACGCAAAGCATTGGAAGTTCCCTGTACACAAACACGTTGTGTAGGACATATTAATGGCATTTTAAATAGGAAACATTCCATAGTGAACTTTAATAACATATATCAATTTTTCAAAATTCTGAAAATATTTAAGAACTCTTGGGACGAGAGCCAGATAGAAAGACAGACAATCGGACAGAAAGATAACCAAATTAAAATCATATTCACGCTTAAAAATTGTTAGAAAGTGTTAAAAATGCTTATTGTAAAAGAAAATGCAATTACAGCAAATTTTTATTAATAGCTCATAATGTAACTTAATATTTTTATGTGGCCCTGTAAGATTAATATTAATCATACTGTATTTATAAAAAGCATTCCTTTTTGCATATGAATAACATTTTTCAATTTCATTAAGATTTGTGCAAAGTAAAATTATTAAAATTTGGTTTGCAGAAATACATCTCATACAACGCAATACTTGTAAGTCTCCCTGTACACAAAACAGTGGTAATATTTTCTCCATTTCACATAGGAAACATCCGATAGCGAACTTGAATAACATATTTCAATTTCATTAAGATTTGTGTAAAGTAACGGTATTAAAATAGGGTTTATAGAAATGCCTCTCATAGAAAAAAAATAGTTTGCAGTACTTTCCGATGCCCCTGTACACAAACCAGTAGAGGTATTCACTCCATTTTTAATAGGGGACATCCGATAGTGAACTTGAAAAACATATATTAGTTTCAAGATATTCCATAAATATTTACCGGAGTTAGAGCGCCGAAAGACAGAGAGATGGGCAGACAGACAGATACACAGATACACAAATTGAAATTATATTCACACTTAAAAATTGTTAGAAAATGTTAAAAACGCTTAATGTAAACGAAAGTGCAATTCCAGCAAACTTTTCTTAATAGCTCTTTATGTATCTGAATATTTTTTTGTTGCTCTGTAAAACTAATACTAAACATACTATATTCTATAGAAAGCAGTCTTTTGTGCATATGAATAACACATTTCAGTTTCATTAAGCTTTGTGGAAAGCAAAGTTATCAAAATTTGGTTTATAGAAATACTTCTCATATAACGCAATGCTTTGGTATGCTTTCAAGTGTCTCTGTGCCCAAACCAGTGGTGGTATTTACTCCATTTAATATATAAAACATCCGATAGTGAACTTGAATGACATTTCTCAATTTCATTAAGGTTTGTGTACAGTAAAGGTATTAAAATATGGTTTATAGAAATATCTCTCATAGAACACAATGCTTTGTAAAAGGTTTGTGTGCCTCTGTACACAAACCAGTAGAGATATTAACTCCTTTTTCAATAGGGAACATCCGATAGTGAACTTAAATAACATATATCAGTTTCAAGAAATTACATAAATATTTACTGGAGCTAGAGCGCGGACAGACGAACAGACAGATACTTAAGTTGAAATTATATTCACAGATGAAAATTGTTAGACAATGTTAAAAACGCTTAATGTAAACGAAATTGAAATTATAGCAAATTTTTATGAACAGCTCTTAATGTAACTGAATGTTTTTGTGTGGCCCTGTAAATCTAATGCTAATCATGCTATATTCTATGCAAAGCATTCTTTTGTGCATATGAGTAACATATTTCAATTTCATTAAACTTTGTGGAAAGTAAAGTTATTAAAATTTGGTTTATAGAAATACCTCTCATAGAACGCAATGCTTTGGAGTACTTTCGAGTGTCCCTGTGTACAAACTAGTGGTGGTATTTATTCCATTTTATATATGAAACATCCGATAGTGAACTTGAATAACATGATTCAATTTCACTAAGATTTGTATACAGTTAAGGTGTTAAATATGGTTTACAGCAATACCTCTCATAGAATACAGTACTTTGGAATACTTTCGGGTGTCCCTACAGGAATTAGAGCGCGGACAGACAGACAGACAGACGGACAGAGGGACAGACAAGTCTAAGTCACTTTTAAACCTTGTTGGAAAGTGTTAAAAAGGAAAAAATGCTTAAACTTCCCTTAATATATCAGCTGTAAAATTTGCCGCATTTAAGGGATAAAATTTGTCGCATTTAGGAAAATGGTGTAAACAGACCCTTAAATGCGATAAAGATTTTAAACCCCTCTTTTTAAAAAAATGTAGTATTTTTTTTTATTTTCTTCTGGTAGGTATGAAGGGTATTCAAGCACATGACGTAACAGTGGTTATTTGATCTTGAAAGATGAAAGGATAAAATTACAGTTACTATTTGAAAATATTTTATCGCAATTAGGAAAAGACGTCGGAAAGCCATAATGGACAATGTTTACTGCAAAAGAAAATTCTACTAGAAAAAACCTTTAAAATTTAATGAAAAGTTTCGCGAACCGTTCTTGAAATGTGTATGTTCCATTATGATTTATAAGTTTGTGATTTAAGCATTTAGATTTTCAGTAGAAGAACTTTGTCGCATTTATGGGTTATCGCATTTAGGCACAATGACCTTATATATTTTTTTTAATTAAACATAGATTTAATATATTCATAATTTCAATTGTTTTTATCTTTTTAGTGCAAAATTATCTAATTAATATTTGTTTTTTTTCAGAATGATATCAAAATACTACCAGAACCAATCAGCATACAGTGTATGTATATGGATGTTCAGTCAGCAAACTTCTTAGCTTACCAACTTAATACATTAGAGATGCATACCAACGAAGGAATCAAAAACCAAGTTTGGGTTGACAAGCCAGATAATTTCTACAGTAAAGTTTCAGAAGTTGAATTGGTTACGGATTATAATCCAAATGTATTTCCTAAAATGTTAGCATTACATATGAATGGACTTTGATCTTGTGATTCATTATATTAACTTTAGCAACGGTGACTTCATTGTATATTACTTTACAATAAATTCATATTAATTTACATACTGTATGGGCTTTATTTTAGAAAGTCAGTGAAAAAAACTAGAAAATATGCCATATTTCAGTAATATCTAAGTTCTATAATTTTTTCACTTATCTCCGACTAAATTTGTTCATAAAATATTATATACTAGCAGGCTACGCCCGCTTTGCTGGTCACTATATTTAAATGAATTTTCAAAAGAATTGGATCAGTATTTATTTTTTACATCACATTACACATAAAAAAAAAAAAAAAAAAAAAAAAACTGAAATCGCTTTAGATCTCACTTCTTCGGATACCCGTTGCCTAAGGCAGCTCTTTTTTCTGCCCGTACTGCATCGGGTCCAGTTTCTCACTGTCTACAGACAGGTCTTTCCCGGGCACTTCTATCTGGGTATTTATCGACGACTTGTGGATTTTCTGTTATTTAAGAACTACAATTTTAAAGATGACTGTATCTCAGCATCTATTATATATTTTAGTTTTTGAACCATGTGTTTTATAGCCCCCGTTATTTACACTATATTACGATTTGATTACGACCAGTGCACTAAAATAAAATAAAAAATTAGATTTTCTTTTAAAAGGAATTAAATACATGAAAAACAAACGAATTTTAATCAGTTTAATCCTTTCTACTATAAACTACCATTTTTTTCACCCAATAAATATTATAAATAATAATAATAATAAATATTTTTCTTTTAAAGGTATTAATTAAAAAAATGAAAAATAAAAAGTTGTTATACTATAAAATTTATACATAAACGTAACAATTTATTTCTATCGTATTTTACCATTTTGATTTTCAATAAATATAAAAATAATTAAAAAAAAAAAAAAAAAATCGCCTCAAATGAATGTATTAAATAAAAATGAATTGCATAATAGCCGTTGCTAAGATACACAGACGATTACAATCGAAGAATAAATTCATGAAAAATGAAAAATAAAAGCCAATGTTTAAAATCGAAAAAACATGAATTAAAAAAATTCAAATTCGAAATTCGAAAAAATCTCGATGAGGGGCACACCTGCAGGGTCCCAGGTACCTATATGCCAAATTTGGAAGCTCTGCGATCAATAGTGTGAGCACCAGAGCGCAGACAGACACACACAGACACTTCTCTTTATTTATATAGACTAGCAGGCTACGCCCGCTTCGCTGGTCTCTATATTTAAATACATTTTCAAAAGAATTGGATCAGTATTTATTTTTTACATCACATTATAAATAAGAAAAAAAAAAATACTGAAATCGCTTGTACCTGTTGCCTAAGGCAGCTCTTTTTTCTACCCGTATTGCATCAGTTCGAGTTTCCCACTGTCTACAGAAAGGTCTTTCCCGGGCACTTAAATCTGGGTATTTATCGACGACTTGTGGATTTTCTGTTATTTAAGAACTAGGATTTTACAGATGACTGTATCTCAGCATCTATTATATATTTTAGTTTTTGAACCATGTGTTTTATAGCCCCCGTTATTTACACTATATTACGATTTGATTCCGACCAGTGCAATAAAATAAAATAAAAAAGTAGATTTTCTTTTAAAAGGAATTAAATACATGAAAAACGAATTTTAATCAGTTTATCCTTTCTACTATAAACTACCATTTTTTTCACCCAATAAATATTATAAAAAATAATAATTAAAAAAAAAAAAAAAAGATTTTTCTTTTAAAGGAATTAATTAAAAAAATGAAAAATAAAAGTTGCTATAGTATAAAATTTATACATAAACGTAACAATTTATTTCTATTGCATTACCATTTGATTTTCAATAAATATAATAATAATAAAAGAAAAAAAAGAAAATAGTCTTCAAATGAATTTATTAAATAAAAAATGAATTGCATAATAGCCGTTGCTAAGATATGCAGACGATTACAATCAAAGAATAAATTCATGAAAAATGAAACATTAAAGACAATATTTAAAATCGAAAAAACATTAATTTAAAAAATTCAAATTCAAAAATTGAAAAAATCTCGATGAGTTGCACACCTGTAGGGTGCCAGGTACCTATATGCCAAATTTGGAAGCTCTGCGATCAGTAGTGTGAGCACCGGAGTGCAGACAGACACACACACACACAGACACTTCTCTTTATTTATATAGATATATGTCAGGGTTGTGGCTAAAAGGGTGGGGCAGGGGGTTCCTTCCCCCCCTTCCCCCCCGAAAAAATGAATATTTATTCAACATTTCAAAGTTGCACTATGTGTGTGTGTGTGTTTAACACTTAACATTATGTACCGTAGTTTGAACCCCCTCTAAAAAAAATTCTGGCTTTGGCCTTGATATAAGTTAACATAAATTTAAAAAGATGTATGCTAAAAACCAGTGATTGAATATCTATACTTTTAATGCTTTTGCTTTCTTTTATATTCAATGATAAAAAGTGTTGGAGTCAAAAATTTTTAACTTTTGGTTTTCAATGAATTTACTCATTTTGAGAGGTGCAAAATAATGGTTTGATCATTTTTAGAAAACGTCTGTCTGCATGTGTCAAAAATTTTGTGGCAGCTCCAGCTCCAGAAGCTATCCACAAAATTTCATACAAATTGATAGATAGTTGCATCTTGATTTAAATTAGTGTTATTTAACTTTTAATGAAAGTTCCCCCGTGGCATTATAACCTTGTTTTTTCATAATTTTTAATACGGAAAAAAGTATTATTTCATAAAATTTCATATTAAATGTGCTCAATGTGAATTATATTTTTAAAACTAATCCTTGTGAAATGAAGAAGCATTAATTATAGTAATAGATAACTAGAAAAAAAAAAAAAAAAATGTATACTTTTGAAATTATGTATATGTATACCCTTGAATGCCATAAAAGCAAATTGCCAAACCATAGATATGTTTTAATTTAAAACAAATTTATCAATTTTCTCTATATATTAAAAAAAAAAGTTATTGTCGCTTGTGTCAAATTTTTTTTGTCTGCGACCACATCTCCTCGCATAGGGCAGTGTCCTTCACGTTATGAGAGATATCAATGTTTGTGGAATATTCCAAGGAAGACATTTCAGCTGCTTAGAAATTTCTATCATTTTAATTAATGAAGCTATTAACTAAAAACGTCAGGTTTATAAAGGTACTCTATTTACCGCCTTGAAAAAGTTTCTCTTATGACTTTTTTCTATCATGATATCATTTTCAACTGGAATATTAAAATGTGATGCATGGTGTAAAAAAAAAAAAAAAAAAATCAATGTTGTTAATAATAGGTATTTTCAATGAAAAAAATTAAATTTGAATTGTATTTTGTTGTATACAAATATCTTTTTTTTTTTTTTTTTTTTTTTTTTTTAAATCTACCTTTAGAAAATAAATTTTCTTATTGGCAATCTTTAATGTTGTTTATAATTTTTTTAATATATTTTTTGTGAATAATGGAATAATGTCGTGTCTGTATAATTGACTGCATTTGTCTTTAAACCATATTTATCTTTTTTTTTTTTTTTTTAAGTAAAAAACATATTTTGAAATACTTCGAATATATTTTGACATAAAAAAAATAGAGTCAAATTCAAACTCATTTATAAATGACTCATATATACTCATATAACTCATTATAACTCATATATAAACTCATCTAATTTTGCACTGATAATTTTTAACATTATAGAATTAGACATTTCAAACTTCTAATTATGGCAAGAAAAAAAAATTCATCACCTAAATCTCTTAAATAGAATCAAGCAAATTTTATCCTTCCTAATTTTAGGAAATAGGTAGGAAAGAATTAATATTAATTATAATATTAATATTAATACTAATGTCCTAAAAATTAACTGAAAAAAAAAAAAAAAAAAAAAGATAGTAAAAAGTGTAGGCATTATAAAAAATAGGTCCTATTTTTTTTTTTTTTTTTTTAACAGGCAATTATACCGAAAAATTCACCCCCAAATAGTGTCAAAAATTTAAAATTTGCCAAAGGTGTTATATACTAAAGCCATACTTGCCAACCAATTTTAATAAAAAAAGGGAAGATTTTTGTTGAAAAACCAGAAGATTTCATAAAAAAAGGGAAGATTTTTTTTTCTTTGACGTGCTAAACAATACAGTTTTAATATTTTGAAGCAAGCTATAAAAACGTTTTACTATAGCATGATTATACTAAAAGTATAAAAGTTCTTAAATGAAGTTATTCTTCTTCAGCATATAAATATCTACAAAACAGAATCTGTAAGAAATTTATTTAACAATAGACAAAAGACTTAGTTAAGTTAAAGTATAACTAATTTTTTAAACAAATACAGAATATGATTTTTGTATATGTACATTAATCATACATATAAAAAAAAGTAGCAGTAGCTAATTATCAGTTTCAAACATGCATAAAACCAGCTGAGTATCAATTTTCTTAAATTAATTTGGGAAAAATTTTCCTACCTGAAAAAATTATTCTTCATTTTTTTCCTCATGTTTACACATTTGGTATAAATATGGCATACAAATATTTAATTTAATTGAGGAAAAATAAACAGATTCATTCAATTCAGCAATAAAGATCTAAAAATAATTACATATACGTGAGAAATATTCCTCACTTCCATTGCTTTATTGTTTCTAGAATTGATCATTGATCACAATCCGAGGAAGTTGGGGGGAGGGGGGGGGGAGGGAATACAAAAATAATTACAGAGTAAGAAATATTAAACTCTTTGAACTCTACTTCTAGAATCTAATGAAAGAAGTTTAAAATTAATATCATTTATGTTGCAGATGAATAAAGATTAGGAAACAAAAGACTTCTGCAGAACATATGATTGCCGATCACTAGTTGCCGATAAATAAAGGGGCAAAAAATAATTACATCAGCAGGAAATATTTAACAATTCTATTTCTTTACATGTTCTAGAATATCATAAAGCAAGTTTAAAAGAATACTGACATTTATGTTATGGATGGAAAAAGATTGGGAATAAGGAGTTTTCGTAGAACATTTGAGGTTTCTTTTTAAAACGAACGATATCCGCGACTTTTTTAAAAACGGAAGATTTCATCATCTGTCCGGAAGACCGGAAGATACGTTAAAAAACCGGAAGTCTTCCGGGAAAACCGGAAAAGTTGGCAAGTATGTAAAGCTGTAAAGCAAAATGGTCTAGATATTACAATTATTTCGGTACTTTTCCATTTTTGCCAGCACAGTCGATAAAGTCGCCAAAAATTATACAACCAATGCCAATCTTTAAGCACCCAAGAAAGAGTAATTGTTTCAAAGTATTTCGAGTAATAATAATAAGAAAATTAAGGAAACGTGACAGTTTACTTATTTATTTATTTTTTTTTTTAAGAAATAAATTTTCTGAAATTTTGCTTTTAAAAGTGTTGTCCCATAACAAATATAAGATTTATTTTATTAAATCCATAATAATGGATATAAATTAACTTTAAATTTGGAGAAAAAAAAAATCTGAGTTAAAAATTAACTTTTAATCCATTAATCCATTGTTGTCGCCAATAAAGTTTACTTTGCAAGATTTGCACTGGCAAAATGGAAAAGTAACCAAATTTTTTTCTATTCTAAAAAAAAAAAAAAAAAAAAATCTTATTTTTAGCTTAATATTTCATTAAAAAAATAAGTAGTAATAATATGGTATTAAATAGTATGTGTTTCAATTTAACATTCAGTTTGGGGATTTTTATAACATTTTACAGCTTTTGTCTTGTGTTGTGCACTATTAATACTCCTATTCAGTAAAAGGCAAAATAGTGAATAGGCGGGTAGAGCCCTGCAGGTGTTAATAAGTGAGGCAAGTCAGAGGGAGCAAGGAGGTTGGTGAACGGAGCGAGCAGAGGGCAGAGCTCCCTAGTTTTCATAAAAAAAAAAAAAAAAAAAAGATTCATATATAAGGAACAAAAAGTTTTTTTTTTGTTATTCAGTGTTATACTTTTTTGAGATAAAAATTGTCTGCATTTATCATGGAAAATAATTTTAATGAAAAATAATTTTTATTAATTTGCAATATATGAATTTGTATATTAAAAAAAATACAGAAGAAAGTTTTGTGATAGTCACAATATATTAGTGTAATTTGTTTACCTTTTTCATAAAATATTTAAAAAAAATATATTTATATACAGAGTGTCAACATTTAACCTGAACGACCTTTATTTTCACAACCATTAATCATAGATGCACACTTTCAATTACAAAAATGGTCAAAATTAGGTGAAGAGTGAAATTAAGAATTTCAAAGAAAAAAAAAAAGTTAGTGAAAAAATACAAAATTTAAATTTGCATATGATCCTTAGGTCCCTACATTCACATTTAGAGAAATCTTGTCCATACAAAAACATTTCTTACACAAAGAGTTCTATATTTGTATGACCAGTATTCATGGTGAAATTTGAGTTCAAAGTTTTAATACATAGTGTTTTCCTTTTTCTTGGAGAAGATATCTAAATCTTGGTGACGTCTACTTCCTGGGTAATATACTGTTGCCTTCAAATGAGGTCAAGTTCTTGGGTGTATTCTTTGACATTAAGTTGAACTGGAATAAGCATATTGAGTATTGCTTACGTAAGGCCATAAAGGTCTTTTGGGCATGTAAGAGTTCCATTTAAAGAACCTGGGGTTTATGTCCCAGGGCTATCCATTGGATCAACTCAATGATTATCTGTCCTATATCATCACCTATGACTGTATTGTCTGGTGGTCTTGGACTAGGCTGACTACTGTTAGAGCTAGCTTTAATAGGTTGCAAAGGATGGGCTGCATTAAGACTACTCCAACTGCTGCCCTTGAGTGTTTGCTTGGCTTTCTTCCACTTCATTTGCGTATTGAAACTGAGGCTTTAACCTGTATGAAGCGTTTGATGTGTCTGGGCTTGTGGAAGGATCATTCTAGACATCTGTCTTGGGGTTCCCTCATTTCATTTGCTGCTGATCTTCCTTCTTTTATTATGCCTAGTGACTACATGGTTGTGAAATATGCCTTTCATAAGCCTTTTAAGATCTTTTCTCCTTCCAGGGAGGATTGGCTTATGTTTCCTAGTTGGCTTAATGGCAACTGTTTGTTTTGGTATACTGATGGCTCTAAGCTTGGTTCTCATTCTGGGGCAGGTGTTTACTGTCCTAGGGATGAAACTCAGCTTTCTTTCCCTCTTGGAATGTTTGCTACAGTTTTCCAAGCTGAAATCTTTGCTATCATCTTATGCTGTAAGGTGTGCTTAGACAGGGGTTATTATAATTTAACCATCCGTATCTGTTCTGACAGTCAAGCGTCTCTCTTTTCACTGGTGAGGTGTAAATTATCTTGGAAAAAAGTAAAGGGTATCTCTGTGCTAACTCATGTGCTATGTTATTTTAATCATGAAACATTTTTAATTAACAAATTCAGCAAAATAGTTTTCCCATCAAAGCATTTCAGAGTTTTTTTTTTTTTTTTTTTTTTTTAAAGGGGCCCCAAGGCTCCCAAATGCCAAAATATTAAAAAAAGAAACATGTTCCAAATCGGATTCTTTCCACTCAACATTATTCTGTGGGGAAAAAAAAAAAAAAAAAGAAATAGTTTAATTAAAAAAATATTCAGTTTTTGTTACAAAGGGCCCTTTGGGGGCATTGTGTGTGGGGGAGGATGTCTCATCTATAACATTTCATTTGCTCAATTATTTGAAAGCAAAAAAAAATAAAAAATAAAAATAAATGCATAAAAAAATTATGTGATCAGAGAAATTGCTTTAACTTGAGATAATTTGTGTTTCCAGCCATTTAATCAAGCATAAATATCGGACTTTTGGAGCCCACTACTTTGAAAAGAAAGAATTCATGTTTGAAAATAGATTTTTTTGTTTTACATGATTTTACAAAAAAAAAAAAGTATGTTCTCTATTTGAAAAGTTGAATTTGTGTTACATAGGGCCCCACCTGTTATACCTCACCTGATAGATTATTTGAATTCACAAGTAACAACAATGTTGTTTTGTTTTGACATCAATGTCATCAACGAAATTGCATTCATTTTAGAAATAATTGGAGGTTTATAGACTTTTATTTGAGCATAACACTCAGGTTGTTGCAAATTGAATCGTCATACTAGGTGGCTTGCTGTCACTCCTCATGCCCAAAAAGGAGATTACTTCAGTTTTAGATGAAAATGTGATTCTGTTATGGGCTGTCATCTCGACCGTGAAACTGAAAATATGTTGTTCTTTTTTTTGGTATTTATCACTTGTTTAAGTCTTATTAAGTGTCTTTGTGATGTCGAACAAAGTGTAAAAAGGAAGGAATGTGTAGGATTTATTTAAGAACTCGACATAACTAAACACTTCAAGATAAATACTATTTTTTATGCAACACAGGTCCCAGGTTCCTCTTCTTTGAAAAATGAAAAAGCAAAGCATGTTTTAAAACAGATTTTTCCGCTTCACACGATTTTGCGATAAAAAAATGTGTTTTCCATTTGAAAAAGTGTAATTTGTGTCACGTCTGGCCCACCTGTGATGTCCTGTCAGATAGAGATCATTTGAATGCACAAATTTTTTTATGTCAATGTCATCAGTCAAGCAGATTTTTTCTACTTAAAATGATTCTGTGAAGAAAAAGTATGGTTTCTATTTGAAAAAATTAAGTTTGTGTTACGTGGGGCCCTGGGGCCCCTCTTATGATGCCTTATCTGATGGATTATTTGAATCCATGAAACATTTGAAATCAATATGTTCAATGAAAATGCTTTGCTTTCAAGATATTTTGGTGTATCTAGACTTTTAAAACATCCTAAACTGAGCTAAGCCACTCTTTTATTTGTCTTTTAATATATTGTAATACATCTCTATTAAAGTGTTTCAATTTACAGGTGATTTCCTAAGAGATTCAACCAATAAAATTTTTAACAATACAGCAGAAAATACTATGTTTCTTAGAATGGCTAGTGACTGAGAAAACCTAAATATCGGAGAAAGTCAAATAATTTGATTAAGTTCTGTAACAGTTAGGGAATTGTGACTAAATTAAAAAGAAAAAATCACTAAATTTTAATTGAATCCAGGGAAAAAAAAAAAAAAAAAAAAAAAAAAAATCATTTTATATAATACCATAGGTCTAAATGGAAGAAGATGACTTGGAAAATTAAAAATTTCAAGCATTAGCAATTCTAATTTTACATATTGATTACATTGGACATTAATATCAATAGTTAGAAATATTGTATTTTAAAAATAAATAATTACAAAATTTTCGGGAAAAAAATTATATGTTTGCAAATAGATCTGAAAATTAAAATTTTAAGTTATTTACCAACAGTAGATTTCTTTATTATATTGTGCTTTTTTTTGCAGTTTTATTGCCGTACTATAAAAATAATTTTCTCATCCAAAATCTTTGTGAAAACTTTTGAAAATCATCTAATTTTTGTGAAGGATCCATTTTAAGTTTGCTGGGTTTTTATGATTTTTTTTTTTTTTCCCAAGAATTCATTTTTGTGAAGGATTCACCTTAAGATCATTGCCCTTTTTTTTAAAAAATTTTATTTTAATTAGAAGGTTCCATTTTAATATAATCGATTTTGGTGAAAGGTTTGTTTTCAGACACAAATTTTTCTGAGTAGACCTCAGAGAATGTTTTTTTTTTCAAGAATCATTTGGTAAAAATGCTATTTTTTGTGGCGGACGCCAGGCTGCCTATTCATATGAAGACAAAATATTCTTTTGGAGTTAAATTTTTCGACATTGAATTTTCTGTACAATTATGCATTTTGAAGACCGTTGAATATAGATATTAAGCTTTTCATTGTTGTTCTATGTGTTTTTTTATTAGAGTAACTTAAAAAAAAAAAAAAAAAAGAATGAAGGAAGTTTAAATTTAGTATTATGAAGATCATAAGGGAATGTTATTTGAAAAGGTTTACTAAGGTTTTTGAAAATTTCAAAGAGTGACAGGGGTGAATGTTCTCTGAATAATTCAAAAATTTTAATTTAATAACATCTTTAAATATTTTATAAACATAGGTACAATATGCATATGGCGAGGATTGAAGAGGGATTGCTCTATAATAGAGTGATAACCCCCTCACAAATGCTTAATTAAACTGTTTCTATAAGTAGAAGTGTTTGAGAAAGTAATGTGAATGCCACACCAGATTATTACTGCATAAAGAATCTGGAGTGACTACCTACTACTTTTTCATGTATACTAGTTACCAAGCAAGTACTTAAATTAAACAAATTTGAATTTGTGCAAATGATTCAATAAAAAAAAAAAACGCAAAATCATGTGGTACGTATTAATTATTAACACTGTCCAAATGTACATAATGATTGTATTGTATAACATTCAATGCTGTTTGCCTCTGTAATCACACTACTGACAGACAGTAGTTCTGAAAGGTATACAGATAGACTAATTGAATTCCTAATCATTTTTAAACATTGTTAGAAAGTGTTAAAATGCTTAACACTAAAGAAAACGTAGCCCTTATATTCTAATTGCAGACCATAATGTTTATGAATATTTTAGTGTAGCCCTGTAAATCGGAAGAATAACAAAATCACATTCTATACAAAATATTATTTTTGCATATTAAAAATCAATGTCAATATCTTTATGATTTTTACAATAGAAAATTCTTTAAATGTAATTTATAAAAATGTCTGTCCTAAAAAACAATGCATTGGGGGGGGGGGGGGGGGTCCCTGTACATAAACCAGTTGCACAGGACCTATTAATGCCATTTAAAATAAGAAACATTCATAGTGAATTTGAATAACATATATAATTTTGTAAAAATTCTGAAAATATTTATGGACGCTGGGGACAGGCAGATGGACAGTTGGGCAGATAGATATTTAAATGGAAATCATATTTCCACTTAAAAAATGTTAAAAAGTGTTAAATCGCTTAATGTAAATGAAAATGCAATTTCAGCAAATTTGCAATAAGACTTCAATATAATTGAATGTTCTTGTGTGACCCTGTAAATCTAATGCTAATCATACTACATTCTGTAGAAAGCATTCATTTGTGCATATGAATAATATTTTTTCAAATTTATTAAGATTTGTTCAAAGTAAAGTTATTAAAATTTGGTACATAGAAATACATTTCATGGAATGAATGCTTTGGAATACTTTTTGGTGTCCCAGTACACAAACCAGTGGTGGTATTTACTCCATTTTCTAATAGCAAACATCCGATGGTGAACTTGAACAGCATATTTCAATTTCATTGAAATTTGTATAAAATAAAAGAATAAAATATAGTTCATAAAAATACCTCTCATAGAACACAATGCTTTGGAATACTTTTGGGTGTACCTGTACACAAGTCAGTAGAGATAATCATTCTATTTTCAATAGGGAACATCTGATAGTGAACTTAAATATCATATATCAGTTTCAAGAAATTCCATGAACATTTACGTGAGTTAGAGCACAGATAGACAGACAGACAAACCAGAGTCATTAATACTTTTCAACCTTATTGGAAAGTGTAAAAAACATTTAGAAAGCGATAAAAACGATTAAAATAAACGAAAATACAATTCCAGCAAGTTTCCAATAATACTCATTAATGTAACTGAATATTTTTGTGTGGCCCTGTAAATCTAATGCTAATCATACTGTATTCTATGGTAAGCATTTTTATGTGCATATGAATAATATGTTTTAATTTTATTAAGATTTGTGCAAAGTAAAGTTCTTCAAATTTGGTTTATAGAAATACCTCTCATAGAAAACAATGCTTAGGAATACTTTTGGGTGTCCCTGTATACAAACCAGTAAAGGTGTTTGCACCATTTTGAATGGGAAACATCCGATAGTGGGCTTGAATAACATATTTCAATTTCATTGAGATTTGTGTGAAGTAATATGGTATTAAAATATGGTTTATAGAAATACCTCTCATAGAACACAATGCTTTGAAATATTTTCAGGTGTCCTTGTATACAAACCAGTAAAGGTGTTTGCACCATTTTTAATAGAGAACATCCGATAGTGAACTTGAATAACATATATCAGTTTCAAGAAATTCCATAAATATTTACGGGAGTTAGAGCGCGGATGGACAGACAGACAAACCTAAGCCATAAACACTTTTCAGCTTTGTTGGAAAGTCTTAAAAAGCATATTTATACAATGTACAATAATATATCCAAAATCTTTTGTGACTATAAATGATCCTTGTATTTGTAAATGATAAGCATGGAATTTGCAATAATGACTATACTATTGCAAAATTCTAAAACATAATTAATTTAAATTTGTTTTAATTACTTTAATCTCTTTCGAACATGTTTTAATTAGTTTAATCCATTTCAAACACAGTACGTGTATATTCTTTTTCTTTCACACTTCCAAGTAAAGCAGCTATAAGAGGTATGTATACTATTTTCCATAATGGTCAAAGCCATATAATGTATCAGCATTGCTCTGTTGTGAAGAACTTAGCAATTTTTTAAAGAAATTGTATTCCCACAAATATATGTGGTAACCCCATAAAAATTTATACAGATAATTAGAAGAAGCCTCATAATCACATACTACAGCCAGAACGTATTTCAAGTACAGTAGAACCTCGATTATCCGAAGTAATTGGGACCGAACTTACTTCGGATAATCGAGAATTCATCAATAATCGTCTAAAATATTTATCTGCACTCGTAGTTTGGAAAGGACGGCTTGATACAAAAGGAATGTGGGGGGGGGGGGGGGGGGAACTTTAAAAATGCATGTTTGTTAAGAGACATTTTTGGATGATAGTAGAAAGTGAAAAACAAAAGTGAAGAAGAAACCGACTTCGGTTAACGGAGAGTTTCGGTTAATCGAGGTTCGGATAATCGAGGTTCTACTGTATTGCTTTTTACAGGGTGATCCCAAACATTTTTATTTTTCTTAAATATTTTACTGGTCCCCCTTTTGCTTCTGGAGCAAAACTTTCTCTGAAATATAGGAAGTATAACATGTTTTCTATACTTCTAAAGTTTCAAGATGATTCGTCTAGTACTTTTTTAAATATTTGGCAAAATGCTTGAAATCGACATCACATCAGGTTTGAAAAGTCACATGCAACAGATAAGAACGGTTTATAAGTTCTGTCTATTCTCCCCCCCCCCGCCCCCCCACCCTCACTTCAATTTCCTTTAATCGTAAGTGTTCGATAACTTTTCTGAGATACTTAATTTTATTTTCTTCCACAGTATAAGAGGTTTTTCTATATACAAAAATCCTCATGCTAAACAAATAGAAACATCTAGTGAAAAATTGGATAGTTGTTTTTAAGGTTCCCCTCCCCCTCTTACAATTTCCCAATCTCTGTTTACCAAATCTCATGTAACTCTATGGAGAAATTTGTTTATGGAATTATTCACTACCTAATGTGGTTTTTCAAATTCGAAAATTCACGACTGTTAAATTCGTACTCGTTTTTCAAAAATTGATTATTTAATATTTTCAGTATACTTAATTTTGCAGCTTAAAGGTGAAAAATGTTAATTTTTTGTGTTTTTAGACTCAAAATATCAAAAAAAAAAAGAAAAAAGCAAAGAAAAGAAAGAAAGAAAACGAGTACCAATTTAAGGGTTGTGAATTTTCAGAATGGGAAAGCAGAATAATAATAATAGTAATAAACATTAGTTAATGTGTAATTCTATAAATGAATATCCACATAGATTAACATGGGCCTTGTTTCCACGATAGGGATAGAGTAAAAAAAAAAAAAAAAAAAAACTTTTCAGCTTACCTAGAGTAGTTGTCAAATTTGTGATTTTTTATGTTAATTATAACTTATATAATAAGCAAAAGTAAATTAAATGAACATTTTGCCTTCAAAATTTTCTGTGGTTTATCCCCAAAACTTGGATGAATATTGGCTAGAATCCCTTAGAAAGACCCGCCAAAAGACGTCCCACCTAGTTTTAGATTTCTAATGGAGATAAATATTTGTCCTTAAAAATCAATATCAACGACGTCAAGTACATTTAGCTCAAATTTATTGAGTATTACAGTAATTAAAAAAAAAAAAAAAAAAAAAATGGTTGTGAGATTTTGGTGTATCATGTATCTATACGTTTTCAAGTCTCTTGAATTCCTTTTCGATATTTTTTTATGGTGAGGTTTGTGTGTATATATATGTGTATGAGTGAACACGATAACGTCTAACCGCTTTTTTGATTGTGCTGAAAGTTGTCAGGTCACCAGCATACGAACTGTACATAGAATTTGATGAGTATGCGACTTAATATACATATAGGGTAATTCTAGGAGTGATGTCTAGTCTAAATATTTCCTAAATTTGATCATAGATGGTAACATAAACGTTGCCATGAGAAATTGTTCAACGAGTTCATTCATTGCAACGTGCAGCTGTATTTTTAGATTATATAAGTAAAATTTTAATGTTTATTTAATTTAGTGTTCGAATATTTTTGTTCAGTTAGGTATCTGAATGTTTTACAATAAGTGCGTTAATTTTTTTTTTTTTTTTACTATACAGACTTTTAAGGCACGTATATAATCCAATCTTTGCTTTTAAACCTAAAAAAGCACGTCATGCAATGGTAGAATAATGCTGTAGATTGGGTGAATATCTCTTCGTCAATTTTAGTAGAGATGGCCGCCTTTAAAACTTCAAAAACTCATGATGTACCCAGTGGTGTTGCCAGAAAATTTTTCAGAGGGGAGCAAACTGAAAACTGTAAATGTTTTGGTATATTTTATGAAATTCAGTTCGACCCAATGGCTAATTAGTTTGTTGATTCAAATTAATTCTAATCTGTATATAAACACCAACATTTATTTTATTTTATTTATTTATTTATTGGATTGTAACTTAAGACCTTTTATTTACAAAAATTATAGTTTGTACTACACCAACCCGATTTAAAGAAACTTACTATCAAATTAATTCGAACTCTACTCTCAGGAAAAGATTAGAGCCAATCCGGTCGGTTTGTCTCTAATTGGCTCTGTGATACAAATGTTATTTTGTAGTTTAAATAAATATCAAAACTCTTAACAACATAGTTTTAAAGCTTTGTATATAATTTAAAAATAATTATTTTTACCAATTAGAATTTTCCAGGAGGGGGCAAGTGCCCCCCCCCCTCCCTTGCCCTTATGTGCATGTGTCGATGCCCATCAATGTACCATCACAAGCAAAAGTTTTTTATGATATTGTACATCAGTTCCTGATGTAACCATGACAAAAAAAGTTATGACACATTTAATAGTAAATATGTAGCTATGGTTTGACATCACCAGAAAATAAACTTCACTTGGTGACATTTTTAGTGGTGAAGTACTTTCTGTAGGGAGATCCCCCTCATCATCAACACCAGTCACTTCGGTAGTGGTGTACTCCCGTGAAATTTCTTCAAAAGTGTTGTGCTTTTTTCTTTCGTTGAGTAGGTGGCGCCAGTTGACATCAATCCCTGTTTTTGATTGTTCATGGTTGCATGCACACAGCTGATTCAATATTTCGATTGTTTTCCTGAATAAGGCATATTGGTTGTTATTGTAATTTGCAATCTTCTTAACGTTACTAAAATCGATTTCTATGTTTTCGTTTTTGTTGGTTTGTGCTAGTGCGGTGGTATATTTTCCAAATTTTATATCATTATGGTATGGTGTTCTTTTATACGGGTTTTAATCTTTCTCTTAGTCATTCCTATATAGTAACCTTTGATATTGCCTTCATAATGGAAGGGGATTTCGTAAATACCTGCGGTTTCCAGAGGGGAAATTTTATCTTTATCGCTACGGATGATTTGATGTATATTTGGGTCTGGTTTATTTAAGATGTTAACATTTAATTTTCTAGCAATATTATCTATTTTAACAGCGGCTCCTTGATTGTACGGGATGGCGTTAGTACATATACATACAGTACCATACAGATACAAAATCAACGCTATACAAGCCTATATAAATCGCGCCATTCTTATTTGAAACAATCCCGAAGATCTTAAAACGGAAATTAAATATATAAAGAATTTAACCACCCAAGCTAACTGTCCCAAGAATTTAGTTGGTAAACTCTATAAAAAGCGTCTAAAACAATTAAACCATATTCTCAGCCACCAAAAAACCACACATAAAATATACTAACGCCATCCCATACAATCAGGGAGCCGCCGTTAAAGTAGGTAATATTGCTAGAAAATTAAACATTAACATCCCAATTAACCAAACCCAAATATATATCAAATCATCCGTAACGATAAAGATAAAATTTCCCCTCTGGAAACCGCAGGTATTTACGAAATCCCCTTCCATTACGAAGATAATAGCGAAGGTTACTATATAGGAATGACTAAGAGAAAGATTAAAACCCGTATAAAAGAACACCATAATGATATAAAATTTGGAAAATATACCACCGCACTAGCCCAAACTAACAAAAACGAAAACATAGAAATCGATTTTAGTAGCGTTAAGAAAATTGCAAATTACAATAACAACCAACATGCCTTATTCAGGAAAACAATCGAAATACTGAATCAGCTGTGTGCATGCAACCATGAAGAATCAAAAACAGGGATTGATGCCAACTGGCGCCACCTACTTAACGAAAGAAAAAAGCACAACACTATTGAAGAAATTTCACGGGAGTACACCACTACCGAAGTGACTGATGTCGATGATGAGGGGGATCCCCCTACAGAAAGTACTTCACCACTATAAAAGTCATCAAGTGAAGCTGAAGTAGGTTTTTTAATTATTATATAATATGAATTCATGGCTTCATTATTAAGAAAACTTAAATATTATTAAACGTCCGTCGGAAACTTTCATTCCAGAAACAGACAAAGTTAATAAAAATTTTTAAAACCGTGAAAAAGTCTAAAATAAATGCAAGTAAAAAAATAAAAAAAATAAAAAGGACACTACCAGCAGCGAAGAAGATGAAACACATTTGCAATTATCGGATTCTACAGATTCCGAGAGATTAGAATTTGATAAAGTTGGTTGTGGAGAAGAATACAATACCAGTCGAACCTAGTTAACATGAATTACTTTTAACATGAACTGTTTCCACAATCCCCGTCACTATGAAGATTAGTTTAGTAATATGAAGATTAGTTACTGATACCATGAACTAACTGATAACATGAAATTTTTTTTATTCCCCTTGAGATTCACGTTAACGAGGTTCGACTGTGCCACAACTAAAACGAAGGGCTGAATAAAATGCTTAATGTGTTTGAAGTGGTTCCATGAAGCGTGCACAAACTATCAATGCTAAAAATGTAAAATTTTAAGAAAAGTGAATGATGGAAATTATATTAGGTGTAGTAATAAGTTTTAAAGTGTGTATCAAAGAAATGAATATTTAATTTAGAGCGTATAATGATAACTTTATTCATCCAAATAATCTCCATCATTATCTAACATCTTACACCATCGGTCAGGCTGTTCACGGATGCAGCAGAAAGGATGCATAGAAAGATTCTTCTTTTGACATGATGAAATTATCAACCCATTTTCTTACTTCGTTCACTGTCTGGAAGTGTATAGAAGGCAAGGCATGCTGCATCACCCGAAACAAATAGTAGTCCGAAAGGGCTATGTCAGAGCTATACGCCGGGTGTTCTAAAACTTCTCAGCCCAGCGTTATTAACGTGTTCTCTACCGATTTTGCAAATTGAGGCCTTGCATTGTCATGGAACAATTTGACAGGCAGCACACCTTTGCCAGTAAATGGACTTTTTTATCGATTTCTTGCTTTAGTCACAGCAGTTGTTATTTATAGCGTTCAACAGTTACACTTACCTGGCTCCAAACAGGGTTCGCCCAAGTGGGCTCAGCCCAAAAATACCCGCCCGAGTTTTTTCAGTTGGGCCCACTTGAAAAAACCCACTATTTTATATAGTGGGTTTTATTTTTTTAATTTAATGTACATTCAATAACTTTTACTACAAACACAAAAATGATAATACTAATAATTATTATTTAGATTATAATAATTACTGTCATTACCAGACCAGGGCCTGAATTTTTATGACATTGTGCTTTTAGAACAATTTTGCACTTTTAGATCATTTCTTAAAGATATGTTTAGGACAAACTTAATATATTTAGGGCATTTTTTAAAATTTTAAGTCATTTGTGTGTGTATATATTAAAAATTTAAACTGTGTAAGGATTTCAAATTATCAAACTTTCAAATTAAAAATTTTTGAAGACAAAAACAAAGACTAATTAATTTTCAGTCAATTTAAAAAATCATTAATTTTTGATTAATTTTTAATTAATCTGGTTTA
The DNA here is from genome assembly GCA_963930645.1 of Salticus scenicus. Classification (NCBI taxonomy): domain Eukaryota; kingdom Metazoa; phylum Arthropoda; class Arachnida; order Araneae; family Salticidae; genus Salticus; species Salticus scenicus. Next base: position 208,678,878 of record OZ005654.1, read on the forward strand.
AGTTTCTAGTTTTCTATGTATTTCATGCGTTTTTACTTAGAATATGTTACTCCAAGTTAAAATAAGTGTTTTGTATAATAATGTGACATGTTGTTTACCTTTTCCTTAATGTGTTTTGGTTGAATAGTTGCTGGCTAAAAATAGCTAATCGCCCATTGGATTTTTTGTAAAAAATTATTAAAAATCTAGGAAAATTATTTCCCGATTTTAATCCTTATATTTCGGTATAGATATGTATTAGTTATCGTGTGCATGCGTTAGATTAAGTTTTTTTTGCTGTAAAATTGATAAAATTTGAATTTTAAATTTCAAAACTGTAGAAAAAAAAATGGCAAACTTCCATAGTCGATTGAAAACATAAACATTTCATCTCAAAGGATGATATTTACACAATAAATATCCAACTAATATACTAATTAAAAGGAAAATGATAAATTTCTATCACAATTTGAAATCGAATTTGTTTTCAAACGTCTAAATAAAGTATCTGATATAAGATACTAATATGTTGCAGCGGAATAGATTTGATATCTGTCATCCTTGGTGGAAAAAAAAATATCGCCAAATTATCTGGCGAACATATTTAATTCCTTTCAAAAATCATGGTTATTTTAACAACTTATATTAAGAGAGTAATGAATAATATGAAACAATATTTCGTACAATACATATTACGAAAATATACATCTGGCATGCATATTTTCGTATTATGTTTTTGATCGCCATATACAAAAAACGTCAAGGACGACAGAGTTTTAAAATTTAAAGTTAAAATTTTGTCATTTTGACAGCAAAATAACTCAAACTGACACATGCATACGATAACTAATACTTATCTATACCGAAATATGGGGATTAAAATCGGGAAATAATTTTCCTCGATTTTTAATAATTTTTTACAAAAAATCCAATGGGCGATTAACATAGGAAATCTTTTCCTTGTATCCACTGACGGTCTGTGACGTCACACTTTGCTTGCGTATTATGATGTCATCATTGATGGTGGGTGTGTTTTGGATATACTGTAAAGTTTGTTTCTTCCTTATGGCAATACTTATGTTTCTTGAATGAAGGGCGGTGGGTGTCTTGGAACTTTGCCCAAATTGGTCAAACTAGAGGGTATTCCCCTTTCTCTTTGTGGTAACATCTTGATTCTGATTGGTTTAGGTAGTAGGGGATTTCCCTTTTATACAACAGCTTGATGCTTATGTCCTGTCCTATGTTTGACTAATGCACAAAGGTGATCTACTTTCTTGTAGACTGTGGCCAGAAACATGTTATGGCTGTATTTATGCTAGTGCTTTTAAGAAATTCAAAGTGATATTGTTCTATGTTAAAATAGTTTTCTAGTTAATTAATTCTGTCATTAAAGCTTCAACTCAAGTTCTTAATCTGGGGAATTGGAAGATTGCGGGTTCAGTACTCGAGCCGGCCGAAGACCATCGTGTACACTAATGGTGGCTGGTGCACGTAAAATCTGTCGTGGCCGCAATATCCTCCATGTTCCCATCAAAAATTATACTTCTGGGGGTCACCGAAGCGGGAGAGCCATCCCTTCCGTGGAGGATCAAAATTGTGATGGCATGTCTCCGGACCACCTCTAGGGGTGTGTCCCAGACCGTCGCCAATTGCCCATCTGCGCAGCACTAGGGCGACGTAAAACCCAATCATCCATCCATCTTAATCTGGGAAAGTAAAAATAATAATAATTATTATTATTATTAAAAACAAAATGCCAAAAGTACAAGGAAGTGGGAGAGAAATGGCAAATGAGTGGTTAGAAGTGAGACAAAAATTGATGGTAACTAAAAATACAAGTGTAAACATTGTGATTTATCATTGAGTTGCAAAATAAAAAGGATTAAAGCTCATCTAAAGAAATGTCCAGCCAAAAGGATGCATAATAAAAATGAAGAGTCTTTTTCTGAAAATAGACATCCTGTGCTTACAACATCCGAAGAATTAGAAACCTCATTCTTTTGTGCTAGTGGATCTTCTTCTGCCATCACAATCCCTTCTACTTCCTCATCTGCTTCATCTGCTGATAGCATGCAATGTTCTATCACTAAGTGCGTGGTCAAGACAACTGAAGAACAAAAAAGAAGCATTTATCAAGCAGTATCAATGTTCTTTTATGCAGCAAATATACCTTTTAATGTAGCTGAACTTGATAATTTCAAACACATGATTGAGATATTAAGACCTGGATATAAACCACCATCAGCAAAAGATATCGGTGGGAGAGTTTTAGATGCTGCAGTTCAGCAAGTAGATATGAGGTTGGAACAAAAAGTGCGGAATTGTAGTTTAACATTTACATTGGATGGGTGGTCAAGTGTTAAAAATGACCCCATTCAAGCTGTCATTATGCATACTGGGACAGAAAGTTTCCTGCTGAAAGTATACGATGCTGGGTCACAGAAAAAGGACTCTAAATAGTGTGCTTCAATTGTAGAGGAAGCAATAAATGAATGCTATGAAACTTTATACAGTAAGGTTTTTGCAGTGGTTACCGATAATGAGAACAAAATGGGGAAAATGTGGGATATTTTAAAAGAAAAATACCCAGATCTAATCACTTATGGATGTTCAGCTCATCTGTTAAATTTAATTGAAAGAGAAGTATCACCAAAGATAGTAATGTGTCATATTGTGGAAATAAACAAGTATTTTAGGAATGTATATCAAGCACATGGGTGGCTTGTAGAGCAAGGAGGCCATATGCCATAACTGCCAAATAATACTCGATGGAACTTTCATCTAGACTCTGTGAGATCATTATGTTTAACTATCATAAATACAGAGAAATAGCTCTTGAACATAGCCAAGATTTCTCTACAAATATTGCTAATTTCTTGAATAATGTGGGTCTGTATCAACAAGTTGTACATCTTCAAAAACAGTTATCGGTAGTTACAGATGCACTTTATAAGCTTCAGAAAGAAACAGCATGTATTTCAGAAGCTGTTGAAATATGATTAAACCTATTATCTTCTGATCCTCTGGCATTTTACCACAACTATTTTTGGAAAAGATTCAAACAGGCAGTTCAACCTCCTCACTTATTAGCTAATCTTACTGATCCCAAATTCCGAGGACAGCATTTAACTGAAGAGCAAGAGAATTCGGGAGAATGTGGTTCGCTGATCATCACCCAGAATATTTACCAGGCATTTTAGCTTTTAAAACAAAAGACCCTGACTATTATCCTGCTTCTATGATTCCTGAGAGCATCATTGAGAAATTTTCTTCTCAAAAATGGTGGAAAATTATGGCAGAAAGGTGTGAAAAAATTCCAAAATTCTCGCCTGGATTTTGTCAGTTTTTTCTCTCTCTTTGCATTCAGCACTGGCTTCATCTGCATCAATTTTTCTCAATTTTTGGATCAGTTTAGAGTAAGCTACGCAATCGTTTAAGGGTTGACAAAGCAGCAAAACTCGAAAAAGTATCATAAAAAAAATATTTACGATCAAAATCAAACTATGCACTTCCTTCAGAAGTCCAGACTGACTAAATTTTTCCTTTAGTAATATAATATTTTTTTTCTGTGTTCCTATTCTGTTACTGCGAAAGTAAGAAAATCCGTTTTCATTCAGCAATATCTGATATTTTTTATGTTTTACCTAATAAAAAAAAGAAGTTTTTAATTTTTAACAAATATATATATATTGACAAATTATATTTAATAATGTGTGTATGTGTAATAATTAAGTATAACAGCTTTTTTAATAATTTGAAAGGCATCTAATTGCAGTTACATACTATTAGTACATGAAATAATACTAGTGATAAATAGCTATGAATCACTGGACGTTTAAATTATTTTTAATTATTTTTTTTCTGTGATCACATTTAAAACTGACAAATTTAGATGGAACATTTAAAGTGAAATCAAGATTTAAAAGCTTCTGAAAACCCCAATAATACCCGGGTTTTAGATGGTGGGCCAAAGTGAGCTAGGCTTAAAAAGGAAAAAAAAAAAAACTTTTTTTTAAAAACCCTTCCAGCAGTTCGTAATACAGTACTCCCTTCATATCCCACCAGATGCATAGGAGAACTTTTTTATAGTGAATGTCTCTTTTTGGCGTTAATGTTGTTGCGCGTTTTGAATTGTCATGTTATACCCATTTTTCCTCTCCTATTACGATTTTTCACAAGAAAGGTTTCCTGTGTTGCATGTTTAGCAGATTCATGCACTTCAAGACATGGTCATCTTTATTTTTCTGGCTCAATGCAAGATGGACTCGTTTTCTTGCCTTCTGAATTTTTCCCATTGCATGCAAGCGATTAAAAATCGTTTTTCGTGATACGCCTAATTGTGCAGCAAGTTCATTTTGCGTTTGAAATGCATCTTTATCCAGAAGTATTTGCAAATCATTATGGCTAGCCTTCTGTGGAGCGCCGCACAGTGGATCGAACAATGTTAAAATACGAACATAGGCCCAAAAATCAATCTCTAAACAACTAATATTTTGCAGTGAAATAATTTAAAAGAGTGTCTAAAAAATACAAATATATGGTTATTTCTTCAAAATTAAATTTATAACTTGTGTAACTTTTTTTGTCCAAAATTGTACAAAATTTCAAACACATTTTACTACTCCCAAAAGTATATATTTTAATCTGTGAAAAGGATTTTCGCCACAAATCGCCACTTTTGGAGAAAAATAAATTTTTATTCTGTTTACCGCCAAATTATCAATCGAGAAATTTATCTGAATAACTGTATTCATTAATGACAGAAAATATATTAAAATTTTTATAGTGAAAATATTATAGAAATTAGATGATTAAAATAAATTTACTAAATCAGAAATTACTTCTTATTTTTTTAAATACTTAATAAAATAATTAATTTTACTTTAAAGATACTAAAAAGTACCGTTGAACCCCGAAAAGGGGGGAAATGTAAATGGTTGCTGTGATATGTCATAAAATGTTAAAATTAAATAAATATTTAGTGTTCAATTACTAAATGTTAAAATTAAATATTATAATCCCATATTAGGATTAAAAGTAAAAGTTTCTGTGCAATAAAAATAAAGACAAATGTGAATTTTTCATAGAGTTTGACAGTAAATGCTTGAATGAGTTTTCTATTGAAATACTACTTAAAAAAAGAAAGAAAAAAGAAGCAGTAATGTGATGATACATTTAACATTGTGTGCTAAATTACCGTAAATTCTGGTAGATACCCCGCAGGTTATACAATCCAGTTTTGCACCAAAAATTTCAATTGATAAATAAATTTATATTTGTACGAGATCTTCCTTCGAAAAAGTATAGATTTCTCTATTTAATAAAATTTCTGGGGGAAAAAGGACACATCTTACCTGCGGCGTATCTACCAGAAATTACGGTAATTGTGTTATAAATGTAGATTTTCTTCACGAAATTTTTATTTATTTCCTTTTATTCTCTTCTTTTTTGCAACATTTGTTTCTTTATCAGGTACGTTTCTAAATTCCTGTTTGCAGAAAAAAAATATGATACCGTTTAACCCCTTTATAATGCCAATTTTTCCTCAAATGGTACATTAAACTAATTTCGCGAATAAAAATTGGTGTAAAGAAAAAAAATTCATTTAGAAATTATTAGAAATAATTAATTTTAATTTTAACACATTATTCTCTTAGTTAATCGCAAATTTCTCATAACCCACTGTATTAGCATAAGCAGAATTGCCACAAATGACTATTTTTTTTTTTTTTTTTTTTTTTCCGCACCAATATTATAAAAATAATATTTATACTGATATTTTTCTACAGAAAAGATACAGAGGAATCATTATTTAAAAAAAAATGGTGCCAGTTGAATAAAATGATAACAAATTTTGTGGGGAAATATTCCTGTGGCCTTATAAAGGGTTAAAAAAATCATAGAATCGCTTTTAGTATCATAGATATATACATATTTAAATCGAAATGTGACAAAAAACACCATACATAGATAATAATAATACCATAACCTTCCTATGTCCGCCATTGCCTATACTTCGATCCACTGTGCGCCGCTGCGTTCTCGATCGCTAATATCAAAATCGCCGTCTTTAAAGAATCGAAACCAATACTCACATGTGATTTTTGATACGATATTCTCCTTCAAAACAGAACAAATTGATTGACATGCTTTTGCAACAATTTTGTTGCTGGTGAAACTCATAAAGTGCTGTGACGAATCGTCTACGTCTTATCGTATGACATCTTTAACCTTCAAAATTTCAACTTTACTTTCACTTTTTCCCTAGCTTCTGCCGGTTTGATATCTCTAATTCGGTTTCTATCACATGACACAAACACAGTGTACTGATTGGTATGCTACTTTGAAGTAGACGTCATACAAAACTTGCTTTAAAAATTCTTACTACACCTAATACTTCAAATTCTGTTTATTCAAATTTTATTCATTCATTTTCCGCAATATAATTACATCTTAGAAAATTACCATAGACTTTTCATGATTGAATATTGCAGTACAATTGTACTTTCATGCACAATTATACTGCAATATTTGTGCCTTCCCCCATATATATAATATACAGGGTGGGCGGAAAGTAACTCTCTATTTTGAATTTGGAATAGCTACTGATGTTATGTGTAGATTATAGTGAAAGTCACCTTGTTTTGTAGACTGTAGTGTGGCATTACTTGTAATATTTTTTTCCTTTTTATGCCTAATATATGGCAGTGGCTTGAAGAATGATTCACTGGACGATGGATAGGCCGCCGAGGCTCCACAGGATGGCCTGCGCGTAGTCCAGACCTCACCCCATGCGATTACTTTTTATGGGGGTGGGATAAGGAAGAAGTATACCGTAGCAAACCTCAAACTTTTGGTGACCTTGAGAACAAAATCCGTGAGGTCATAAGTGGTGTTCCCGATGAGATCTTGCGGAATACCGTAGCAAACGTACCTTTTCGTTTAAGACAGGGTATAGAAAATGTTGGGGCACACACTGAATTGTAACTTTTGTAATTATCATGCCACACAATAAACTAAATGTGTACAAAAAATTGCCTTCATACCTACATTCGTTTAGGAGAAAAAAAAAATTTCCAATTGGGAGTTACTTTCCGCCCACCCTGTATATGGGGAAGGCACAGAAATTGGATTGTGTTCTAGGTACAAAAGTATCTTAGTCGGACCTTGTAGATCACCGTCACATGAACTGTATAGATTTTGTTGTGTGTAGGAGAGCAACCCAAAGAAAAATTCTTTATCATTACAGAGTACAGACTCGAATTGTTTAAAGTGTGCTAGCGTCGAAACTCTACATTTGATTAGGATATAAATTGGTTGGCATGGCATAAGCTATCATCTCAAGAATAGTACAGTTTTACATGAGTATGAGTTTTTTTTTTTTTTAAATCCTGGATACGAAGTAGAATTAATTCCCCATCATACTATAGGTATGGGGAACTTAGGTAATCGTGAAAATTTTCGACCTCGGTTTTTTTACTTTTCTACACGTTTTCAGGTGTGAGGAATCCGAAAATGACAAAATTTCTATGGTGTCTGTCTGTAGGGTGTCTGTTAGTGGGTTAGTGTGTTAGTCTGTTAGTGGGTCAGTCCGTTAGTTTGTTAGTCTGTGTACACGATATCTCAAGAACAAATTGTCGCAGAGAGGTCAGATCAGTTTTAAAATATTACTTTCGACACTGGCAAGAACCCTATTCATTTGCAACATTCGATTTTAAAAACTTCGTAAGTTATTAGAAATTTACGATTTTCTTAACATGGGAGAATAGGACAAAAATTCACTTAAACGTGCATTAAATGAAAACTTTTTACTGAAAAAATGTCAGACCAGTTTTAAAATATCAGTTTTGATGCCGGAATGAACATCAGTAACTATAAATATGCTACTTTGAAAATTTCGCAAGTTACTGGAAATTTACGAATTTCTTAACATGGCAGTACGGGGCAAAATTTCACATAAACGTCAATTTTGAGAGATATTTTCATCGTAAAGATGTCAGACTACTTTTGAAATATTATTTAGGACAATGGTATGAATATTAATGACTATGAATTTTCCAATATAAAGATTTCGTAAGTTATTGGAAATTTACGAATTTCTTAACATGTCAGAATAGAGCCAAATTTCACATAAACGTCAATCTTGAGGGATATTTTCAGCGTAAAGATGTCAAACCACTTTCGAAATATTATTTAGGATACTGGCATGAATATCATAGACTATGATTTTTCCAATTAAAAAAAATTCGTAAGTTATTTGGAATTTACGATTTACTTAACATGTCAGAATAAGGCAAAATTGATCATAAACTTCCATTTTGAGGATCCTAAATACATTAGATAACTTCAAAATTAAGTTTATGATATTTGTTTGAACGTGATTGAATACAAATATTCTAATAGGAAAATTTCGTAAGTTATTCGTAATTTACGATTTTACCAACATAGCGAAATTGTAAATTTTTCATATAAATATGAATTTTGAGGATTATTGCATTGGAAATAGTAGCATGAAAACTAAACAACAGAATTGATCCTGATAAAATAAATTAATAAATTAGAATAAGATAATTATATCCAAGTGAACGGTGGATAGCCTATTAGGCGGGGATTTCATTCTGTCACTGTATCAAGCTTTGGTCAAATTCATTTCTTTTAACATGATTATAATATGTCTCGCACTAGAAATTTCTGAGAACATAAATATGATGGGGAACTGAGCAGAGTCCACCTATGCCAACTAGTTTTTATAGATTGCGGTTTGTTGACACAATATATTTTAAATTCGATTTAATAACGTTTTATTGTTCAAAATATATCTCGCTCCCAAAATGAATAAATAAATATTTGAAATTGTGAGGTTACTATTTAAAGTTCTTTTACAATGACGTACAAAAAAATTCGGATGCATTACTATCCATTAAACGGCAGACAACTTGGGAAGAAATATTAAAATTCTTATTATGATTTTCCCTTTTATGTATTTGACGTTTTTAAATTTATTTAAACAGCTTACAATATGTCCGGGAAGTCGAGTGGAGTTACTGCAGATTTTATTATTCACTTTAATATTTATTGAAAACTTTTAAATATTTTTTTCTTTTTTAAAATTCATTTTACACTTTCTACGTTATAAAACTGAAGTGGGTTTAAAAAAATTATTTCACTATTGTAATAAATAAATAAATAAAAATGCATTAAATCTTGAATATTATCTGTATTTATATTGACCTATTAATTACTGTTGGAAAATTTGATAGATCTCCTGTCTAGTTTTCTCATAGGAAAAAGCTTTTTGAAAATTAATTTGATCAGTATGTATGTCATATAAGACAAAGATGAAAGTGAAAGAATTTATTTTATGCATGTTGCGAAAAATTTATAGAAATGACTTAATTATTACTAGAGAAATTTTGAGGCAATCCTTCTGGGGAAATGTTTTTCAGAGCATCATCAGTGTATTTACATATGATTAGATTTCTTTGTTGTGATCTTACATATTACAGAAAAAGAATAATTCATGACTGCGAATCGTTTGCATTGCTACAAGTCATTAATTTTGAGATTTTTTTTTTTTTTTCTCTAGCCAGCTAGTTACAATTCTTGTTTGTAGTCTTGTTCTAAAATTCAACCGTGTTAAATAAATTCCCAGGGAAGAGAGCACGGACTTTGTCATTATCTCCTGGATTATTTGCTCTCGAATTTTATTCTTTTATAAATACAATCTAGAGATTTTATTTTGCTCTGACATATTGCCAAGATTCTTAAGGAGACATTCTAATCCTAGCAAGATCTTCATTTGTATTTTTATTTTCATGCAAAGCTTTTTCGATGTGACAATCCGTGTGAATGGCAACGGCTTCTCCCTTTATTTCATAGCTTTGCTTCTTTTATTTTTCTTTCGGTGTTGGGACTGGAGCGATAGGTGAATTACCTCTTCTTGAGGTTATTGGCATAGAAGATCGAGATTTAAAAAAGTGAATGGAATTGGTAGATGGGATTACACTTTCGATTTACTACATTTCGAATTCATTCTTGATAAAACGAGAAATTCATTTACTGGTAACTTATTGTCATTTCAATTTTATCTGCTTAAAGCGTTTTTAAGATAGGAATCGTAAAAGACGTTTACTTTTTTTTTTTTTTTTTTTTTTTTTAATCTGTCTTTATTTTATTTATTAAAGGACACTTCGCGAAGGCTTATAATTTCAATTTTTCATACGCTCAGTGTTTCCATAATCGTGTTTCTTGAATTTCTTTGTAATATATTTTACAAACTATCGACATTTTTCAGTACATTCTTGATTTATTTTTTTAAATATAAATTTTGTTTCATTTTTTCCATTTATAGCTTTTTTCCTTTCTGCTACATTTATAATTTTACCAAGAAAGTTCAAAACCAATCACGAAATCAGTGATAACCAAAGTAGGAATAAAGCGGCAATAGAAAATGAGTTAATTTCGTGAGTTGGATACTCATTTCTATTACAAAGAAAAAAAAATCTTTTTCAAAATAACAACCGAATTCCTAACTCAGAATTACTCAAAATAAATAAATAAATAAATAAAATAAATAAATAAAAATAAAATAAATAAATAGGAAAAAATCATACATTTCGCATAAATTGTAAACACCTTCCAACTGTATTAAACCATTGCATAGCTTAACTTTCAATACACTTTACCTACATAACGACTTCGTGAAATAATTTTTTTTTTTATTAAGGAAGTAGAAAACTCTCAAAAACTATCTTTGTAGCATTTTACTTTTGAAGAAAAACCGTACAATAGATTGCTTTTGCATATCTCTGTTTAATGTAAAAAAAAAAAAAAAAACTTTTTATTTATTTTCATTTTATTTTGAAGAAATGAATCTCAAAAAGCCTCTTTATAGCTTTATTTCTAAAGAGTAAACATTAAAAAGTTTAATCTTGCGTAGCCTTGTTTATCCTCTAAAATTTGCGTACACACCACGCACAGGAAAAAAAAAAATCATAACACTGAAAATTGTCAATAATGTATCTGAGTATTGTTGTATGCAGTATAAAAATATTGAAATATGCTTTCATAGACCGTAATGCATCGGGAATCTTTTGTGAGTTCCTGTACACAAACTAGTTGCATGAATATGCATGAATAACACATATCAGTTTCAAAATACTTACGGAATTTCTGAAAATATTTACGGAAATTGTGCAAACAGACGGATAAACAGAGAGGCAAATAGAAAAATCGAAGTCATAATCAAGTTTGATGTTTGAACTTCAATAGAAAAAATTAAGAGCGCGACTGAAAATGCACTTTCAGCAATTTCCAGTTATATCCCCTATTGCACCTGAAGGTTTTTATGAATGATTATTAATGGACATAATCTTACAATTTTCTATAGAAAACGTGCTTTTGGGTATCTGAATAATGCGTGTTACTCTCATTACGTTATGAATACGAGAAGTATGTTGTTGTTTCTAATTTCAGGAGGCTAGACTTTCTCCCTGAAGCCAAAAACTTCCAAAAAGTTAAAAAAAAAAGTAGTGGATCCTTTAAAACCTCATCTTTTGTAAAATCCAAGCAGTTAAGAGTGCGAGAGGACGAGGCCTGATTAGTTTTAGACCATGGGCACTCTGGGAAAAGATTACTTTCCTGCTGGAAAGTGAGCGCTCTGATGTGCCCATTTTCCAGTAGTGAAAGAAACGCGTGAAGGCCACTTGACCTGTCGGAATGGAATTGGAGAGACCCACTAGGCTCCTACCAGTGTACCTCACCATTCGCCATATTTTAACTGACTGTCCCTGCTTACGCCATCTATACAGACATTACTTCAACTCATCATCACCAAATCTGACAAGCCTTTTAGGTATTAATCCTCATTACAATTTGACTAACTTTTTAAAAGAGGCTGGGTTTTACTACGATATTTGATTTTATTTTTTTACTGTTTATCTATTTTTACTCCTGTTTTTACTATATATACACTGCTCATAACTCTTTATATTGTTTTTACTTTATACATTCTTTACTCTGTTTTGTACTATTTTTGTACTTTGATGATCTTTTATATATTTACCTTGTCTTATTTTACTATTTTTTTTCTCATATGACCATCTGGATGGGTAAACCCATCCAGAAGCTACCTTTGTTTTTTCTTTCATCACAGTTTGGCGCAGCATGTCCCATTGTGGACCTTGCGCCAATAAAAGGCAACCAACTAACCAACCAACCAACCTACCAGTGTAACATGGCGGTTTAGGTGAAGCTGTACAAATTTTATTAATTTGAATTTTTCGGAAGGAGGCTATTTCACTGTATGTGAAAAAAATTCCGTCAGGTATCATTTCCTCAACAAAAGCACTCTTGGATGAAACGTCAACCGATTCATTTCCAAAAATTCTTACATAGGATAAAACCCATTGAAACGCATGAAGATATTAAAATATACTCTCTCTTAAAAGAAATAACTTTTATAGGACGCAAAGTATCAGCCATGTTTTTTGAGTCCCTGAACACAAAGAACCTGAGTGCTATTTATATACCGCTCTCAATAGGAAACATGCTATGAGCTAAATAACATATATCAGTTTCAAGCTATATTAAAAATATGTGCGGAAGTAAGAGCGCGACAGAGAGGTAAACCGAAATAATAAACATTTTTCAATTTTGTTTGTAAATGTTAAAAGCAAATGAAGATACAAAATTTATTGTTTTCTTTATTAGATAAAAATTAGGTCTATAGCTATTTCCTTAAGCATTAATCACGAAATATCCTGGCAATTGAAAAAAAAAAAAAAAAAAAAAGTTTTCAATTTAAATTAAAATACAACTTCAATAACTTAATCTAAAAAAATAATTAAAATAGACGGCCTTACTTCAAGTTATGTGCTAAAACTTTTTTCAAAATTATACATATGCAGTAAATAGAGAAACCATCAAAAATTTAAAAAACCGACGCAGTTGCAACAACAATGAGCCAATTACAGGAATCGACCGGGAATTTCGCTACCAGCTCAACGCCGATGGAAATAGCGAAAGATCAGTTTCCACAAATGGTGAATCAAGAATATACGACTGAGGACACCTGGGATCCCAGGTGAAAGTTCTATCACATAACTTCAAGCAAGGCCATTTATTTTAATTATTTTTATTTTTATTTATTTATATATTTTTTTTAATCTTAGAAATAGATTAAGCAAACAAATGTATTACTTTAAAAATATACTATTAAAATCTAATTGTGTGTATAACCGACTATTTCCTCATGAACCGCTGAACGCAGAAAGAGGTGTAAGGTGCCAGAACAGACGAATTTACCCCAAAACCCACAGTAGACCATTTAAAATAAATTAATCCAATCAGTTAAAAAGATGTAAACTTAAAACTCGAAGCCAGTGAAAGATAAACGGCCCAACGTACTGCTAAAAAAATGCTCATCTACAGCAGTGTCAAATGCTTAAAGCGATTGGGCGGAAAAGTACAACTGGCGGCTGCGAAATGAATTAGCATAAATATAGTAATTTTTAGAAATATAAATTATACCTATGTAAGTTACAGAAACTTTAAAGTCCAAAATTATATGCAGTTGCCCGAAACGAGGCTTTGAGAGATTTCAATGGCATTTTTTAAAATAGTTTTTATTTATATATAGTATAAAAAGTATTGATTGTATTTTCTTGAAAATTCATTTAAATATAGCGACTAGCGATGTGGCCAAAGCCAGCTGTTAATGGAATTAAAATTGTAACCCTTAACGTTCGTAAGTCACTTTTGGCGTGACAAAAGTACTTTATCGCTGTTGCAGTTGTATGACACTTTTGAGGTAATGAGACGGATCATATCGAAATTTGCTATCTATGAAACATGTGCACAGGATTGCCTTTTCTGTTGACCATTTCTAGTACAGCATTTAATGTGTCTCTGGTTATGTTAATTGTCCTGTTACCTTTTAAATTAAAAAGTTAACAATTTCACGCCTCCATTTCTTTCTGTTTTAAAGAGGAAACGTTACTTTCTAAAACAGCGGTTCTCAAAAGGAAATGCCGGGGCACAATGGTGCACCTTAGAAGATTTCCAACTGTGTCTTGTGATATTTAAAGAAAAAAAAATGTTTCTAGATATAAAAATAAATTACACCATTTAATTATATATTTATATATATGTTAACACATCATATTTATGTTAATTGCTACCGGAAAATGTCGGGGAGAACTTTCTGCGGCAGTGGCAATCTGATTGCATCCAATGAATATAACGAAAAGTAAAATAATCTAATTTATAATTAAAAATTTATCTTTGCAGTTCAAAATCACATGTTCCGTAGTACCTTCAGCTCAATTTAGTGACTTTGTATCCGTCAGAGAAAAATCTACGGTCAAACAGTTTGCAAAAGGAAAAAGAAAAAACGAAAGCTAACATATTTAGTTTCACCGAATGTAGCTGAATAGGCGATGTCCAAGAAATTACACAATTCATTATTAAAACAATCTTTCGCGAAATTTTCAGACTAACGACATAATCTGTTTCTGAATTTCATAGATAAAAATAATGCAGTGGCATAATGACATACCTTTCAAAAAAAAAAAAAAAAAAAAAAAAAAACTTTTTCCTTCTTCTTTATTTTTTACTTCTTTCTTTCTTTTCGTTTCTTTTTTTTTAAAGAGAGAAAGGGGAAAAAATATATATACATCGAATATAATAAAACAAAGACAAACGAAAATAATAATAATAATAAAACAAAATAAATTTTATAGTATTATGGGAGCTGTGTATTATAGTCGGTAGAGTGCCGAGCTCAAATTAGAAGATTGCGAGTTCGATATTCGAGCTGGTTAAAGAGCGTTGTCTACATTAATTTGTGGCCGGTGCTCGTAAAATCCGACGTGGTTGCAAAGTTCTCCTTGTCCCTATCACAAATAATGCCTTTGGGGGTCACTGAAGCAAGGGAGTCATTCTCTCCGTGAATGATCAATCCCAGACCGTCAGTAATGGACAATATTCTTGTGACGTCACAGTAGGTAAAATCGCCGAACACGTGGCCGATATTTTGTAAACAAATTAGATTCAAGATGCCATTTTATTGTTACGCATAACATTTTCCTAAATATTTCTCCAGTGAAACTTAATAATCAGATATCTGTTCAAACAAGAACAAAAGAGAAATGTAAACAACTAAATCGAATGGTAAAGTTAAGACTATTCCATATCGTAAAACTGCAGAACATTTTATGTATACACACACACACACACACACATATATATAATGAATAAAAGATTAATAAGAACATTTTATACACACACATATATATAAATACATGAAAGCTTAAATAATTAAAATTTCAATCGCTTTAATAAAGGAATTTATTAAATGGAACATCCATTTAAATTTGTTAACATCGCCACAGTTCACATGGCAACTTTTAATATTACATATGTTGATTAATATTAAAGTATATTACAAAAACTGGATTAAAAACAAAACAAAGGTATCACTATATCACTCTTACTTCAATTTCATATAATCTGTAACTGTTATAAATAATATTGCAAGATAAACATTTGCAGGCCACAATGCTTTGCTATGATAGAGTTGAGGATTGTTTCCCTAACCAGCTGATATTCTTGTAGCCTCGAACCCAAAGTGGGAATATGGTCCATTGCCCATAGCATAGTACTGATGTAAAAATCACTCAATCACTCAACTATCGTATCATGATTTCTCTAACCAGAAAGCAAACTGAAGAAAAGCTGTTTAAATCATAGGAATTGTTTTAAAAATCTTCCCAGATGAGTATACTATTTAAAATTTAAAGGAAGCACCACAGGATGGTAAGGTAATTTTAATAAACAAGTTGTATCTTAAAAAAAAAAAAAAAAAAAAAAAAAAAAAAAAAAAAATGCCGTACTTTCAGTGAATTTATCACTTATAGTCTCCTTTTACTTTAACTTTACAAGGTAATTAGTTCTTGAAATTTTCAACAACCACAAATGTTTGATTAAACAATTAAACATACAACACTTCCAAAAATACCAAGTAAAACTAATATACTATCACCAACCCCAAACTTCCTTCTATATCATTCTAATATATTAGTTGGTTGAAAAATTAAGTAAAACATGGAAAGGACTAAAAAATAACTACCCTATTGACCAACATGCTCCTAAATTGATTCATCATACTTTTTCGTGAAAGTTGTCTTCCACATAAAGTTTGATGTAGCTGTATTGTACTGAATAGAAGATGAAATACAGCCTTTCTCGTAAATGGAGAAACTTGTTTGAGACCTACTTTAAGAGAAATTGGACATTGGCACGTCAGCTATCTTTATGCTATTCATCATTTAAGTGCCAGTTGCTGCATCGCTTGCAATTATTCTGAAAAGAATTTCTGATCTATGTCATAACTGCAGCAGAATTTACTATTAACTGTATTATATTATCAGAATTTAAATTGATTTTGTTTAAAAAAATTTTAAGAAGATAAAATGTTTTGATTGTTTTGTAATACGTATTCGTATTAAATACTTTGACTTCTGCTATATTTTAATGTTTTTTTTTTTTTTTCTTATGTATTTTTTTAATCATCTGATTGATTATTTTGTAAGTAAATTAAAATTTTGACCGAATTCGGCAGGTATTTTCCTATTATATTTTAAAGCACATATTTAATTTAATTATATTTTTAAATAATTAATCTTTTTCATTAATTTCTAGTATACAAAATGCATCAGCTTTCATAAATAAATTGATAAAAATAAAGAAGATAAAAGGGGCACATATTTTACTAGCATATGAAATATAAATTATTTTTTAATAACATTTTCATAAAATATAAAAATATTTAATTTTTCCAAAATATTTATTAATTGAACCATTTTACTTTCAATAAAGTTTTTATGAAAAGCAAAACTAAGTTTGGTATTTATGAGAATTTTGTATCACCCAAGTTTAAATAAATAAGTCAACTGGGTATCAATTCATAGAATTTTCATCAACAAAAGGAGAGAAAGACAAAAGATAGATAGAAAAGAAAATAATAATAAATAATATAAAATAACATAAAATAAAATAAAATAACTGACACGAACAAGAATAAGAAAAGAATAAAAGTGTAATTTTAGATTAATTAATTAATTAAATAAATAATAATAATAATAAAATCAATCAGCCTATTTTGGTTTTGTAACACATTACGTTAGGCCGGCCTAGAATTGTATTATATTAAATATTTACTTCTCAAGCTAGGTTTACCCACATTTTAATTTCAATATTTTAATTTCATTTATAATTTCATTAGAATTTAATATTTAACACGTTAATTGCCAATCACATGATATCATGTGATGCGAGCTCTCACCAAACAGCTGATCACGCGGTATTGCGTGGACGTCGCTATCAAGTTTCTTAAGCGGAATAGTATAGCGGCCATAGCGAAACGGCGCGTAATATTTATATTGATCACTAGGGGGAGGGATTTTTATTTTTTTCTATTTGACGAAATTCCAATTTTCAGCTTGGCAATAACCGTATTAAAAAGCAATACCTAAAATTACTTAGAACTGCTACGTCCTATTTACGATTATGATGAATAGAAATATTTCTAGTTTGAAAATAAAATCAGACAAATACTTTTAATAATACGTGTATTTACAATTATATTATTTTAAATATTTACTTCTTAAGTTTAGTCCGACTCCGACACAATACTTATACAACCTACAACCACATAGCTTTATGTCGTTCATGTTTATGATAATAATTTTAACAAATAAAAAATAAATAAATAAAATAAGTTGAAAGTGAATATACAGAGTGATTGAAAGATCTTTGGTTACACTTTTCCCATTTTCACCCTATGTATAATGGTTAAATATAACACATAACACACGAAATTATAAAAAATCTTAAAACATGTTTAATGCTTTCGCAATGCACTTTCGAGTAGGAACAAAAAGCTATAGTCTACACACAATAAACGTGTCTCGGACTTCCGAAAAGATTCGAGTGTTTTGAATTCAAAAGAGCACATGAAATTCTATACAGACTATTGCTTGAATAACAACAAATAACAAATAAATAAATAAAATAAATTGAATGTGAATATACAGAGTGATTGAAAGATCTTTGGTTACACTTTTCCCATTTTCACCCTATGTATAATGGTTAAATATAACACATAACACACGAAATTATAAAAAATCTTAAAACATGTTTAATGCTTTCGCAGTGCACTTTCGAGTAGGAACAAAAAGCTATAGTCTAGACGCAATAAACGTGTCTCGGACTTCCGAAAAAATTCAAGTGTTTTGAATTCAAAAGAACACATGAAACTTTATACAGACTATTGCTTGAATAATAACAAATAACAAATAAATAAAATAAATTGAATGTGAATATACAGAGTGATTGAAAGATCTTTGGTTACACTTTTCCCATTTTTCACCCTATGTATAATGGTTAAATGTAACACATAACACACGAAATTATAACAAATCTTAAAACATGTTTAATGCTTTCGCAGTGCACTTTCGAGTAGGAACAAAAAGCTATAGTCTAAACGCAATAAACGTGTCTCGGACTTCCGAAAAAATTCATGTGTTTTGAATTCAAAAGAGCACATGAAATTCTATACAGACTATTGCTTGAATAATAACAAATAACAAATAAACAAAATAAATTGAATGTGAATATACAGAGTGATTGAAAGATCTTTGGTTACACTTTTCCCATTTTCACCCTATGTATAATGGTTAAATGTAACACATAACACACGAAATTATAACAAATCTTAAAACATGTTTAATGCTTTCGCAGTGCACTTTCGAGTAGGAACAAAAAGCTATAGTCTAGACGCAATAAACGTGTCTCGGACAAAAATTCAAGTGTTTTGAATTCAAAAGAGCACATGAAATTCTATACAGACTATTGCTTGAATAATAACAAATAACAAATAAACAAAATAAATTGAATGTGAATATACAGAGTGATTGAAAGATCTTTGGTTACACTTTTCCCATTTTCACCCTATGTATAATGGTTAAATGTAACACATAACACACGAAATTATAACAAATCTTAAAACATGTTTAATGCTTTCGCAGTGCACTTTCGAGTAGGAACAAAAAGCTATAGTCTAAACGCAATAAACGTGTCTCGGACTTCCGAAAAAATTCAAGTGTTTTAAGAGAACATGAAATTCTATACAGACTATTGCTTGAATACAGTTTGCTAATTTTCCCCCACCTAAATTTATCAAATAAAGAAGAAACAAACATTCATTTACTTGATGACTGTACATTTATTTAACCTGCTTTGCATTATTATAAAGGTATTTACACAGCAATTTTATTTGCATAAACATCTTGCACGGAGAATTTATCTCACGTAGATTTACTTAATACCAGAATCTAATTTCGTTAAATTTGAAACGGTAAATGTGCATTATTTGCTATCTGTTGTTAAGTTGTTCTTTATTTTTATTTTTTATTCTTAGGTATAATTTAAAGTTTATGTTTTGAAATTTGAGGTTTAATCCAAAAAGTAGAAATACACTCCAATTTAAACAAGTTTTTTTTTTTTTTTTTTTTTTTTTTTACAAATTTTATCAAAATCTATATCTATATCATTATATAAAGCGCAAAAAATTGTTTGTTTGTGGAGGGTAATTTCTGAAACTACTGAACCGATTTAAAAACTTCTTTCACTGACCGAAAGCTGAAGTATGCCATATTGTTATAGGCTATATTTAATTTTGATAAAATAAATTTTAGTTTAAAATCTGAGCATTTTAATTAAAATCCCCATAGAAGCCGTAATAGAAATGGAAATAATGAAATATTAAAAAAATTAGCTGCTGCCAACATAAAAGAAACATTTACATATTCATTTCGTTTTTAAAATATCTTGACGTGAAAAGAAAAGAAATATATTTGCACGTGCATTAAATTGAAATTCATATAAAGCTTTTTTAATTGTTAAACTTACACGTTAAATCTGACGTCATTATAGAATTAAAAGTGTTTATTTTTCTAATAATTTAATTTGATATGATATGATATAATATCTAAGCATCAATGTTTAAACCACGGAGTCTTTATTACTCTGTGGTTTAAACTGATGTGTGTAAACCACGGAGTAAAAAGACAGGAGAAGAAGGTAACGCTGAAATTTTGTGATGTTGTTTCCCAATGTTTACAGATGGCGCCAGCGTGCAATCCTTCCTTCTCTCCAGCTTCCGCAATGTTATTCAATGGGGAAATGTCCCATTTTAATTATTTTTTTAAAAATAATATCAAGCTGAAAAAATTTCGATTGAAAGCAAATTTCATTAAATAGAGTCTTCTAACCAACATGTTTTTTTTAAGAGCCATTTTATACTAATTTTACATTGAAAGAAAGCTTTTAAAAAATGACGATTCTTATGAACCAAAGCTAGCTGAAACAGATAATTGGGAGGAAGGAGAATGGATGAAATTTTGTAAAGAAAAAAAAATAAACTTACATTAGGTGCAGAAAACACAGAACTTGGACTTCATTTATCACCTAGGGCATTTTTTTTGTTTTTCTTATCACTATCATAGCCTGTTTTACAACTAGGAACGAAACATTTATTTGAAACATCTGAATTATGCAGTTTTAAGAACTTGCAAAGAAATAAAATTCCTTAAAATACAAAATTTTACATGTACTCCAGCAAAATTCTATTGAAAACAACAGTATATCCGCGCCGAGGTAGGGAGGAATGACAAGTGGCGCCCTCAATATTTACCAAAAATTTAGATCACAGTTTCGTAGCTTTCTCCCATTGGACCTTCAACTCCTATTAATATTACTCCGTGGTGTAAACGAAATTGGAATTTAAAAATAAATAAATAAATAAAATAAAATAAGAAATTCTATTTTATAATATTATTTATTTTAATTTATAATTGTTGCCAAAAAGATTTACGAATTAATTTATTTTTAGACATATAATAAAATATATTTTCACGCATACAATAATATAAAAAGTGAACTGGATTTTTTGTAAAAAAATAATAAAGATCGAGGAAAATTATTTCCCCATTTTAATCCCCATATTTGGATATAGATATGTATTAGTTATCATGTGCATCCGTTAGATTAAATTGTTTTTGTTGTAAAATTGATAAATTTGGAATTTTAAATTTCAAAACTCTAGAAAAAAAAATGGCAAATTTCCATATTCGATTGAAAACATAAACATTTCATTTCAAAGGATGATATTTACACAATAAACATCCAACTAATAAACTAATTAAAAGGGAAAGGATAAATATTCTATCATAATTTGAAGTCAAATTTGTTTTCAAATGTCTATCTGATATAATATACTAATATGTTGCAGCGGAATAGATTTGATATCCGTCATCCTTGGCAGAAAAAAAAAATATCGCCAAATTATCTGGCGAATATAATTTAATTCCTTTCAAAAATCATGGTTATTTTAAAAACTTACATTAAGAGTGTAACGAATAATATGAAACAATATTTCGTACAATACATATTACGAAAATATACATCTGGCATGTATATTTTCGTATTACGTTTTTGATCGCCAAATACAAAAAACGCCAAGGGTGACAGTTTTGAAATTTAAAATTAAAATTTTGTCAATTTGACAGCAAAATAACTCAATCTAACGCATGCATACAATAACTAATACATATCTATACCCAAATATGAGGATTAAAATCGGGAAATAATTCTTCTAGAATTAAAAAAAAAAAAAAAAAAAAAAAAAATCCAATGAGCGATTAACATGGAAAATCTTTTTCTTGCATCCACGGGCGGTCAGTGATGTCATACTTCGCTTGCGTATTGAGATGTTTAAATTTATTTGGCGACTATTTTTAGCAACTAACAGTTATGGCAAGTAGCTCAATATACATAGCGCATACAGCCATTACTGAAATGTAAATAGCATTTAATTATTTGAGTTACATTATGTTGACTGGAAACCTATTTAATATACCTATGCTCTATAGCTATACTAATATAAAAAAAAAAGAAAGGTTTATATGCATATGTAGAGAACGATCGCTAGAACTAAAAAGACGATTGCTTTTTTTTTTTTTTTTTTTGCTTTCACTAATCAAAAGTTACACTGTCTCTCTCTAAGTGCTAGAAGCTATAATAAATTTTGGTAAAATAAATTTTTAATTAAAATTTTCAATATTTTAATTGAAAACAAAGCATAGATTTGATATCTATCGTCATTGTCGATTTTTGTATTTGGGATCGAAAACGTAATACGAAAATCTGTATATTATCGTAGTAAATACGAGATGTATGTGTTTACTTCAATTACCCTACTACCGTAGGTAGTGGAAGTATTATATAGGTTTTGGCAATTGGTCAGTGTGTGTGTATATGTGTACGTGTGTGTGTAATCTTCTGGCTGTCATATTTCCAAAACTAATAAAGATAGAACTACAAATCTTCACAATTGATTCAGGTCTGATGTACAGATGAATTTTCCAAATTTTAGTGAAAATTGAAAAACCGGAACTGGGTCATCGAAAACCGGAAATGGGACCGTAAGCCCGTACCTCATAAACAGCCCTAACGATTTTCTTCAAAGTTCCTATATAAACAATCTATTAGATGTCCTTTCGAATGATATAATTGGTTAGTTCAGGAAAATTGATAGGCGTCCTCTATAAACAGCTCAATTTCAGACTTCGCAAGTGCGTTCCTTTAAAAACGCCTGTACGGATTTTTTTCAAACTCGCCATGTTAACTTCCTATTAAATATCCTTTTGTATGTAATTATTGTTTTTAGGTCAATAATTGAGTATGTTAAGTTTTGGTAAAAGTTGGTATCTCAAAAACGGCTCTAACGTATTCTTGAAAATTTTTTCTTTAATCCAATTTAGATAACCTTTCTCAAGTATTACGTGCTTATTACAGGAATATTAACGGTCATCCTGATTAGGTAGTTCAGTTTTAGATCTCGGAAATTCGTGTTTAAAAAAATAACTATTTATTTTTTTCCCCTTATTTTTTAACTCGCTATGCAAACTCTGTTGTATGTGTCTTTATACGTGTATCAAGTTTCTCTTACTTGAAAATCTCAAAAAATGCAAGTAATATCTCCAAAAAATTGTATATATTACGTGTAATAGTGGGTAATGGAAGTCGTGTGGTTGTTTCACACCAGATTCTGTAATAGTATATATTGTACGAATATTGTTTCATATTATTGATTTCTCCTTTAATATACATTATTAAAATAATAATCAATTATGGAAAAAATTAAATATATTTGCGAAATGAAAAAATAAATAATAATTAAAGCTATTATGACGTCAATTTTATCAAAAACATTTTCATGTCATAGGTTTATTTTTCAATATTTTTTATTCATGAGTAAAGAAATGTTTCTTTTTATGCAATAAATAAATAAATAAATAAATAGCATTAAGTAAAAATTGCCAACATTTAACAACTAATTAAAAAAAATAATTGTAAAATTATATTTTGACTTTCCAGTTAATAATATTGCCTGATTATAACATATAAACTGATATATTTCTTGATTTTTTACATATCAATCCATCTTTAACTAAAATTTGTTCATCAGTGCGAAGCCGGACGGGTCAGCTAGTAAATAAATAAAATAATATATACACAGTCGGTAACAAAAGTCTCCGAACACTAGCAAAAATTCCTATATAAAAAAGGTACACTTAATACAGTTTTGTTAAATACATTCTTGTCGAATCCTGTTCTTAGTCAGTCTAAAAACAGAATTCGACAAGGATTTATTTAACAAAACTGTATTAAGTGTACTTTTTTCTATATAGGAATTTTTGCTAGTGTTAGGAGACTTTTGTTACCGACTGTATATATATATATATAAATAAAAAATAAAAATAAATAAAAATAAAAATAAACAGCAGAAGTTTGGGGGAGGCAAAGAATTCTGAATTTTTAGCTTATAATATTGGTTAGAGGTCCGAAAAATGCGGTACAAAAAGTTTCAATATGTATTTTATCAAATTTTATCAATACACAATTTGTTAACCATTGGGTTAAAAAATTATTATTCCAGAATAGCATAATTTATCTAATTTTAAATTTCGAGCATAGATGTAGAAATATGAAATTAGTATTTGTAGTTTTGTGTCTCTCTTTTCAAGTAGTAGGGTGTCCTATCAAGACCGCCTACATTCTGCATGATCAGATTTCTCACAAAATACGTAAAAAGTGGTCTAAGAACTGCCCTTCTGAGACCCAGGATATTCAAAATACCCACCGCGCATACTGAAGCACGCATGTGCACATCGTGCAATGGTTGACTGCACACGTTGCAACAGCGTGATGTCTACCAAAGTATATGTAACATGAAGACGATCAACTAAGTCCCTTTCTATGATAGCTAAGTTTAAATAGTTCCATAATTAGAAAATCAAAAGTGTCATATCTGACGATTGTGGCGGTCATAAAACCGACCTCCGACGTCCAACACAACGGCCGGAATATTCCATATAGAACCATATTTTTTCAAAAACTACGGGTCGAACAGATACAGGCTCTTTGGATATTGATGGGACACACTGTATATATATAGTATACAACGACATTTTCAATCAATTTTCAAAATACCTTTTTTAAATGTCTATACAGTCTTGTAACATTTTATTTTGCAATTACAGTGAAACCTCTGAAGAGAGTTACCTGCGGTACTATAAAATATTGGCACTTTAGAGAGTTGGCTTTCTATTAGAAGTTATACAGAAAACCGTAATATATGTAATAGTTGCAATAGATTAAATATCTCAACTCGATATAATTTCTAAGTAGATAAATGGTGGCTATTAATTTCTGTTAAAGATTCCTTGTAGAAAATACTAGATTTAGCTTTTACTTTTTAATCAAAGTTAGGTTTACCATTTGATTTTGCCATAAATTCGACATTACGTTTTTAGCAGTTTTTTAAATTAACTAAATAATGGCATGACATCAAAATAACTTTTTCACGCTTGAATTTTACCTCTAACTATACGAATGCAGAAGTGTAATGCCTTATAATACACTTATTTTCTCTTCAGAGATATTCATTAGGAAATATATGCTATAATTCCCCTAGTATATGGGGAAAACTTAGGACTGGCATTCTGAACGTTATAGAAATTAGCCTTTGAAACCACTATATATATATATATATATTACAGGGTGGTTATAATCAAACTTCCCCTATAAACAGCATCCTACAGTGCAAACGGGTGTACGGAATGCAATGAAATTTGGTTTATAGACTATACACGAGATGCGCTCACGGAATTTCGAAAAAAAAAAAAAAAAAGTTCCAAAATGTCCACAAGAGGGCGTCTTTCCGGAAAACACTAAATTTAACACAATAAACTTTCGAAAAGGAATACAGAAACAATAGCAACATTTATTGACTAATTTCTGATCACCTTGTCATCGAACCACATTAAGTAATACCTGTTTTGCATAGAGCTTCCTCTTCTTCGCAAGCATGCAAATCTCGACATTTTTTCCCTAGAGCTGACAGCTTTTCCCAGTTTTACATTTTATTACTCATAATTCTTGTTCTGGATTGTTAATATTGTTTCTGTATTCCGTTTTGATCGTTTATTGTATTAAATTTAATGTTTTTCCAGAAAAGGCGCCCTCTGGTGAACATTTTGGATTTTTTTTTCAAAATTCCGTGAGCGCATCTCGTGTAAAGTCTATATACTAAATTTCGTTGCATTCCGTTCACCCGTTTGCGCTGTACGATGCTGTTTATAGGGGGGTTTAATTATAACCATCATGTATATATAATATATATAGATTCAATTTTATTTTATCGCAAGATAAGACGTGCACGATAGTGTTTGGTCTAATATAGCTATTATAGTTTTGAAGTTTTGCGATATTTTTGCTTTCCGAAAAATTGTACGTTCTCTGACAAAGGAATTCTTTAGTTTTTGAGCGTTTTCGAGCTTTTCATAAAACTTACCATTGTTCTTTCTTTGATATTAAAGAATTTGGTATCGATAGAAATTATCATTGAACTTCTATTTGCAACTAGTTTTTTATACATGCATTTATGACTCATTTCGTTCTTTCTTCCTGTTTTTTTTTTTTTTTTTTTTTTTTTAATGTATGTATATATATATATATATATATATATATATATATATATAATCTTATTTCAGGCATTCTTCGTTTTTAAGGGGATGATAGACGTTATAAGTATTTTTTTTTTCTTTTTAATTACTGATTTAGAATTGGGAAAATTGACATACATAGGCACTGAAATGCATTATGTACATTAAAATTCATGAAAAACTACATAAATAAAACAATATAAAATTTTAAATTTCTTTAAAAAATTAAAAATATTCCATGCTAATTAATTTCTAAAATTTTCCCTCGGTTTTGTATTATGATGGTTTATTAAAAGGCTCTAAACTTATTTGAGTATTTGCACTGTGGATTAATAGATAAAATAATAATAATAATAATAATAATAATAATAATAATAATAAACTTTTATATTTGAATGCTGAAACTTCATGAAAATTTTTAACATTCAAATTTCAAACATAAAAATATTTATAAAAAATTAACTTGTCAATCAATCCACAAAATAACACCCAAATGTGGTTAGAATATATAATAAAACTATAATAATGTGACATTTAAGGGACAATTTGAAAACTAGTTAGCAAGAAGCATTTTAAAAAATTAAAAAAAAAAAATTAATTAAAATTTTTTATTTTAAAATGTTTTTAAGAAATTTTCTTATGCTTCCTAATATTGATACATTTCAATTCACAGATATGCAAACTTTCGTAACTCTGAAACAATAATAATAATAATTAAAAATATATATATATTTTTTTTCAACGTCCACCATCCTCTTAAGTTGTTTTCATACGTAACATAATTATTGATTTCATAATTAATTATTAACTTCTAATTTTCGAATTAAATATTTTAACATAAATTAAAAAAGACGCCTAAAACTATTTTTTCAGAAGTTAAGCTTTATGACAGTAGCAACATTCGAGAGCACTGAACTATGCTGAATAAATTTGCAAATATTTTTTAGACCGGAATTTGAAATTCCATAAGCATATCTTTATGGGATGACTAAGGTTTGAAAAATAGTACAATACCAAACACTGTGTAGATGTGTTTTTATACGAGTCTTTTTTTTTTGCTCAAAATATCACGTTTTTCCGAATAATGCGTGAACTTACTCGTAGCTCACAATAACATTGAAATCATTTTCAGTTTGAAATTCCAAACTCGTAATGTTGTCTCAAACACCTCTTTTTTTTTTTTTCCTTTGAAACCAACGCTCTATATACTGCAATACCATTCCAGTCTTTTTATAATATTTATTTTTATTTTATTATTTTCTAATAAAAGGGATAGTTTTACGCAAGAATATTAAAATTAATGCTAAAAAAAAAAAAAAAAAAAAAAAAAAAAAACTATGATGTTTTAAATGTAAAAAACTTATTAATTTTGCCAGAAATCAGATAAATGAAATCCCTTAGAATGCGAACAAACCGCATGCAACCCCTACAAATTTTGCCATTATGCGTACGAGTACATTTTTCTATATTATTTATTTTTAACCTTTATATCTTTCTAGAAAAGTTTTAAAATATATTGCTGATAAATGTTTTATTATTATGATAACGATAACAATACGCAAATTTAGGTGTAACTTTCTCTTTTAATCGAGAATAATAATAAATCAGCTTTAATGTGTTAATAGCATAGCCTCCTAAACTAGATGCCTGTCGCGTGACTCAGAAACTTGGCAACAGTTGAAGTAGGGACCCTATATATAGAGAGACTGGACATTGACCGAAAGTCAGCCATCTTAGTGCCAATTCGGAGCGATCCCCGTAGAACGTAATGTTTTTTCTTCGCGATTGACGCTTTACTATACAACATAAATGAACGAAAATTGTGCTAAATTTGTGCAGAAAGTAATGCAGAATATAAATAATGTAATTTTTTTCGTCTTAGAAAAAAAGAATTTGAAGAAAAAGGAATTTTGTTTTAACCTTCGACATGGTTACTTTTTCAATTCCTATCGGAAAACAGAGGAATTTTTTGTTGTATATTTCTATATTAAGCAAAATATGTTGATTGTGAAAGCAATTCTACCTTAGTGAAAGTAATTCTATCTTATTTTTTTCTGAGGACATACATTATATATATAAAAAGTTAGAAAATTTTTAACAAAAATATAGTTATTTTAATTTTTGTCAAGTAATTCATGAATAAGTGTAAAACTACGACAGAAGAACAGAAATTTTTTTTTATTATTTTATAAAAATACTTGCCTAATATTTTTACAAGATAAAAATATTTATTTTATTTATTTCAATTACGCATTATTAATAATAATGACTTAGTTAAATATTAAAAATAATATTTTTATTAATAATAATTTGTAAAAATATTAACTAATATCTTTAGAAATTAAAGAATGTTTTTATTTATTTTACTTACATTTGCTTATTTCATTTTTTTTTTTTTTAAGTTTTTTTTAAATATTATGTAAATAAAAATAATTACTTATTTAAACATTATTTATAAAATTTATTATGGCAATTATTATTTAAAAGAAATTTATATTTCATATGTTAGAAAATAATATACACCTTATTTTCTTTATTTTTATTAATTTATTTTAAAAAATATGATACATTTTGCGTACTAGCAAAAAATAAAAAAATATATTTTTATATAGTTATTTTAAATATATCAGAAAAATACATTCAGATCTAACATATAAAATA
This sequence comes from Salticus scenicus, assembly GCA_963930645.1. Classification (NCBI taxonomy): domain Eukaryota; kingdom Metazoa; phylum Arthropoda; class Arachnida; order Araneae; family Salticidae; genus Salticus; species Salticus scenicus. The sequence goes on from OZ005654.1 coordinate 208,707,647, forward strand.
TATTGCACAACAGAACTTTAAAACTAATAGCTAGCAAATAAATAATATAATTATCTCATATGTTAGGAAATAAATACGTAAAACAGCATGCAATAAGAGAATTCAAAGTATTTAAAGCATGATATAAAATTAATAATTATGCATTTTTATCTTTTAAAAGTATTCCAAAATTAAAGCAATTTATCTCCCAACAAAGTAAAAATTTAATAAATAAGTTCTTTTTCGATTATGACGTAAAATAATCAAAATTTCTTCTCAGCGTAATGATAAGCAATGGAGCAACTGGCACTAAAATGGATAATTTCGTCAAAAAGCTGGCGCGCCAATGTCCAGTCTCTCTCTATCGAGGGTCCCGGGTTTCTAAGTTGAAGTAGGGATCTTATTGGATCTTATTGGATCTTATGTCTTAATTTAAAACTATGTATCATGTAATTAATAATAATGAGGAGCATTTTCCTATAGTTTAGAATGTGATTTGACTGATTTGACGCTCTTTGATAGGGGGTTTTGTGAAAACAATTAAAATCAAAATTATTCAAAGTGTTGTTATTATTTATAATATTAAAAACGATAAAATCTGATATTATGCTAATGAAACAGATTCTGTTCTCTCTATGATTAAAAAAAAAAAAAAAAAAAAAAAAAAAAAAGCTACTGCCGCCGCTGTTCATTTTGTATGTCTGAGGACACATTAAATTAAATGAACATCTCACAAACGAGAGGGTTTCCAGCGTCTCGAGCGATACCAGATGTTTTCAGAATAATTTAGAAAACATATTTTTATTTGCCCAGAATTTCTAAGACTTAATTGAGGAAGTTATTACCTTTAAAAACCGCCTGCTAAAAACTATATTACATTGACAAATTGTAAATAGTTTTTCCTAAATGTGGTTTTTCTGCCATTAAACCACCATTCCGAAATCGTTTCTTTTCGATACCAGGTACGTTGCCGATTATCAGACGATCTACGAGGCTTTGCGATTATTCACCCTTTTAAAATTGCAATTCGTTTTCTTTGAATAAATCAGACAATAAGCAGTCCTTCTACCTTTATATTTTTGACGATCCATAAATAAAAAGTATATTTTATTATTATTTTTTTTAAATAAATATTTTAAAAAGGTCTTTTTTTTAAGCGTTTATTTCGAAATAGTTTTTTGGAACGATCCTGTACACACCCTACACACACACACACAATAATATATATATATATTACACTTAAAAATCTTCGCACAACTCGACTTAAAAGTCTAATAGTAGCAATATCAATAATAATTACAATCAAATGACTTTATATTTTTATGATTTTGTGTCGTTACTAAGTTAAATTATTCAGAATTTCCCGAAATTTCTAACAGAATTGGCTTCATTTTTTTTTTTTTTTCCCCAAATCTTTGATTTACCATTTTATAATCGTGTATAAATTTAAAAAAAATATTCATTTGTAAAATTTATATAACATATACATACAACAGTAGTTGGAATTCGCTCATAAATTCTCGTTCTTAAAAAAAAAAAAAAAAAAAAAAAAAGAAATAATAAAATAAAATAAAATAAAACGATAACTCTTTATACCATATGTGAAGCATTACCTGTATAAATGTCAGCAAGCATTATCTCTCTATTATCACCCCTACTCTTTTGAAAAATGAAAAAGAGGAAGAGAAGAGAGAAAAGGGAAGAGGCAGATTCAATGAAAATGACCTTTGAACACATACATGCAAACATTGAATCTAACAGAATTGTATATGAAGTATCACTCTTTTCGGAACTTCAAAAGTTTAATTTCGGTTTTAGAATGTATTCAATAACATTAAATAAAAAATTGATCCATTCATAAGGTATAAGAGAGATGTTGTCTTAATAGTGATTTAATTTTAATTTCTAAACAAATATTTTTTAATCATTTCCAAAAACTATATATATGTTTTACCAACTTTTTTCTTTATTCTTTAGAGGTCATTTGTTTCAAATTAATTTAAAAAAAGATGACAAATAAATAAATAAATAAATAAATAGTTACAGATAATGAAAGAAACATGTTTCACGGATATACGACTCTTTTTATCCAATCCTCTACAGTGAAATTGTTTACAGACTAACATAAAAATGTCTTGCGACCTCGCCCTGGATTTCTTCATGCCGGCGCCGATAGATTAGATAAGTTTATTAATATAAAATTACATATGATAAACATAATGTATGAATTGTTTTGTTGAACGTCCAGTATTTTAAAAAGTGATATAAAAAATGACTGCAAATTGAAGTTTTACCTTTCTGTTTTCTTCCGAGGACACTATTACCGAGTTCAAATGTATTATGAACATATTATGAACTTATATGGGTATCATTTTGTAGATCCTTTGACAAGTTAATCTTTTGCACGTGGCATTTTTTTTTTTTTTTTTTTTTTTTTTTCGAATTTTAGTAGTAAAATCCATTTTTTTTGGCGTTCTCCTGAAACGTTACAATGCTTAAAAAAACAATTTCAAATATTCTGTGTTTAAATTATTAAAATTTTTCACTCAGAAACCGATGTGGTAAATGCCACTCGTATCTATATGAAAGGAAATGGTATAGGTTTTCATAAATAAGTTATACGAGTGTTTGATGAAAAATATAATTTTATAATCAGTTGCTTTGTTATTATTATTATGAAATTAACCCTGTTTTCATATTTAATGGATTTTTCTTCTTTTTTTATCATTTAATATTTTTAAAGATTTTATTATATTAATAAGTAATATGGAATTTTCAAATTTCTTTTAAATATAGTTAGCAGCCGCTTAAGTACGCCAGTTTTAATTCTGTATATAAAAATAAGTTCAACTTTAAATATTAACTAAGTGTTAATAGATATAGCTAAAAAAAAAAAAAAATAAATAAATAAAAATAAATAAATAAAAGAAAGAAAGAATGAAAAATGAATTTGAAAGCGTATCTTGAGTTTTTCAGTCACCTTTAGTACGTAAATTATTATGGCCATTCGGAGGTGAAATGGCCGCCTTTCCCCAAGTGAAAAGGAATCACACTTTTCCCCTCGATGATCAATCTATGTCTTATTACTATATCTATGAAAATACTACAAAAATATCTAAAAAAAGTATAGAAACATCAGCAACCAAGCAGCATGATAAGAGTGCGGGAGAAAAAATAATGATACTCATAACAAACGCAATTTCCCTTCTACACACACACACATATATATATATATATATTAATACAATTTCAGCAAACCACCCAACCAACCAAGCAAAACAACGCCATCCATCCACACACACTCACGCACACACATATATATATGTACACGCCGACGGCATTTAAGGGGTTAAATATAACTATACAATATCCTTTTTTCTAAAATAATATATTTTTTAGAGGTACGCCTACAGACGGCTTGAAAAGAGTTGGGCAACTATTTGCCAACATGCGTCTGCTAAGAGTTATTTAGTTAGAAATATTTTAAATTTTGGATGGTTTTATAAATTAAAAAAAATGTTTTAAAGTCTGAATTGGACGGAGACTAAAATGGATGCAGTTTTATTTGAATATTTATAATGTGTCTTCACTGTAATCGTCTTAAAAGCCCTAATTTCCCCAAAACTAAATTGCCCATCTGCGCAGCACTAGTGCGACGTAAAACCCAATCATCCATCCATCCATACAATTCCCCAAAACTAAAGCTTGAGACTGAAGTCATTGCTACAAAAATTGAAAAAAAAAAAAAAAAAAATCCTAGGTTTAGAAGAATGGGTAAAATAACGGAAGAATGACGATTTCGCAGAAAAAAATTATCTCTCAATTGTAACAATATATTGAGAAAAAACAAATTTTACCTGTGATTTGAATAAATAAATAGGTCTAAAAGATAATTTAAAAGAATAGATGAAATGCTATGTAAGGAACGTCATTTGGGGCGATTTGGTGGTTTTCTTTCTACCCCCCCCCCCCCCCCCCCCAACCATAACTGCAAATTTGCGATCAAAATATTAAGCGAAATTAGAGAGAAAATAATCATAATAAAATAGTTAGAAAGATTATATTAAATAATAATAATAACAAAATAATCATGTTTAGAAATATCGACTACTATCTGAAATATCGGGAAAGCCGACTTGTTTTTAAAAGATTTAGTCAAAAGTTAGCAAAACTGGAGCATTTAAAAAATTTTCTAGGAAAAAGAAATACAATTCTGAATTTTAATTGTTTTAATTAAAGGAATTTTAACATATTTATACTTTAATACACATATATGGAAGTTTTATAAATTTTAAGACGGTATTTTTCGAATGGGCTTTATAATATTCTCTGCACCCATAATCCTGTTTTATTACAATATTATAAAGAAAATTCTGATTCAACAAATCCTGATTTTATTCAGTGCGAAAAATTCAAATTAAGTATTAGATTTTTTTTTTCCCTTTAAAATTTCAACTACTAGTTTGATTACATTTCATCATCTAAAGTCCAATAACTAAAACCTTTGTCAAATCAAATAAATCTCTTTCCTCCATTTAGAAACCAAAATCTCAAATAACATATTTTAAAGCGTAAAATATCCTGCTCCAATATACCGAATTGGCATAATCTATGAACGAAACTTTAAGAGAGAGAGAGAAAAAAAAAATATTGTTATCTTCGCTGTTTATAAAGTGCTTCCAAAATATCAAGTAATATACTTCGAGTTTAAAAACACCCCCCTGTCTGCTCTTATTAAAATTAATGGAGAAGGAATCTTTGTTTCTCTCCAATTGAGATGTTAAATATCCCACTCCGAAACAGCACTCAGCCAATTCTGGTGACAAATTTCAAAGTATTAGGAGAGGGACACAATTATGGGGGCACTATTCAAAGCCAGTTATAGCGGAGAAACTTAATTTCCTGCTTAAGTGAAGATTTTCCACAATAACAATCACAGGTCCTTTTGAATCAGGCGGGCGTTTCGGTTGACGGGAAATCGTTGTGGAAAGCAAAGACTAGAAATAAAAAGTAATTACTTCAAAACATGTTAAATAGACTCATATGAATTCTATTGATGCTCATAACGCCACTTCCTCATTCGAAGCCACTAGTAACAAGGACACCGGATAGATGGCACTGTTGTAAACCGCGGGCGGAGCAACATCGTCAGCCTTGTGGAGGGAAGCGCAAATGATCCCAGCTAGACGCGTGCATGGACAGTTATAGGATTGTTATATTATAAGGGAATGGCTGAAAGTGCGCTAATTATCGTCACTTTACTTACTTTGGGTGAGTTTTTATTAATTGATATTCTTTATTTTTATCGTCAAGGGCAACAGTACTTTATGAAAATGATACGATTATTTGATAAGATTATTTTGGAAAGTTCGATTTTATTTTAAAAATTGGAGAATTATTTAAATTTGGAATGACAACAATGTGCGCTAGCTGTCAAGTTTGTTTATTTTGATTATATCGATACAATTACACTCTTAGTTCTTGGGGAGGGGGGGGGGATATAATAAAGAAAACTTTATTATTATTTATGTAATACATTACGCGTATTTTTTAATTTATTTTTTGATTTTTCTTATAATAAGTAACTAATAAATTTCAAATTTTAAAACGGTAAAATGTTTAGACTTGAAAATTTGTTTTTCCACAATTAAAAAAAAAAAAAAAAAAAATGAAAAAAGAAAAAAGTAATAAATAAATAGAAACGCTTTGAAAATAGTATATTTTATTAATAAATACATTATTTTAATAAATAGCTTTATTATAAATGTCGCATATATATATATATATATATATATATATATATATATAAAGTTGGTAGAAAATTGTGTTATTTATTTATTTATTTTTTATTTTATTTTATTTTACTAAAAGAAGAGTTTAAATGATTGTTTTAATTTCTTAAGAGTTTTTGAAAATTTATATGAAATTATAAAATAACAAAAATCAGTTTCTAATTATTTTATAAATTAGTTTAATTATCAATTATGAATTATATTCATTACAATAAATAATCTTTACAAGGTACACATTTCAAAAGAAACATTCTCTTAAGATAAAGTGATAAATCACTTAATTTTCTCTTTTAAAATTTGATTTTAAAATGCCGGTGCAGAAAAGTTTGGTTGGAATTGAATACTATTTACATTAAAATGTATTCCTTAGTTTGTTGTCACATAGATATAGATATTTATGTTTATTATTATTATTATTTTATATTTAATATAATTTATTTAATTCTTTGCAAATCTCGCTTAAAATAGTACTTGCGTAATATGACAATACAAAATTATTCTAAAATAAATAACCTGAAGTTGTATTTTCGGTATGACATTCTGACTTTTGTTGAAAAACGTATTAACATATTTATAACTTACAATTTCTTAAATTTATATTGTGTGAAAATGCTGAAATTTCTATGTACATAATAATAAATTAAAAAAAGTCAGTAATTTATTGCTATTATTTATTATTTTACCACGTTTTTATTAACTCGCTTTCTTGTTTGTCCATTACAAATCTTGCAATCAATTTTTAACTAACTTACCGAAATTTGAAACTTTTAGAATAGCCCAGAACACGATGTCAATGCATTCTTTTAATACATTTATTCAATTAATTAATGTTTGAAAAATTCTTATATTTGCTCTCTTTATTACGCATTTGATAATTTTCTTTCACGTTGATGGGATAATTCATCAACAATTTTTTTAAAAAGTGTTAAAAATACATAGAATTGTCAAGTTTATATGATTCAACAGAAAATTTAAAAACGTGCTATATAAAAAGTCCTTTTTATCTTGTAATTATTATAATTTTACTTTTCCCTTAAATGTTCTATAACGGAGTTTGTTAAAGAGAAAATATTAAATTTGCAACGGGCCATACATTTTTATATATGACATCCCATTGAATGCCACATTAACGTCACAAAAATTATAAAAATTATTCTAGAAAATATAAATACTGTCGAACATGGTTATATAAACAAGAAAGCGAAATATTTCTGACGCTATAGCTGGGAGACGTATTAACCGAGTTTGATTTAAAAGCAAGTAAAATCGCTCCATGTAGCCGACATAACAATAAAAGTAAGAATGTTTTTCTTAAAAAATATGAGCGTACTATTGCCATATGAAGCATTATTAAAATGCAGTATTTTTTCTGAAGAAAGAACCCTTTTTATTTGAATTTTAATTCATATTACATGTGATGGTTTTTTTTATATCAAATTGACATATGAAAAACGTAATGAATATATATATATATATATATATATATATATATATATATATTGTTAAACACCCATTATTAAAAGTAATATAAAAGAAGTGATTTCAGTTTGTCATTTTAATTCTCTGTGTTTTTTCAAAGGGGAAAAAGTATATATCAATTAAATGTGCGCATATTTTTCATGTTAAAACGGAGAACATAAGACGTTATAAGCAAGTTGTGATCTATGAAATATTGTGCGCGGCGAACATTTTTGATATTATAATAAGTTGACATATAACGGAGTTCAACTTTAGTAGTTTTGCTGTATTGGTTTAGCGATAGAATATAACGTTGGAAGCTTAAATATTAACTGAATTATTAATAATTTAATTTTTATAAATTAAATTATTAATATTTAATAATTATTTTATTAAACTATACAGACTATACATTATGTATATATATATATATATGATATATATGTATATATATATATATATGTATATAAACAGAATAATTAAACTGTATTAAAGAAACTAAAGCAATAGCAAAAAAAAAAAAAAAAAAAAATCTGTTGGGAAATTTTCTATTTTTTTTTTTTTTTTAATTTTGTGATGGGTATCACATTTTATAAATTGTGAATTTATAAAACACGGTATAAAATCATAACTGATTTATTTATAAAACACTTATTTATTCATAATTGACAAACTTATTTATTTATAAAGCACATTTTTTTTTTTTTTTAATGTTTTTTAGTGGGGGAAAAAAAAGAGGTAAAAGCATAAAAAAATAAAAGTATTTTTTAAGTGTAAAATTTTGTATGTATACAATTTTAGTTCATATATTTACACCTGAGTTATTTTGGTTAAAAAAAATTGTTATACGAACACAATTGTAGTAGAATTTTAAAAAGCAACACTGCTGATCATAAGACTGGTGCACTAATGCACTTGTTATCCGTTTTCTGAATTTGTTCCAAGTTTTAGATGAGGCGGTACAAAAGGTTTTGTAAAAGATAAATACTATTTCACATCAAAATATTCCTTTATTTGTGATGTGGAAAATTTTGGCTCTCACAAGTTGTATCAATGTTTATCTTTTATTTATTTTTATTCTTTGGCATCTTTGCCAAAAATAAACTTGTCTGTACATTAGTTAAAAAAAAAAAAAAAAAAAAAAAAATACGTAAATATATAAATGTGACAAATATAATTGTAAATATACAAACTGCATTTGTCTTTTTGATATTCTTATAGAGCTGTCAACATTTATTCTATAGCGTTATTAATACTCGCCTCATTTTTCACACCACTTTTTTCAAAGAGTAGTTTTCTTCTTATTTAATTGTAATTGCATGTTGGAGAAATTTACTCTACAAATAGAGTGGTTTAAAAGAGAGGCGGGTAATTACAATGCTACGAAATAAATTAAAATATTGTCAGCTCTGTATACTTATGACAATTTTCATTTATGCTGCTGTTGTGAAATTTGCTTATTGGGAAAAGGTTAAAATATTCTACAGATTCAATTTGTAGAAAAATTGTTATGATTTTGAATCTTTAAATAAATTTTTTTGTATTATTAATTACTATTAGTTTTGATATCTCATAATGTACTAAAATATAATAATTAGACTTATAGACGATACTAAATAAATCGGATTGTATAAAACTGTATTAGGTTAAGAAAACTAAATCAGAAATATGCAGTATGATCATTAAAAGAATGATTTGTTTTCTAAAGGGGGAAAAATATGTAAATAGAGTTGCGAACTATTTTAATAATTTTACTGAACGTTTCAGATACTTGATAAAGTTTACTTTAAAAAAATATAAATATATATTCTAATAGTTTTTGTTAACAAATATGAGAGGTGACGGGTATAAAAGTTATTCTATTTAAAGGTTTTTAAAAAATAATGTTGTCACTAGCGAAATTGGTTATGTATTTATTCTTTTCTGAATTTGATCCAAGTTTCAGAGGATCCGGCACTAAATGTTTTGCAAAAGATAAAGAAAATTTACATCAAAATACCTTTTTATGGTTGATATGTTTTATAAAACATTTATGTCAAAAAGTTTGCTTTCATACGTGTTTAATAAAGGAAAAAAAAAAAGGCTCCTTTAAAAACTTCCAGAAAAATAGACATTTTATTGATCGATATATTATTTTTCGGTATACATTGTAATATATAAACAAATTTATTTATATTTTCTATTTTTGAAATTCGTGTATTATGAAAATTCGAAATGGTTTTTTAGTAATTCTATATACTTGTAAAACTTTTATTTTTAAAATAATTCTAAATATTTACTTTATGTATTTTGTTATATATATTTTGACACGTTAAAATTTAAGAGTATGTTCATAATAACTTTTTTTTATACGTTGTATTGTTACCAATTCATTATAAAACATTTTTACACTTATTTTCGTACAGCGAAAACTGTATTAAAAAATAGTTATATAGTTATATATATATATATATAAAGATAATTCATATAAGATTCTAAATAAAATAAAATTCAAACACTATGTTTGAATAAGATTATGTATTATATAAAAATTTAATTAACTAATCATCAAACGAGAAATTTATTTTGTTAACAAAAAAAGAAAATCGTTAAATGTTTTCAAAAAAAAAAAAAAAAAAAAGAAAGAAAGAAAGAAAGAAAGAAAGAAAAGAAAAGAAGGGAATGGTTTTAGCAGTTTTGCTGAACGTTTCAAAGTTTATACAAATTTATAATAATAATAATAATAGTTATAATGGTAAATAAATAAAAACTTTTTCTTCCTGAAAAAAATTTCATAAAGTTTACTTTAAATATTTATAATCTGATAATTTTGGTTAAAAAAAAAAAAAAAAAGGAAGAAGAAGTGACGGGTATGAAGTTTGTCATACTATTTTTAAAATAATGTTGTCACTGATGAAATTGGCAATATATTTGTTATTTTTTTATTAATTTGTTTCTCTAAGTTTCTCCAAGATCCAGCACTAAATGTTTTAAAAACATAAGTAAATTTACACCAAAATACCTTTTGATCGCTGATATGTTTTATAAACCATTAATGTCAAAAGAGTTTGTTTTCACATGCATTTAATAAACAAATATTATTATTATTATTATTATTATTTTTTTTTTTTTGGGGGGGGGGGGGGGAGGGGTAAATTTTCCAGAAAAATAAAAATTTTATTTATCTATACAATTTTTTTCGATATACATTATGGTAGGTAAACAAATTTACCCCCCCCCCCCCACCCCCATTTTTTAAATTCATGTATTCTGAAATTTTTAAATGTTTCATTAGTAATTTTATATACTTATTCATATACTACTTCTGTTTTTAAAATAATTGTAAATATATGCTTTATGCATTTAGTTATTTAGATTTTGACGCGTTGAAAATTTAGAGTCTCTATCCATAACAATCTTTTTGTTGTCACTCCATTGTTGTCACTTCATTAAAAAGCTTTATTACATTTATTTTCATACAGGGAAAAGCTGTTTATGTATTTTTCAGGAATTGTTATAGAAAACTGTATTAAAAAATAAATTAAAAAATATTGAAAATCATTTTTTTAACATAATTCTTATAAAATGCTAAATAAATTAAAATTCAAATATTATATCCGAATAAGATTATATATAAGTTTAATTAACTAATCATGGAAATGGAGATTTATTTTGTTATAGGGAACATAATTTTTTTTTTTTTTTTTTTTTTCAAAAAAGAGTGAAAGATTTTAGCAATTTTGCTGAATGTTTCAGAGTTTATACAAAGTTGCAATAATAATAATAATAATAATAATAATAATAATAGTTATAATGATAAAGGAATAAAAATTCTTTTTCTTGAAAAACATCTGATAAAGTTTACTTAAAATATTTATATTCTAATAATTTTAGTTAAAGAAAAATAAGGGGTGAGTACGAAGTTTATTCTACTAGTTTAAAATAATGTTGTTACTGAAGATATTGGCAATATATTTTTTATTCTTTTATGAATTTCATCTTCTGGTTTCAAATGATCCGGCACCAAGTGTTTTGAAAAATTTAAAAAAAATTTACATCAAAATATCTTTTTATCGCTGATTTGTTTCATAAACCCAAAAAAGTTTACATTAGTATGCATATAATAAGCAAAAAATGTACCTGGAAAATTATCTAGAAAAATAGAAATTTTATTTATCCACACATTATTTTGAGAACATTATAGTAGATAAAATAATGTAATATTATTATTATTATTTTTTTTTTTTTGTTTTGTTTTGTTTTTTAAATCCGCGTTTTAAGGAAGTTTGAAATGTTTTTATAGTAATCTTATATACTTATAAATATAACAGTTTTATTAAAAGAAAAAATTGTAATTATTTACTTTATGTATTTTGTTATTAATATTTTCACGCACTGATTATTTAGAATCTGTATTCATAATAATCTTTTTACAGGATCCATTGTTGTCACTTCATTAAAAAATATTTTTGCACTTGTTTTCATACAGCGAAAACTGTTTATGCATTTTTCGGGAATTGTCTCAGAAATCTGTATTAAAAAACAAATTATATATATATATATATATATATATATATATATAAAATATGTATTTATTTGTTTATATTTAGGTTTTAGATAATTCATAAGATTCTAAATAAAATAAAACTCAAATATTATATTTGACAAAGTTTATGTATTGTATAAACATTTAATTAACTAATCAACAGAAGAGAAATTTATTTTGTTAGCAAAAAAAGAAATCGTTACATTTTTTTTGAAAAAAATGAGGAATATTTTGCTGAACGTTTCAGAGTTTATACAAAGTTATAATAATAATAATAATAATAATAATAGTTATAATGTTAAGTAAATAAGAACTTTTCTTCTTGAAAAATATTTCGTACAATTTACTTTAGATATTTATATTTTAATACTTTTTCTTCTTCTTCTTCTTCTTAAAAAAAAAAAAAAAAAAAAAAGAGAGAAGTAACGGATATGAAGTAATGTTGTCACTGAAGATATTGGCAATATATTTGTTATTCTTTTATGAATTTAATTCCCCAAATTTCTCTAAGATCCGGCACTAAATGTTTTTAGAACATAAGAAAATTTACACCAAAATACCTTTTTATCGCTGATATATTTTATATACCATTCGTGTCAAAAGAGTTTGTCTTCACATGCGTTTAATAAGAGAGGAAAAAAATGTCCCTTTAAAAATTTCCAGAAAAATAGAAATTTTATTTATCTATACAATTGTTTTCGATATACATTATAGTAGGTAATCAAATTTATCTTTTTTTCCCTCTGTTTTTAACATTTATGTATTATGAAATTTTTAAATGTTTCTTTAATAATCTTATATACTTATAAATATAATACATTTATTTTTAAAGTAATTGTAAATATTTACTTTATGCATTTAGTTATTTAGGTTTTGACGCGTTGAAAATTTAGAGCCTCTGTCCATAATAATCTATTTTTATGCACTCCGTTGTTGTCAATTCATTAAAAAACTTCATTATACTTATTTTCATACAGCGAAAAGCTGTTTATGCATTTTGAAGGAATTGTCACAGAAAACTGTATTAAAAAATAAATTAAAAGATATTGAAAATAATTTTTTTTAACATAATGCTTGTATAATTCTAAAGAAAATATAATTCAAATATTATATATGAATAAGATTATACATAAGTTTAAATAACTAATCATGGAAATGGAGATTTATTTTGTTATAGGGAAAAGAAAAAAAAAAAAAAAAAAAAAATATATTTTTTGCAAAAAAGAGTGAATAATTGTAGCAAGTTTGCTGAACGTTTCAGAGTTTTGTACAAAGTTATAATAATAATAATAGTTATAATGGTAAATAAATGAAAACTTTTTCTTCTTAAAAAATATTTCTTAAAGTTTACTTTAAATATTTATATTTTAAAAACTTTTCTTAAAATAAATAAATAAATAAAAAATGGTTAACATAGTACGAAGTTTATTTTGCTATTTCTAAAGTAATATTGTAATTGAAGATATTGGTAATATATTTGTTATTTTTTTTTATGAATTTGATCTACCAAGGTTTAAATGATCCAGCATTAAAGATTTTGAAAAAGGTAAAAAAAATTTCCATCAAAATATCTTTTTATCGCTGACTTGTTTCATAAACCATGTATGTAAAAAAAGTTTACTTTCATATGCATTTAATAAACAAAAAATGTACCTTGAAAGTTATCAAGAAAAGTAGAAATTTTATTTTCCACACATTACTTTTGATATGCATTATAGTAGGTAAACAAATTTAATTTATTTTTTTCCTGTTTTTTAATTCTTCGTTTTATGAAGGTTTGAAACATTTTTATAGTAATCTTATATACTTATAAATATAACAGTTTTATTTAAAATGTAATTATTTACTTTATACGTTTTGTTATTTATATTTTGACGCGTTGAAAATTTAGAGTCCCTATTCATAATAATCTTTTTATACGATCCGTTGTTGTCACTTCATTAAAAAACATTTTTGCACTTACTTTCATACAGCGAAAAACTGTTTTTGCATTTCTCGGGAATGGTTTCAGAAAACTGTAAAAAAATAAATTATAAAAAATATTTATATATTTAAAGGAAATTCATATAAGATTCTAAATAAAATAAAATTCAAATATTATGTTTGAATAAGATTATTTATTATATATACATTTAATAACTAATTACCAAAAGATAAATTTGTTTTGATAACAAAAAAGAAAATCGTCATATTTTTTTGCAAAGAAGGAGGGAACGATTTTATCAATTTTGCTGAGCTTTTCAGAGTTTATACGAAGTTATAACAACAGCAACAACAATAATAATAATAATAATAGTAATAGTTATAATGATAAATAAATAAAAAACTTTTCGTCTTGAAAAATATTTCAGGAATTTTACTTTAAATATTTATATTTTAATAATTTTTGTAAAAAAAAAAAAAAAAAAAAAGAGTAACAGGTACGAAGTTTATTCTACTATTTCTAAAGTAATATTGTAACTGAAGATATTGCCAATATATTTGTTATTCTTTTATGAATTTGATCCTCCAAGTTTCAAATGACCCGGCACTAAAGGTTTTGAAAAAGGTAAAAAAAAAAAAAAAAAAAAAAAAACATCAAAATATCTTTTTATTGCTGATATGTTTCATAAACCATTTATGTCAAAAAAGTTTACTTTCATATGCATTTAATAAACAAAAAATGTTCCTTCTAGTTTATCCAGAAAATAGAAATTTTATTTATCGATACATTATGTTTCGATATGCATTATAGTAGGTAAACAAATTTATCCCCATTTTTTTTCTGTTTTTTAAATCCTTGTATTATGAAAGTTTGAAATGTTTTTTTAGTAATCTCATATGCTTATAAAAACTATGCTTTTATTTTCAAAATAATTGTAAATATTTACTTTATGCATTTAGTTATTTATATTTTGACGCGTTGAAAATTTTTAAATTCTTTTCACTCATCGTTTATACGCCCCAGTGTTATCAATTCATTAAAAAACATTTATACGTTTATTTTCATTAAAATAAGGTTATACATTTTTAAGTAACTGTCTCTAAAGCCGTATTAACAATAAATAAATAAGTTAAAGGAATACTGGAAATCATTTTTTAATATAATACCTATAAAAGGATAAATAAAATAAAAATTCTAATATTGCATTTGAATAAGATGACATATACTTTTATATATAAGATCGAAATAATATTTAAATAAAGCTTCAAGTGATTTGGTTAGATATACTATAGGTAGTATATCGATTTAATTTTCATTACTTACATGCGAACGTACATCGCACCCCGGCAAGAAAAGTAAGTGAAAAAACGGCAATTTTAAGGTATTGGACATTGAAAAACGTGTATGAAGTGTCTCAACGTTCATGAGCAGCGTTACATCTCTATCTCGTAAATTTATGCACCTCAGAAAGCAGCAGCTGTGTCAATTTTATTGTAGTCTAATTGAGTTTTTACAACATTCTTTTAGTTGATTTTTTTCAAGTACTGAATTTTTCATTTGTGTAATTTTTCTTGCTGGGTCGCGATATGCGTACGTAAGTAATTTACACATTTTTGGTGGTTAATGACACATATATATTTAAGTATATTTAAACTATTTATATTTAAATTATAAATTTGCATTAAGAAAGAAAAAAAAACTGCCTTTATTTATGGCATTATGCATGAACCTATCGCTATATATATCCAGTTAAAACATATGACTAACTAAAATATGTATTTTTAAGTATTTTCTAACACCCCATTTTCAAAAATATGCATGACATAAAAAAAAAGGGAATATTTATGAAGAATAATTCCATTTATATTTGATGATAATGTTATTAAGCAGGCATCGATTAAATATATTAGTATTAAAAATATGTAATTATATTTCTTCATTTGGTATTTTATACCATTTGTAACATATAATTGAAGGAACAAACTCTATAACACGTGTTGTACCAGATTTTTTTTTTTTTTTTTTTTTTTTTTTTTAATTTCTATTTAGAACGAATTTCGAAACATAACTGTTTACATGAAATTAAGAATTCGTTCTATGAAAAACCTTTTTATGATTATAATAAGGTAAAACCACCAGTGCTCGTTACCCTTAAAATCTGCCCCAGTGTACCCTTAAAATCTGCCCCACCTCACAAAATTAAATAACCGCTAACATCTATGGATTTGAATCTGCTCGAGCTACATTCTCCGGTTCTAGGGAATCTAGTGCCAGTGGTTTCAAATCCATGGATGTTAATTAACGGTCATTTTGATATGTCTTTTGTGAGGGTGACGAGCACTGGTGTCGTTACCTTATATGAGAATAAACTAATACCAAATAAATGTTCTCAGCATGATAAACAGGAAAGAATATCTTTTAACTTATAGCAAGTTTTTACATTTTATTAAATTAATTGAAGCAAAGTGAATTAAACAACTTCTTAGAGATGGGGAGAAATTCAAACTGAAATTAAACTTTATGTTTCATCGTTTCATAAAATATGTATTGGCATAGATTCAATATATATATTATTTGATGTTTTCTTATCTCTTTATCTCTATATCACTTCTTAAAAAAAAAAAAAAAAAAAAAGAAGAAGTGTAGCATGTCTTAAAGAATAAAATGTAATTTTAGAGGTTAAAAAAATTTTAAAGGGGGAAAAAATGCAAATAACAACATTATTTGAATTGATTTAAATTAATGTTTATTTTAATATAAATTCTGTTGCAATAATAAAAATTTTTAAACAAAATTTTACATTATTTTGTGTGGGACACGTTTGTACAGTTTATGGTGTTATTTAGATTGAAAGTTATATATGCAAATTAAATTTATTAAAAAAAAAAAAAAAAATGTAAATTATAAAAAATATTATTAATTTTGAGAATTTAAACTTTTTTTTTTTTTTTTTTTTTTTTTTTTTTTTTTTTTTTAATAAGTGCATAGATTATAGTAATGAGTATATAGTAATGCGAAAAGCTAACATTTTGTGAAAATTTTTACACGAATATGTGGCGATTTTAGATTTAAAAAAAAAAAAAAAATCACATGGGATATTTAGAAGTAAAGCGATAAAAAGGCCTTTCTCATCTCAAAATTATGTTTAATCTTTCAAAAGTTTATAGTCTTTCAATATTTCAATACGCTTATAAAATTAGCGAGGTCAGATCGAAATGTGATTTACGAAACTACAAAATAAAAAATAAAAATAAAAAAAAACTTTTTTAATTTAAAGATCCCTCTCTTCATAAGCTATACTAGTCTCTGAAATAACAAGTAATGCCTGTGCAGTGAATGGAAGTAATACTACTTTTTAAATTATACTCTTCTGATATATGTAATATAATAGAAGCTGAAATACAATTATAAACGTTTTGAAATATCTATGTTAATGAATATCAATAAAATATGGGTAAGTAAAATATGGGTATGCTGTAATTTTTAAAGAACACGTGATTTGGACACTTGAAATCATGTTTAATTATTTCAATATCTATTTTTATATAAAAACAAAGGCTTTAAGAATAGGCTAAAAAATTTCCCCATTAAAAGTAAAAAAAAAAAAAGGTTTTTGTTTTTAATTTTATCGAATTAAAAAACCTTTAAAAATTCATCAAACTATAATGGATAATACATAACATACTAACAACTTTAATTTTAAAACAATATCATAACGGTAAATTGTTATCTCTAAAATTTCACGGAGTATGTCCATGAGACGGTTATGTATAGAACCAAGAATATTAGAATGTCCTGCCGAAATCAGTTATACTAGACCAGGACACATTTCAAAGGAATAGAAGAGGAACGGAACGAGTCCAGACAATCAATTGCAGTGAAGAGAACTCCAAATGAATGATGTTAAAAATATGCAAATTACACATTTAATACTTCATATAATAAAACCTTTGAAAGAGGAAATGTAAACGTCCAGAAAAAAAAAATCTATTTACTGCGGCACTACTATATTTTTGTACTTTTCTCCTTTATTTTTTTATTTTTAAATATTTTTTAGTCGATTGTTCGAATTTTTATGTTTATGAAATTTTTTAATTTCATTTTATGTGTTCATTTCTTATCATTGTGTGAAATGTTTTGTAAAATTCAAGAAATTAAAAAAGAAGTAAGATAAGATCTAGTGCAGCCGCAGTTTTTGCATCTACGATGGCTAGATATCTTCATTTTCTGAGGACAGTCCCTAATTCAATAACTTTTTTTTTTTTTTTTTTTTTTTTTTAAATGCAACAAGGTAATTGTTTTATCATAATTATTATATGTTTGGTCCTAATTTATAAAGATTAAAAAAATAGTTCCGCCGTTGGGTAGTTGCAATAATTTTCAATGCTATTCTATTATAAAGGTATTCAAAGCTGGTCACCATATACCTTATTCCCAAACGAAATTTCATTGAACGCTTCTATGTAGGATAACTTTTATAGAAATTACATATAAGAAATTGTCTATAAAAACTGGGAAACGGAAACTATGAAAACGAAAATTGTCTACAATGGGTTATTAAATATAAGGGCGAATATCATGCACTGTTTAAGTTTTAATTTCTACTTAAATCTTACTTACTTTAAATTTTTATTATAACTGATGTTTATTTTTCTGACGTGTTTTAATATGCTGTCAAATTTAGTCTAAATATTTCAGGTAGAGTTCTGTAAAAAATATATATGTATATATTGTACATTTTTTCATTTTTAAATTTATTTATTTGCAATTTTTTTTTCAAAAATTTTAAGTTACAGCTAAACATAAATATAAAGTCTTTACATATTTTTTAGGTCTTAAAATATTACATTTTATTATTATTATTATTATTTTAGAAAAATTTCGCACATTTTAGCATTAATACTATTTCAGAATTTTTAAATAAATTAAAAGATGAACTTCTCAAATGGTGTTTCTTTCTTTCTTTCTTTCTTTCTTTTTTTTTTTTTTTTCAATTATTTTTTTCATTATTTTTTTTAAAAGTCAATAAACGTGCATTTAATGCAACCTTTAAATGCCAATATTTCTTTTGCCTGTAAGTATGTGTGCGCTGTAAAAAATCACGAAAATTAAGTTAAGTATTTGTATAATTTTTAAAGGAAACCAAGCTTTTACAGTGAAATCAAAATTTATAAAGGACTATAAGAAATAAGTTATATTTTTGAATTTTTAGTTTCTCATCCTTATCATAGGGTAAGTGCACCAGTGACTGACACTTTTAGAGCAATCTCTGATATTTTTAATGTTCTAGTCACCAGAAAATATTTTTAGAAATCTTAAGTTAGTACATATGGTATGAAAGACATCCAGAACCACATATATGTCAAAATATATACATTTGATAACAATTATAATGTTTTTTTTTTTTTTTTTATGAATTTTTATTTGACACCCACTCAGTGTTCCAGACACTGCCAGTTTTTAATTTTATCAGTAATTGGCCCCCTATGTTCCAGTGTTTGACACTGCTAGTTATTCATTTTACCAATTATTAGCGCCCTATGCTCCAGTGTTTGACATAAAATGTTAAAATTCTTATATGTAAAATATATGATTTTATTATTTTTATTATTTATTAATTATTTCGGGATAGATGTCAATTACTGGAGCATACCGATCCCTGGAGCACATACACTGGGAAACTTATTTATCCGCAAAAATTTTTGATCTCCATTTCTGACATTGATTTTCAAAATTAAAATTTTAAAATTTTTGTAAGTTAAGTTATTCAAAATTTAAGATTTTTTTTAATATGACAGAATAGAAAAAAAAAAAAGTATAAATATGTATTATGAGAATATTTTCATCGCTGGATGTTGGACCAGTTTTAAAATATCATTTATGATACTGACAAGCAAACATTCATTTTGGGAGGATGGAGTTGCAGGATGGGGGTGGGTTCATTCGAAAGAAGAACAAAAGGTGATTATCTTGTGTAAATCTTAGCTGCAATGGGCCATCAGGTGTAAAGTTAGAAGGCTCCAAATAGTTAGGTTAGGTTAGGTTAATATGGAGCAGGGAGACGAAATTCGGAAAATATTAGTAGAAATTCTTAAAAAAAGTGGAGAAAATCCATGAAAAATGAGATAATGAGAGAAATGAAGACAATACTTTGAAAAAAAGGTTTTATTTAAGTTATACTAAGCAGAAGTACAATCGAGATGAATCTCATTAACAAATGCATGCAGTGCACAAAGGCTCTTTTCACAATGTGCGCACTTAACAAAACTCATCTCATTACATTTCAAGCATTTTTCAAACGTATTTGCATCGAAACAAAAGTCCATGGGTGAAATCCAGGGTTCAGATTCTTCATCCAAGTATCCACTTTTGTAGAATGTATACATAATCATGCTCCTGAATCTCGGGGCGCTGAATTGATAAATAGCAAATCCTTGCATTTGTAGAAAATTCTTTCTTTGCCACAGTTGTATCGCGGAATTGGCAATAAGAGTATCAGTGATATATCTAATGAATGCTTTATATGGTCTGAAAAAGTAAACATCCAGTGGTTGTATTAATCCTGTACATCCGCCAGGGATAAGCTGCTTTATTAAATGTCTACCAATAGGACATGTTCCACTTGAAAGAGAATCATCGCGATTTGCACGCCACGAGTCCAGGAGCAACAAGATTTTGTCACGATCAGAGGGAATACTTTTCCAGAAGGCTTCATTGTAAAATCGCTTGAGATCCTCCTTGTTCATGTTTGCTGTTCGACCAGCAAATGAAACAATGTTTGGAGGATCATGTTCTTTAGAATTTGGAAATTTCCCGTTTGGTTCAGGAACAAGAACATACATCGGTCTCATGATCTCTCCATCCATTGAAATTACGGGCATAATCATGTAAGAATGAGTTGTTGCACTCTGCGACCCAACGACAGTTTGAACTATTTTTGTTCCTACTTGTCTTAATGTCCGATAAGAATGTAATTCCTTCTCAAATCGACTTTGATCAGTGTTAAAGATATTTTTCGCATCTAATCCTTCATGCTGAATAAGTGACTTCACAGAGATTGAAGTTATTAAGATGTAGATGTTGAGGATCCATATTTTCTTTAATCTGCAAGGCCCAAAGGCGAAGGTTGCGATCATGAATGACAGCACATTCTTGAACTTTTTCTCTAAATATGTTGAGTACTGCATCATTGACCTTCTTCATCGTTGGCTTGTCTCTAGACTTTCCATACTTATAAAGAATGTTCATGTTTTTAATTTTTCGGAACCGATTTATAACCATACTGGCCTTTCTATTAACGTTGCGTAGAGTGCCATCATCGTTTTCAGTAAGGAATTTCCAAGCAGCCTCCTTGTAATCATCATCCAAAATATTTCTTTTTTTAACAGGAGATCCTTCCTAATCTGAATCTGATGTTGATGCTTGTGATGAATGAAGCACTTCTGGTGTAGTTGCAATCAGTCCTTCCTCTTCCTCTTCTTCTTCGATCTCCGTATCCGAATCGTCTTCATCGCCAAAGTTCATTTCCATGTCACTCCCATCATCACCATCAAAGCCAAGCGTTTTTACCTCTTCGATTATTTCTAATCGATTCTCAATGATACCAACGATATGATCAAACAATGCGTTCTCTGCAACATTCATGTCCTTCTCTGTTGAACCATACTTCAGTTTTAGGGCATGAACGACGCTGCGAGCATCCATAACTGCCAGGGGTCGAAGTGTCCTATGTTTTTAATTCACAATCCCGTCACCATTCGTAAGCTAACACATTCCTTATATTTTTGTTCCCTAGATTTTCAAGAAAGTTATCGAGTTTATATCTTAAGAATAGTGGTGAGAGAGTGATTTTAAATATCGGGCACTTTGACCTCTGTGACTACAGGAAAAAGAAAAATAATTTGTTTTGAAGAGGTCCTGTTCCTCTCCCAGTGGGCCATAGCAGGTAAAATTTGTACAGTATACTCTTCTCAACATCCTCTTTCAAATGACTCCTCTCCTGACCTGCAACTCCATCCTCCCCAAATGAATGTTTGCTTGTGAGATGAAACATGAACTTTATTGAGTATGAACATTCTATTTTAAAAGCTTCTAAGTTATCCGAAATTTAATATTTTCCTAATATGGTTGAGTAGGAGTATATAACTCGCATTAGGGAAGTTATTGTATTGAAAATGGTATGGAATTTTAAGAAGACGCAAATAAGAAACTCATTCTAATAAAATTAATCAGCAAATTACTATAAGGTCAATGTATCGAAGTAAGTCTTGTGGGAGGAGCATTTCAGACCACAACCATGTCAAGTGATTAGATGAATTCATTTCTCTTACCATGAAAATAATATGCTGTATTGTAGTATGAATACAAATGTTCACATGTTGGAAAATTGAATAGAGTTCACCTGTTCCAATTAGGGAGGATTTTTACAAAAATTAAACTAAATCTTTTTAACCATAATTTTTTTAAAAGTTTTACGGTTAAAAGATTGAGTTTGATTAAAAGTAATTTTTTATACACTGAATATGCTTTAATTTGCGATCTTGTCTGAAAGATTGTGAACTTATTTTATTATAAATTTTAAAATGTATAATTGTCATTTATTATAAAAATTTTACAAAATAATAGACTGGAAATAGTTGTTTTACCTGAAATGAATTTATATTATTTCATTTTATTTCTAATTTTGGTATGGTTGCGTAATGTAGATTAAAAAAAAAAAATGTATACAAAAATGATATTTATAGGAAAAAAAAAAAAAAAAAAAAAACTAAATAACTGCTGCATCACAATTATAAATTTATGTGACAATATAGAAACATGCTCTTAGCTTTTCGAGTAAATATAAATGTCTAATTAAGCATTCGTAAAAAAAATTATAATAAGGTACTCATATTTCGAGAAAATACGTCATTAAAAAAGTAGCTCAAATATCTAGATCCTCATTTTTCGCACAAATTTTAGTCCCTGTGAATAACTAAATATAATAATAATTGGATATAATATGTTTGTTTAATATATTTAGAAATACGAATTTTTAATATATTCCCATTTTAAATAACGTCAAAGATTAAATAAAAAAATAAATATGGTTGCTTATGCATTTTTTTTATTATAAATATATGGTTGTGTGCGCTAAACTCATTGAATGCACTGCAAAGAAAGAAATTGGACGGACCACGATAGACAATTTTATTCAAAGCATCTCTTTTTTCGTCAGTTTAAAATTTGAATTCTCAAACTGATTTGTTTTTCTTCACTATAGTTTTATTTATTTATTTATACTACAGATTTTTACTGTGCTACTATTGATCTAAAATCTAATTGTTAAAAATTTAGTAAAATTTGTAAATTAAAGTATTTTAGTTGTAAATTTGCTTATTTTAGTAATAAGTTCTATTTTGACAAACTATTCTGCATTCTGAATTTCTACATTTGATAAACTTAAATTACGATTATTAAATTGCGATACATTAATTTTTAAATTCAAACATTTTACAATTAAATTCGTAATTTAACCTTCATTTTATCTTTTTTTTTTTTTTTTTTTTTTTTTAAGAAGAAATTTGGGCTGATAAAATGTAATTCAGCAATTTGGAAATAGAAAAGTTTCACTATTAAATTCACGAATCTGACTCCAGGTTTCACCAAACGGATGCTTGCACATTCAGTGAAGAAATTTAATTATTAAATTGTAAAATAATATATAAATTGAAGTATTTTATTTTTGAATTTTCATATTTAACTATATTTTAGAAAACTTTTCTATACGCTACAAAAAACTCTGGCGATGAAATTTTAATTTAGTAATTTGTAAATTGATGTACTTTACTATTGAATTCGAAAATTTGGTTCTATTTTAGTAAAAGAATTCGCTTATTTTAATAAAAAATTGTATTTCGCCAAACTCTTCCGCATTCTACATTTAATAAACTTAAATTGTGATACATTAATTTGTAAATTAAAATTAGTAATTTAACTTTTACTTTATCAAATTCTTTTATTTTGTAAGGAGAAATTTAGCTAATAAAATGTAATTCAGCAATTCGTAAATCGAAACATTTTACTATTAAATTCCCAAATTTGGCTTCAATTTTTACGAAACGCTTAAATATTTGACGAAGAAATTTAATTATTGAATTGTAAGATAATACATAAATAGAAGTATTTTATCATACATTTTACAAAACTTTTCTATACTCTATGAAGAAATCTGCTGATGAAATTATTATTCAGTAATTTATAAATTGAATTACTTTGCTATCGAATTCGAAAATATGATTCTATTTTGTAAAGTTCACTTATATTCAGCAAAAAATTGACAAATTCTATTTAATATGTATTACTAAACATTTCTATTTTCAGAAAAAATAAATAAATAAAATAAAATAAAATAAATAAATAAATAAAAAATTAAATTAAGTAAATAAAAATAAAAAACTTAATGTTCAATTGTAAAGCTAAAATTTGGAAATAGAAGATTTTTCACCATTAAATTCGCAAATTTAATGCTCTTTGACCTCAATTTCTTTCTTTCTTTTCTTTTCTTTCTTTCTTTCTTTCTTTTTTTTTTTTTTTTTAAATATCAAATGAAGAAATTTAGCTAATTTATAATTTAATATTTTGTAGATGAAATTATTATTAAATATTCAAATTTGATTTTCTTTTGCCAAACTTTATATTCGGTAAAAAAAAAAAAAAACTATGCATTAAATTTTTTTTATTTTCTTTTAATGGAATTTTCATACAAAATCAACAAGATCAATTAATTTTCCCCAAAAGTTTAGAATACCAAGACAAAAAAAAAAAAAAAAAAAAAAAAAATCTCTTTATAATTAATGATAAAAACATGAAAACAGCTTAAAAAAAAAAAAAAAAAAAAAACTTTATTGATTCTAAAATATTGTTTAGGCCTTTTTCTTTAAAGAACGCTTCATATAATAATATTAATAATAATAATAAATCACTTTTGTGTAAACTTGTTTGTGAATACTGCACGTTTTTACTTTGTCATATACGTCATGCATTATTAGATTTCAAGTAAATTTAGAAATTTATGCAAAACATTTTTTTTTTCTCTTATTTCGTAACTGTTTCAACTTAAACTCCATAAAAGACATCAACGAATTTGTTTTTAACTTTAGAAATAAAGATAGTTCAATCTCATTATCAGTATCGCAAAATGCTTTTAAGTTTCTGATACGATAGTAAATATGATTAGTAAATCTATTTCAGCAATTATCACTCAGTTCAAGCAAGTTAAATAAATATACATAATAATTCCCGAAATAAAACTAAATATTCGTATAATTAAGGTTTATACTTGAATCAAGGAATCTGAAAATTTAAACATTTTGCTGTTAAATTCCCAAGTATGACTTAATAATAATAAAATCTTCTAATTTTTAAGGGAAAAAAAATCAATATTAAAATGTAATTTAGTAATTTATAAATTTAGGTATTTTACCGTTAAATTCGCCAGCTTGACTCATAGGTATCAAACTTTTCAATATTTAACGACAAAATTTAATTATTAAATTTTAATTTATTAATTTTCAAGTTTAATTTTTTTTATTATTATTTTTCCAAATTTAATTTTTTTTCCAATTTTTTTTATTTATTTTTTATTTAAATATTTGGTGAAGAAATAGTAACTATTAAATTGTAATTTACTAATTTATAAATTGAAGCATTTATTTAAAAAATCGAATTTAATTTTACCAAACTCTTTTATATTTGATAAAGTAATTTTATTATTAAACTGGAAACTGGAAGTTTGCAAATTGAAATATTTATTATTAAATTTCC
The DNA here is from genome assembly GCA_963930645.1 of Salticus scenicus. Classification (NCBI taxonomy): domain Eukaryota; kingdom Metazoa; phylum Arthropoda; class Arachnida; order Araneae; family Salticidae; genus Salticus; species Salticus scenicus. The sequence continues at coordinate 208,733,130 of OZ005654.1, forward strand.
AAATTTTATATCTATTTACCGAACTTTTCTATATTAGATGAAGAACTGAATACTCTATCACTATAATATAAAATTATTATTATTATTTTTTTTCAATAAATAATATAATTAAAAAAAAAAAAAAAAAAAAAAAAAAAAAAAAAAGAGAGAAAAATTCTGCCTTTGACAGAATTTAATTTAGTCCGACAGGACTAATTTATATTATTGCAATCTTGTAACTAATAAATAAATAAATAAAAATAAAAATAAAAATTTATTAGTAAATTTATTTATAAATAAAAATTTATTTACCCTGGCTAAACCCATTCAACCGTTGACGAAGTCACCGTATCTGCAAATGCAGATGTAACGGTTATTATGTGAGAAATGTCGAGCTGGTTATCAGCCTGTATGGCTCTGTGGAAGAGCACCCGCACGTTAAGCGGAGGGCCTGGGTTCAATCCCCGGCTCTGGCAGTTTTCACATAGGTGGTATATATACATATAAATTAATCTTATACTTCAAGCTACTTAAAACGAATTTTCATCGTTGATGAGATTATCAATAAAATTTCTAAATATTTTGAGACAGTTTAAGAAATTAAATGGCAAAATTGGACATTGGATATTATTCCATCCTGGTATATCGGATGTGTGACAACACAAAATCGCTGTCTGAAAGAAATATTCCTGTCGTACTAATATGTATATATATATATATATATATATATATATATATATTGCTAAAGTATTTTAAAATAAAATTAAGTATTAAAAAATTCTAAATTTTAATAGAATTTTTTACTAAATCAACAAGTTTAATTAATTTTCCTCGAAAGATACTAGGAAAAAATATCTTCTTTTAATTAATAATGAAAAAAAAAATGAAAAAAGATTTTTAATTTAAATATTTATTGAATCTGAAATAATGTTTACGCTTTTTATCTGGATAACGCTTAACTTAATTATTAATTAAAAAAATTCACTTTCAAGTGAAGTTGTTTTCAGATAATGCACAAACCACACATCTTCTTTTATCAACTGCGTATAAATTTCATTATATACGTTCTGCATTATCAAATTTCAAGTAAATTAGAAATTCACGGAAAACATTTTTTCTCTTATTTTCTAATTGTTTCAACATTTTCTCATATTTTCGAATTGTTTCAACTTCACAAAAGACATCAGAGAATTTGCTATTAGTGTTAGAAATGAAGATGGGTTAATCCTATTGCCGGTATCGCAAAAGGCTTTTAAGTTTATGATATTATAGTAAATATGATTAGCAGAATTATTTCTGCAATTATTATTTAATTCAAAAGCATTAAGAATTTATAAAAAATATTTATAAATAATTAAATAACTTCAAAATAAAGCTAAATTACAATATAATCAAGGTTTATACTTCAATCGAGTAATCTGTGAATTTAACAATTATAATATTTAATTCGAAATTCATTTTACCGAACTCTTCTAATTTTGAAAAAAAAAAAAAAAAAAAAAAAAAATGACTCGTAAGACGTAATTTGCAATTTAAAAAATTTCACTATTGAATTTCGCAATTTGGTTCTAATTTACCAAACGCTTCAATATTCAATGAAGAAATTTAATTATTAAATTATAATTTAGTAATTTTCTATTTAAAATATTTTATTATTAAAATTTCAACTTTAAGTTTATTTTACCAAACTTTTCTACATGTTTGACTAAGAAATCTTAATTATTAAATTGTAATTTACTAATCTGTAAATTGAAGCATTTTACTATTGAAAATTTTATTCTACTTATAACATTTTATTTTATCAACTTACTAAATTTTATTTTACTATAAAATTCAATATTTACATTTTTTTTTTTTTTTTTTACATTTGACAAAGTAATTGTAATTTAGAAATTTTAGAACTGATGTATTTATTATTAAATGACCAAATTTCACGCTCTTTTGCTAAGACAATTTATATTCGATGAAATAGATGCTTTATCATTATCATAGAAAATTGCTATGGCACTTTTTTACAGAATAAAGCATTATTGTTTAAGTATTTTTAAATAACATTATGCATAAAAAATTTCTACATTTTAATAGAATTTTCATACTAAATTAATAAATTCAATTAATTTTTCTTGTGAGATTACAACACTAGGTTTTTTTTTTTTTTTTTTTTTTTTTTAAAGCTTCTTATACTTGATAATGAGAAAACATAAAAACAATTTTTTAAGTATTTATTCAATTTGAAATAGTGTTTACGCTTTTTATTTGGAGAAAGTTTAACTTAATTAAAAATTTAAAAATTTCACTTTCAAGTGAAATTTTTGTGGATAATGCACGGACCACCTCTTTTCCTTTTTTCGAATGCTTATAAGTCATGCATTATTAGGTTTCAAGTAAATTTAGGAATTCTTGAAAACAGTTTTCTCTTAATCAGTAATTGCTATGGCACTTTTTTACAGAATAAAAACATTATTATTTAAGTATTTTTAAATAAAATTATGCGTACAAAATTTCTACATTTGAATAGAATTTTCATACTAAATTAATAAGTTCAATTAATTTTTCTTGTGAGATTACAACACTAGTTTTTTTTTTTTTTTTTTTTTTTGTTTTTTTTTTTAATCTTCTTATAATTGATAATGCGAAAACATAAAAACAATTTTTTAGATATTTATTCAATCTGAAATAATGTTTACGCTTTTTATTTAGAGAAAATTTAACTTAATTAAAAATTTTAAAATTTCACTTTCAAGTGAAGTTTTTGTGGGTAATGCACAAACCACCATTTTTCTTTTTTCGAATGAATGTATGTATAAGTCATGCATTATTAGATTTCAAGTAAATTTAGAAATTCTTCAAAACATTTTTCTCTTAATCAGTAATTGTTTCAACTTAAACTTCATAAAAGACATCAACGAATTCGCTTTTAATGTTAGAAATGAAGATAGTTTAATCCCATTATCAGCGTCGCAAAATGCTTTTAAGTTTATGATATTATAGTAAATATGATTAGTAAAACTATTTCGGCTATTGTTATTCATTCTATTCAGAAGCATTAAAACCGAGAACAATATTTATAAATAATTAAATAATTTCAAAATAAAGTTAAATCTTTCTATAATAAAAACTTATATTGTTTAGAACAATTAATGTATAATGAGAAATGCTGAATTACGTCAGAACCTTATGGATAAATTTTAATGTTTGATAAAAACTTATTCCTGCAATTTACAGATTCAAAGCATGAATTATCTTTTACATTTAAACGCTAGTAGGCTTTCTTCCGTCTAACGGTCGACACTTCAAAATAAACCTATTTCTAAATTTCCTGGGTTGCTTATTATCTCGGCAAGCCATATTCTTCAAACTCAAATAAAAACAGTGGCCAAATGCTGTGATAAATAGCCAATGATTAAAAAAAGATTATTTAAAATTTAACAGTGTTTTTTACTTTCCTAATATACATATGAAAGGAAATTATTGTATTCATGACAAAAACTTGACTTTGAGATTTTGGTGTAGCTATACGTTTTAAGGATCTTTGAGTTTTGCTATTTTTACGGTGATGTATGTATGTATGTATGTATGCGAGTGAACACGATAGCGTCTAAACTCTTCGCTCAAATGAGCTGAATATTAGTATGTATGTTATAGGTCATTACAGCACGAATCCTATTGATTTTGATGAATCTAGCACTTATGCTTTTTTTTACAGGGAAACAAAGGAAAGGGAAATTCTTTACCATTATGGATTATGGGCTCAAAACCTTTAAAGTACGATAGCAGCTAAATACATAATTCGATTGAACTGAAAAATTAGATACATGTTGTAGGTCACCGTCGCAAGAATTGCATAGATTTTGGTGAATCTATCACTTACAGTTATATTGTAGTATCACAAAAGAAAGTTCTTTATCATTACGGCCCAAGGGTTCAAATTATTTAAAGGGTGATAGCGTCTAAACACTTCATTCAAATGATCTGAAAATTTATACACATATTATAGGTCACCATCGTACGAACTATATGAAATTTCGTAAATCTAGCATTTATAGTTTTTCTATGGGAACACAAAGAAAAATTCTTTATCATGATGGCGTATGGATTCAAATTGCTTAAAGTGAGATAGCGTCTGACCGCCTTATTCGATTCAGCTGAAAATTTATATACATATTATAGGTTATCGTCACATGAACGGTATAGATTTTGGTGAATCTAGCATTTACATATTTTTACAGGGACGCAAAATTCTCTATCATTATGGTTTAATGGATCACATTATTTGAAGTGCAATCGTGTTAAATTAAACAACATACTATGTGGGGAAAAAATACTGAAACACCTTATTACAGCTTTGTTTATAAAACGATTTCTCTTACTTTAAATTTTTTAAAAAACAATCGTTAATTACTTAATGTTCTGAAAATCGAGAGGAGTCACCACAGATTTTTTTTTTAATTAAAACAACGCAATTTGAGACCTTAAATGTAATTTAAATTTAATTACTTATAAAAATTAACTTCAGTCTAAATTCATTTGAATCATCGTTAGTTCCTTTATCGGCGGAATAATAGTACCTAAATACCTCAAATTTATTACTCAAGCCAATTTAAATTGTTTATCATCGATTCACATAGTATATTTTTATTATTATTATTAATTACAATTTCTTTTATATTATAACAAATCTGCTTAGAACTACGTAATATAAATGATGTGTTTATTTAAACATTTTTTATTTCTCTTTTCAATTAGCTTTTTTTTTTTTTTAAATTATTTATTTAAAATCATGAATAAAGTTTTACTATTTTTTATTGCATTGTTGCAGTTGTGACTTCATTTTTTATGCAAAACAAAACATAAAAAAAAAAAAAAAAAATATTTAATCTTTTGAAAGCTTGGATGATGTTTTATATTTTTTATTTCAATATATTGTTCCAGCTTCCAACACCAATGACACCAGTTTTGAGAGATGGTTTCCAGAAATTTGGGCTTTTATTATTAAGATTTTTCAACAAAAAAGTATTTAGAAATTCAGTTTGTTTGTCCGTCTGTACTCTTATTTCCTTAAATATTTTTAGAATGCTTTAAAATTGTCACATGTTATTCAGTTTCGCTATAACATTTTTATAAAATTGGAAATGGAAGAAATAGCACTACTGCCTTAAGGTGTAAGAGTTGGAGAAAAAAATGCAATTTTGTACTGGGAGAGGTATAAATTAATATCCTGATGTGTCACAAAACTTAGTGAAATTAATATACTTTCTTAGATATACATAGATTAAGTATGCTTCCTATTGAATATTGTACGATTAGCAACATTGATTATTTATAAGGACACACAAAAATATTCAGATACATTATGAAACTTAAGCATTATGATATAACGGGTAAGCGCAACTAGAAAAATAACCTCACAACCTATGCGAAGTGCCAGTATTTTCTTTCTTATAGTAATAGTTTTGTAAATTCTTCAATTATTATTATTATTATTTAGTTATTTTGACGCAATAATAATAATAATAATAATGTATACATAAACATTAAGTATGTCAATTTTAGAATATATTGAATTTACAATATTTTACTTTAAGAAGACTGGTATACTAAAATTTTGCGTGATTTGAAGGCTGCCATATTTAAATTATCGGGTGTTAATGTTCAAAATTTTCAAAATCCTGAAGGTGAACATTTCTGGTTTTCAGCATTTAAAATTCTATTTTTTATTTCACGAATTCTCTTTTATTTTATCGGATCCTTTTGGTTAATTTATCTCTTTCCATTTCTATTATTTGTTGAATGTTTCTATTGGTTTAATGTTTTTTGTAAATTATCTCATCGTTAGGCTTATGTGTTATGTTTGTGTCATTCCTCTTCTGCGTAAGTACTTTAACATGTTTTTACTAATTAGTGTAATCAAATTAAATTATGATCGCGACAATAATTTTATTCGAAATACATCTCATTTAAAATTTCATATGTTGGTATTTTCATCTATCTTTCATTTGCTGAGTGTTGCAAAGGAATTAAATTATTCAAATTATATATATATATATATATATATATTGATGTTTAATAGAACCTACTTAAAATAATTAGTAATAAATTTTTGCAATATCTTAAAAATAATAATAATAATAATAATAATGATAATTTAAAATAAAAACACAACAAAAAAAAAATATATATTTTTTTGTTTGAAAATTTTTACATAGAGATGCACTTTTTTAATTTTTTCCCCAAAACTAATTAATAAATTTCAAAATCCATTTCTAATTCTTTTACATAAGTTGTATCAAACATAAAAAAAAAAAAAAAAATCAAGTCTTCTCTTACATATTTGTAGATGTTTTAGCATTTTGAAGAACATGAATTCGTGAATAAATGCAAACTGAGAAAATGCAATTTAAATATTTCAAATCTGTAAAAAAAATCTATCAAAAACGATAAGGATTGTTGCCTGAATATATATTTTATTGAACAAACCTAAAAGAGTTCAATTTATAAATATTAAATGGAAATATAAGCTTTTATGTGAATCCATTAATGATGCCAAATCCTTTTAAGGCCAAATGTTTGTTTAATAATTATAACATGTAGTTACTGATTAAAATTACAAACTATCAGTACAAAATTAGCATTCGTAAACTTGTAATTAAAGAAAAATCTCATAAAGCCAAAAATTATAAAATTAATATAACACAAACAACCACGTTATAGAAGTATTAAAATTTTAGTTAAATTAGGTACATTCATTTATTGTAGACGGACAAAGTAATATAAAAAGACATACCACTTAATTATTAAAATTTTAGGTCAGTTAGAGAACATTCGTTTATTGCAGAATATAGATTTTTATTCAAGTCTGGCAAGCCTTTTTTTGTAAAACAAGGTGGCTAATAACTTGAAAAAACTTGAAATCAGGAAAAAGTCAGAGACTTTTGCAGTACTGGAAAAATTAAAGACACATTAGAGGAATTTGATTTAAATGTTCAAAAGTCAGGGAATTTATAAAATGTCGTAACAAAATGGAAGAAAAGGACCTGGAAAAGTCCGGCAAATATACTTTTACATGTTCTGGAAAAATCAATGAAAATCAAAAAGATCAAATACTAGCCATCCTGTAAAAACAAGTGAACTGCCTGTAGAATAACCGTTTTGAATGAAATAACCTGAAATAATGAGCATTATCTGTGTTATCAATGGACACACAGTTTAAAATTATTTGTGATAACTTGTGTATTTAAAAGAAATTTTTAATGTGATTTTATTTAAAATATATTGCATGTTAAGTAAAGTATAGTATGGCTAAAAGAAGAATTGCATAAATGTAAATTTATATAACACTACAATATTAATTAGTATTTTAAAAACTTACATTTATACAATCTTTCACTAATCAATTAATTAATTACTTACAGTATTGTGGCAATTAATTGAGAAATGCATTTTTTTTTTCATAAATTCAGTTTTATTCAAATTTTCTACGAATACATTTAAAATTAATAATTGATATGACCTCCCTGAGACTTTATAACATCGCAGACACGTTTCAGCATGGAATGTACTAGACTGGCGCAAATAGTTTTTATTTCAACGTCTCTGAACCATATATCAATAACGGCTGAAATTAGCTTGTCTATCGCCGTACAGTCAAACTTGTGAAGACCTTTTTTGACAATAGACCACAAATTTTCTATCGTATTCAAGTCCGGTGAATTCCCGGGCCATTCCAGTACAGTAAGTTTGTTTTTTGAGCAGAAATTTTGGATTCGCTTCGAAGTGTGACATCGTGCGCCGTCTTGTTGGAAAACGCCATCTCCGTTCGGCCACAGTTTACACATGGTTGGAAGCACTTTTCGGGTCAATATAACTTCGTATCTGGCACTATTCATCATTCCTTCGACGGGAACAAGATATTCCGTCCCCAAAACGCTGAAACAACCCCAAAATATTTTTTTGGGCTGATGCTTAGGTGCTTGATTGATGTGGTGCTGAATGAGAGGTTCTCCTTTGCACGAACTTAGATCTAAATCCCTGAACCACAAAATGTGTTTCGTCAGTAAAGAGAACCTTCTCCCAGTCCTTCTCCGTCCATGTTTTGTATTTCCGTGCCCATTCCAACCTTTTTTTTGTTCATGCAAGGCGTGAGAAGCTGTTTCTTGTACGGTTGACGTGCTCTCTGGCCACGTTCTAACAGCCTGTATCGCACTGTTGAAGGTGCAATATCAACACCAGCTGCCGCCATGGACCTGGACAGGTCAAGACTGGTTAATCGAGGATTTTAAACACTCATTCGATGTAAAGTTTTGTCGTCAGGAGCTGAAGTTGATGTTTTTCGGCCGCATCTTCCAGAACGATTGGTTCCAGCATTTCCTGCTCTCTGAAACCGATTCCATATCCTCCCGACACTTGCTGTACTCACTCCACATATTTTTTCTATTTCCTCTAATGTCTTAGAAATGTGTTCTTTGAGAGCAATCACTTTAGCACGTTTTTCCGAGCTGATATCCATGACGCTAATGACCCCCGCAACAAGCGAGAAACTAATGCTGCGAAACACCTGCCACCTGGCGGAGGAATTTGAACACCTCTTACTTACCAAGTATGCATAAGAACACCTGCTACCTTGATAATAACTGCCATTTGAACTCTGAGCTAATTTGGAGTGCTCTTCCAAAGCTTACGTGTGATAAAACGAAAAAAAATGACATTTCTCAATTAATTGCCACAATACTGTACATTTAAGTTTAACACAGCCGCTTTTTAAATATGAATATGTATTTTGAATTCTTTTCCAGAACAAATATAAAACTAATCATCCGATTTTTTTTTTTTTTTTTTTTTTTAAATGAAATACACCTATAAATAATATTTATTTAAAATTCCAAAAGTGTAAACTAGCTTTAAAATAATATGAAGTTTTCCTTCACCTGCTTGTCAATCCCGCTTTTCTACCCTATACTTAATGAATATTTATGAATTTCAGAACTTCAAAATTCTGAAAAGTTGAACCCCTTAAAATAATCTGAATTTTATTTTGTCAACTTATCACTGCCAGAATCCACAATAATATTACATTATTCATTTTCTTAAATTATTGATTTTTTTTTTTTTTTTTTTTTTTTTTTTAATTGAAAAAAAAAAAAAAAAAAAGCTCTTTAATAATAAAACAATATATATATATATATATATTTTTTTTTTAAATCAGAATAAAGATTTATTTTTATATTTTACATTCCTATTTAAAGTTGATACATTAAACTGATATAGTAGAAATTCCATTCAAAGTTTATCAATTTTTTATTCTAGAATCAACAATCTCAATATAACCATTACAAATAAGTAATTTGGTAACTCCCATTATGCTGTTAATAAAGTCGCATGCACCGTTTTACAAAATCCTATTTACTGTGCTTATAGTGAGTTGTTTCAATTATTTTTTTTATTGCTTTAAAAAAATTATAACTCCATTATATATTTTTATTTTCTTGTATAATTAAATATTTTATTTTCTTTATCCGTTTTTCCCCTTTGATTAAAAACAAAAATAAAGAAAAAATAGTTAGCATAGGTTGACTCTACTTAGTTCTCCATCATATCTTTGTTCTCATAAATTTCTACTATAGCTCATACTATATTCATGTTAAGAAAAATTTGACCTGGTGACAGAGTTGACATGGTGACAGATTAAAATGCCCCACCTAATAGGCTACCTACGATTCAGTTCGATACATTTACCTTATCCCAGTTTTTTAAAATTAATTTTATTGGGATCAGTTTCGTTTTTCAATTTTCATGCAATCTCTTATTATTTCCAGTGCAATGATCCCCATAATGCAGCGTATATGAGATATTGCTCTATTCTGCTATGCTAAGAAAAATCTTAAATTTCAAATATCTTACGAAATTTTCAAATTAGAATATTCGTAGTCAATAATATTAAAGCCAGTTTTATAAATGATGATGATTTTTTAAAAATGGTCTGACATCTTTACGATCAAAATGGACGTTTCTGCGAAATTTTGACCTATTCTGCTATGTTAAGAAATTCGTAAATTTCAAATAATTTAAGACGTTTTAAAAAATTCAATTTTCATAATTAATGTTCATACCAGCATCATAACTCTTATTTTAAAGCTTTTCTGACATCTAAATAGTAAAAGTATTCCTTTAAGTTTTAATACCCGTTTAAGCAATTTTTTCCCAATGTTTTTTAACTTACGAAGTTTTTAAAATTAGAATATTGAAACCAAATAGGGTCTTTGCCTGTCTCATAAGTGAAATTTTAAAACTGGTCTGACCCTTCTGCGATTATTTGTTCGTGAGAAATCGTGTACATGAACTTGTTAGTCTGCGTATGTGATATATCACGAACAAACTAATAAACTAACAAACTGACACACTGACATCCTAAAGAGACCTCACACTGATTTTGTAATTTTCAGATTCCTCATACTTCAAAACCTCAAGTCTCAAAATATTCCTTACATTCCATACCTATAGTATGATGGGAAATATTTTTATTTTATTTGTTTATTTATTTGTTTATTTGTTTATTTGTAATTACCCATCATATTTTTTTTTGTCTTATAAAATGAAAAGAAATTATCTAATAAACAAAATGATTTAACAAAATTGTAATTTACAATCACAGACGTATAATATTTGCATTTCAAACTCAGATGAAATAAAACTAGATTTAAATGTGTATATGTTTGAGTGTATATTCTTTCTTTTACTTACTTCGAAAAAAAAATATATATACATACAAATATATATCACGGACCATTTTAACTTTTATTAATCATTCCAATATGATATGCATTAGGAATTTTTATGTTCTACATTAAAGTGTACAGCATTATCAAAATATACGTCTAGCATATACTTCAAAGGAAACAATAGATAATTATAAATTTATATGAGATGAGAGAAAAACGAAAACAAACTATAAATATTAATTTTAAATCAAAGACGATATTTTTTTTTCAGACTAAATTATGCATTCTTTTGGGGAACAGAGAAAATTAAAAAGCTTTTCGCTTTTGTAAAAATTTTAAAATGTGTATTAATAAATGTCTATTAATAATTAGTAAACATCCAACTAAACAGAGAAAAAAAAAATCGTAAAAGATAAAGAAATCTTCGATATTTTGTATCTAAGTTTTTTTTTTCTTAAACATATTATTCATAACACTGATTGGCATAATAAATAAGAAATGAGTTGTTAAATGAAATTTTTTTAATTTTTAGTATCTCGAATATGACGTAAAAACATTGACAATTTTGTTAAAATAATTATTATTAAAAAAAAAAATATATATATATGTTATTGTTATTACATTCATTATAAAAAAAAAAAAAAAAAAAAAAAAAAAATGATTTTGAACTATTCGATTTCTATTATACCGAATAACAGTTAAGTAGAAAGTTATTAAAACAAATACGTTTAAAATACCTTTATTTTCTTAATAATAAAATATCAAGTTTCTCGAAATTGATGCCGAAAATGATGTTAAATTAAATATGTAAAATTCCGTTGCGTCACGAGAAATTTATAATGTTAATAAATACATAGACACGTGATTATAAAACTTTAATTAACCCGTTAGCGCCCAGTGTCCTCATTTGAGGACAGCAAATAAAATGGCACGTATAATTTTTGTGGTTTCTTGATATGATTTCTGCTTTTCAGTGACAGTTTATAGCGTCACTCTAAATGATCCCTGAAAGTTTTATGTGTCTACTATTAAATATTATTTCATAATTTGGATAGTCATTGTATGATTCTTTATTCGTCGCACATAGCTTTGCTTTTTGCGCAGGTATACTAACTTAAATCAAGTTGAATAATAATACATATTATAATACTTTACTTTCGAGCTCTTTGTCAGCATATAATAGGAAATTAATCTGTTGACTCAAAGTTTTTCTATCTCGAAGTTTTCTCGCTAGAACACTAAACGTCAATAAATGAGGATAGGCTTTAAATTTAAAACTATCAGAAGAATTGTTTAAGTTAATATATTTTACTGTCAGTTTTCTATATTAATTTAGAAGTGAAATGATTAGCTAATAATATTTTGCAAAATTAATTCGGGCGTTAACGGGTTAAAGGATTTCGATGTCATTTTTAACTTCCTGGTGACGTTTGGACTTCATAACATATAAATATCATGATATTAAAGATGAAGCTATTTGTTTTAGATATCATGTAAACCAATCTTTAGTAATTCGAAATGGCAAGGAGAAATAAACTTGGAAATACTATCTAAGGGTTTATATCTAATTGAATCTAATGGTGAATTTCTGCATTTCACTCATTGCAGTAATAAATAAAAAATACCATTTATTAATATATTTTTAATAATCAATATCACGAGTATGATGTAAAAAGAATGAAAATTTGCTCAAAATATTTATCATATAAAAGGTATTATTGTTATTACCAACAGTATTATTATTATTAACTCGAAGAAAACAGCAAGAAAATATCGATTATTAACAATCAAATTTTTAACATACTAAACGAATGTAAAGTTAAAAAGCCATGATAAGTTAAAAATACTTTTGTTAGTAAATGATATTTGCACCTCAGTTTATAGGAGAGAAAGAAGAAAATAAAACAAAAGTATATTGATTTTAAATGAATCATAACAAAAATATAAAACAGCATTGCATTTTTTTTTTTTTTTTTTTTTTTTTTTTTTTAGGGGGAGGGGAAGGGGTTAGACACAGAAAATTAAGAAACCTTGCTATTTCATTTTTTTTTCTTCCAAATATGTATTGCATTGTCTGTTATCAATTAGTAAATATATATAAAAAAAGAAGAACGAAAACGGAGAGATAAAAAGTCTTTGACATGTTATATCTAAGGATTTTTCGTATTATTAATTTCACTGATTATTATCTTAGTAAATTAATAAATAAAAACATCATTAATGAATTGCTAATAGTATTTATTTATTTATTTATTTTAAGAATCGCCATCTCAAATATTATGTAAAAAGAATGAAAATTCGCTTAGAAAAGTTATTATCACTATCAGTATAATAATCAGTTCAAAGGAAATAGAAAAAGATCAATTCATAACTATTATTCTTAATTACTAGATTTTTTATTTTGTCAAATAAATGTTAAGTCAAAATTGATAAATTTAAAACACATTTATTAGTAAATGTTTGTATTTCAGTAAGCATGAGACAAAGACGAAAAAACAAAATTTCGATTTTAAATAAATAAAAAACGTTTCAAATTATTGCTCATATTTTGGGGGGAAACACAAAAAATAAGTAATTTTTGTGTATATATATATATATATTTATTCAAACTTTCATCGCGTAGTCTAATTAATTAGTAAACATCTAAATTAAGAGAAAGAAGAGAGAGAGAAGGAAAAAAAAAAAAAAAAAAAAAAAAAAAGGAAAAGGTAAACAAGTCTTTGATTATTTATATCTGAGGTTTTTACGTACTGTCGGTAAAAGTGTCCGAACACTAGCAAAAATTCCTATGTAAAAAAAGTACACTTCATACGGTTTTGTTAAATAAATCCTTGTCGAATCCTGTTCTTAGCCAGTCTAAGAACATGATTCGAGAAGGATTTATTTAACAAAACCATATGAAGTGTACTTTTTTTACACAGGAATTTTTGCTAGTCTTCGGACTCTTTTGTTATTGACAGTATAACTCATTCCACTGATTGCCATAGTAAACGAGAAATATCATTGACAAGCCGTTAATGATATTATTTTAATCAATGTCTCGAATATGATGTAAACATTTTGAAAACTTACTCAAAGTAATTATTTTTATAAAAGGTATGACTATAATTACCATCAGAATTATTATAAATTCAAAGAAAACAGAAAAAAATTGACTGATTTCTATCTTACAGAATGAATTTAAAGTAGGTTGATCATTCGAGGACAGTCCTCGAAAACAACCTTCATCCCCCCAAAAAATTACAACACATTTGGGAACGCCGGTTATAAAGTTATTAATGTTTTATTATAATAATTTATTTTATGAATAATAAATAAGCTAAAATATTTCTTTTAGGTGCTTTATACATAAAAATTACTAAAATTTTACAATTTAAGGTAATTTGTTTATTTATTTTTTGTCCACGAAATTCGAGGGCACTGCCATATATATCCTCGAATTCAATGAAAAAAATATAGTCACTCTAATGTAAAGTCAAAAAGTATTAAAACTGATACGTTTAAACTACTGTTATTAGTAAATGTTTGTTTCTCAGTACATTTCAATACGAACCTTGTATTTATCAATTCAATCGTATTTCCCTATTATATTATGTACTTAAAATTTGCATCTAATGCTATAACGCCGATTTTGCTTACGTTGTTACTGGACATCTGAACAGCTGAAGTGATGACTGGCAAAATTTATTTCAATGAATGGTCTACGCAATTGTTAAATTTTACACTGAACAAAGAGAATCTCCGTTCAAGTGATCCCGCCCATTCATTCCTTTAGAAACGCCATCTTTTTCAGATATCTATATATAGAGGTAAAAAGTTATCTGCTATGCAGAAATACGAATTATAAATTGTTCATATAAATAGTGAGGTAGCTAATGCAATTCGGCAAAAAAGTTTTAGAGGATAGATTAAGCGATAGTGGAATCATTGTAGTGTAGTAGATTTTCGGGTCCCAAAAGCAATCTATGAAAAATTTTGTTTTTCTTTCTCTGAAATAAGTTTTTCTCATTCATGTGCATTTAATACAAGAGTGATTTTAGATTTATATAGAATTTTAATTTTATTTGTTTTCTGAAAGAAAATAATTTTTTTAACTATCTTTATTTTGTAAAAAAAAAAAAAAAAAAAAAAAAAAAAAAAATGTATATATATATATATATATATATATATATATATATATATATATATATATATATATATATATATAAAATGAATAATTTAATTCCTTTACAATACTCAGCAAAATATATATATGTATATATATATATGTACTTTTTATTGCATTGTAGATAGATTTATTTTACCAACTCTCTCTCTCTCTTTTTATTTCATGTTTCTCTCAAATACTACTTATGTTTAAAAATATTTTATATAACTGATTTTTTTTTTTTTTTTGTCGATATATCTTTCTATCTCCCCCCCCCCCGCTTTTTTTTTCTTTCTTCTTCTTTTTCTTTTTTCACTTACCCTCTTATATATCTTATTTGTTTTAATTTTTTTTTTTTTTTTTTTTCATTAGATCAAGATCAATTTCTTTCAACTTTAATTTTTTTTTATTGAATAATTCTAATTCTTTCTATTTCTTTTTTTCAACCTATAAATATCAACTAAAATCCGTTATCCAATACCATATTTGTCTTTTATTTTTCTTCATATATTTTATTTTTCGAATCAAAGTAATAGATAAAAGATGTTTTTCTCACGCAATGCCAGTAAATATATTACTTTTTCAATTCAAGGAATTTTATCATCGGTTTTTATTTTCCCTGTATTGTTTGATGAAATTTAGTAGAATCCATAAAAAACAAGCCCGTTTAAATCAAGATATTAGATAAAACTTTTTTTTTTTTTCTTTTTACAAACTTCCTACAGTTTGTATTATTCCATTCTTGTTTTTTAATCCGCTTATAGCCCCTGCAAAATCAAAATACTGCATGTAGCAAAGTTTCGAAAAAAAAAAAAATTAAAATGAAAATTTACCTTATAAATTTTATTATTCATATAAAATTTCGCGTAAATCGCCATACACTTGGCTTCACTTATCACGTGTATGATTCAACATTTATTAAAAGATTTCGCCCATCCTTCCTTTCGATTTCACTGTAACAGATTATATTAAAGAATAGAGTGAAGAATTATTTTGGTTCCAAACAAATGATATCAGGAAATATCTTAAAAGAATTACATTTAACTGATTGGTCCTGATATCTGAAGTCTACAGATAAAAATTCTCTTAAAACCAATTTATATAAATAAACAAAACATAAAAGCATGTGTATTTAAAATAAATAAATAAATAAAAATGAGTTAAAAATTCTGTAAATTTAGGGCAATCGGATGTTTGAAGAATGTAAAAAGGAAATTAAGCAATTTTAACTATTACTTTATAACTGTCGTTGAATGAAATAATGATAGTAATGGAGAGAAAACAACATAGACAGAGGGGGGGGGGGGAACTGCATTCCAACTTTAAAATTATATTAAATTTTATATATATAAAAAAAATTTAAAAAAAAAAGTCATTTTGCCCAACTTTATAATTATAGTTGTCATTTATTTGGCAGTTTAGTTACAATGACTTTTGTATCGAATGATCCTTATTACACATAACTTTGCAGTAACATTGAACTGTATGTTGAATACATAAGAGATCACAAACATCCACGCCAGCACCGGGATTCGAACCTAAGGATCAATAAGAAGGGCCCGACTATCGCATGCGCACCCGGGGCTTGTGCCCTGGGCAAAAAATTTCTAAGGGGTACAAATTTTTACTAATGATTAAAATATATAGTCTAAATTTTACTTTATTTATTTATTTATTTATTTCTACTTCAATTGTGTTTCTCTTACATCAAGAATAAAATTGTAATTTTGTTTTCTTTAGCAAAACAAATAAATAATTTTTTTGATCAAATAACATTTTCAGTCTGCTCTTTCACCTGCTAAAAATTGTGGTATGTTAATAACAGACTTTTTCTGGAGGGGGAGGGGGAGTCTGGCTCTTCTAAGGGGACACGGAAAATTTAAATTACCTTGTGCACAAAAATTTGTTAGTCTGGCCCTGTCCATAAGGCAGCGCTCAAACAACATGACCACCAAGCCAGCTTATAATTACATAGTTGTCATATTGTACGTTTTTGTTTGCTACCGAAAATCTTTAATCGATTTTTTAAATAAGTTTTTTAGCTGTTTTCTGTGATTAAGCATGATAATTTTTTTTTTCAAAGAAATGCTGGTGTTGAAAAACCGTACAAGTTGGAACCTGTGTAACTATAATTAAATTATTATTGTGTAGGCTTATTGTACTTTTGTAATAATATTAAACAGAATTTCAGGCAATACTTACTAAAAAATTAAATTTATTTATTTATTATTATTATTATTTATAAAATATTATTTATTCATTTAATGCATTTTCACCAAGAAATAGGCCGTAAATATCACAAAATTACTTCATCTGTAAAACTAAGTTTCTATTTTTTTTATTTATTTAATGCACGTAATGCTTACCCCCTCCTTTTTTATTCACAGACGTTATTAAAGTATAATCCGGAAAGTTTCTTTAAATTAATTTTGCTTTAAAGTAGGAATTCTTTTGTGAAAGTTTGAATCAATTCCTTGTAAAATCAGTTTCAGTTATTTGTAATTTATTGTATTTCAAATAACTATTTCAGCAAACATCATGACAGATCAGTTATAAAACTAACTGTATACAGGGCGACCATAAAACAACTTTCACTGTTTTTGATCATCTACAGCAAAAAATAATGAACCGAACGAAAACAAATTTCATCTACAGACTGTGGAAGAAAAGGAGAGATAATTTCCCCGAAGATAAAAAAAAAAAAAAAAAAACCTAGCACAAAAAGTCGCCGGTTGGGGAGATTGGCACTATTCTCACGTACTGCACTATTAAATTTGCAAAATCGAGGTAGAATATGCCACTTTTCTAGTATATATGTGAATCTGAATTGACTTATTTCGGTTTTATCAACTCCAAAATAACATATGTGCCAGGAAAGTTGCATAATTACCTCGATTGTACAAATTTAATAGTGCGTACGTGAGAACAGCGCCAAAAATCTCTCCTATCGGAAACTTTTGGTACTAAGTTTGTTTATTTGCGGAAATCATTTTCCCATGTCTTTCACTGTCTGTAGATGAATTTTGCTTCCACTCGGTTCATTAGTTTTTACTATAGATGCTGCCAAACAGTGAAAGTTATTTATGGTCACCCTGTATCCCTTTGTCTCAGCAAACTGCTTGCATCATAAGAAGAACGACTTTACGATGAATTTTTCTGCGCTGAAACTGAAATTTAATTTTCTTATATCCTCGGAGTTAATCATTCTGTGTCACGCTTTCACCGAATTCGTTATCATAAATTTGTTTAAAAGACAAATGAAAATTTCGGAATTCAATCCTCCTGTGAAGAGGGTGACTTAAATGTTTCGCAAGTAAATGGTTTTCGGAATATACATCCATGTATATATATATATATATATATACATTTTATTTTACTATTCAAATTACTTTACCTCGATAATATATATATATATATACATACATACATACATATATATATATAGGTCTTATATTTTTCGTAAAAATAGTTTTAGATAGACTCGATGTTTAGTAATATTAAAAACTAAAATAAACAAATAAACAAAAATGCATTAATTTACATATTTACTATCGATAGTTAAAGATATATTCTCCTTTGAATCACATGAATCAGTTGATTTGCGTTCCGCTGATTAAATTGCTTTAATAGAACTAGTGAAAAGAAAAGAAAAAAAAAAAAAAAAAAATATATATATATATATATATATATATATATATACATATAGTACGCGTGCTTCATTTTAGAATTTTAATATTTTAAAAAGTTTATTCTTTTTAAGAGGACTTGGCACCTTTGACTTGGCACCACTGAAAGTTTCATATAAAGCTTATATTTCCATTTAATATTTATAAATTGAACGATATTAACCTTGTAAAATAAAATGTATGCTCAGGCAACAATTCCTATGCATTTGGTATATATTTTTAGAAACTTGAAATCGTTAAATTGCATTTGCTCAGTTTGCATTTTTTCGTGAATTTGTTACCTCTAAAATGCTAAAACTTCTAAAGATATGTAAGTAAAGACTTAATAGATATATTTTTTGGATATTTAATAGAACATGCTTAACCCTAAAAAGCTCCTGGGGGGTCTTTTTCGACCCATTAACAGTTTTCAGTTTTTGTGCCTCAAAAATTTCCTATTAAAATTTCTCAAATTTCGTGACTTTTCCGGATTGTATTAGTATGTATTAGTTAAAAACAAATCCGGAAAAGTCACGAAATTTGAGGAAAATTCTAATAGGTAATTTTTGAGGCACAAAAGTTGAAAACTGAATGGGTCTAAAAAGACCCGGGGAGCTTCTTAGGGTTAAAAGAATTATAGATGGATTTTGAAATATCTTCAAGAGAAAAAATATAAAAAATAAAAATGTAAAAAAAAAGTCTAGTTTTTTTTTTTTTTTTTTTTTTTTTTTTTTTTACATTAATATGCACTCCGTAATCCCCTCCCCCCTTTTCACACACACATACGAAAAAAAAAAAAGACTAATAAGTAAATTTTAAAATACACCCCTAATTCTTTTAAATTAATTCTATTAAACATTTAAAAAAAAAAAAAAAAAAAAAAAAAAAAAAGTTAACTGTTTTCTTAAATATCTGCAGAAGTTTTAACATTTGAAGATCACGAGTTCATGGAAAAATGCAAAATGAGAAAACGCAATTTAAAGATTTCAAATCTATAAAAAAAAGTATCAAAACCCATAAAATTTCTTGCTTGAATATATATTTTATTAAACAAACTTAATAGAGTTCAATTTATAAAATTAAATGGAAATATAAGTTTTTGTATGAGACCTGTTTCAGTGGTGTCAACTCAAAGGTGGCGACTATGGGGAAAATAAGCCAAAAGTTTATATTTTGTTATACTATTATATGTTTCTGTTTGTAATAAAATTTCTTTGAGTAAAGCAGGCCAAAATTCACTTGCGGAATCTCTTTCGCGGGTACATATTGTTACGAATTTGTCAGTAGTTATTTTTATGTAATTTCATTCAAAGAGACTTAGTCAAGCTATATAACGTTAATTTTCTGCATTTTTAGCTTGTTTTGGCATTAAAGTAGCTATTGATCAAGTGTAGACTATTGCTGTATGTTAATGCCATGGTGCAGTTTATGCTGTGATTTTGATGTTGTTAGCTGTTGTTTAATCGGTGTTTTCTGGTGAAACTGAAGTTGATACTTGGTTGACAGATCTGTAACCTTCAGGAAGATTCTGTAAATAAAATTTTAAGCCTCTGCAAACTTCATCTTTCATTCGCAGGAAATTTACGAATCCTGAGTACGCAAGAATGTATACATATATATGTATAGGACGGTATATGTATATGTGTGTAGAACAGTACTACTTTTTAATGAGGGCTAAAGGAATTATGTTCTGTAGTAAATGATCGGCACTCGTTCGCCATAATCGTGTCATATACATATACTACATACACATGCACTCACACACATGCGCACATATATAGTTCATTTTTCATGTTATTTTTTCGAATGGATAGATATTCTTGTGTGTTTGTCAATTTAATATTTTTAGTTTGTTCCTTATCGATCAGTGTGGGTATTTCTGGTTGATTATGGCGTGAGTATTTTGTTTGTTTTCATATTTCTTTTTAATGTCCCTGGTTATATATATTTTAGTTCTTATGGATAGCTCTGACATTTGATTGTTTCTCTTGGATTCTATAATCTTGTAACAATGTATACATGGATACATACATACGTACAAACATGCACACACACACACATATATATAAACGATAATCCAAGTTGTGTTAGTCTTGTTAAAATTATTAATATTTTCTTTGTATAATCGTCTTCAAAGATCAATAGAAGTTTTCGCACAAAACAAATCCAATTTGAAAAAGTTTTTTTTCTTCTTTGTGTGTGTGTGTGTGTGTTTTGCTTGAAAAACTAATATTTCAAAACGATTTAAATTTATTTGTAACACAGTTAATAATGATTGCTGTAATATTTACTCCCGTTAATACTTCTATACTCATTTTATGTGTTTCTTTAAAACACCTTCTATCTCTCCCCTCTTTTTTTATAACATTTTAATCTGAAATTTAATGCAATCTGATATTTTACAGTTTTTTATAATTTGCAAAATATAAAATAACTGTTTTTTTTTTTTTTTTTTTTAAATTATAATTAATTATTCAGTAAGCATAAGATAAATCAAGGACAGAACCGTTTTTTTTTTTTTTAACAATAAAATTATAATACGCATTCTAAATATAAGTAATTAAGTAATACCAAATAAATTATCTCTAGAAAAAATAATTAACGGATAAAAATATAACAGAAATTAACGAAAGATATGAAATGTTCCTGAGCGTTTTGAAAGAATAATATATTTGAAATTATTATCAATTCTCAGTGATATTTTCTCCTAAGTAAATATTTAGTATAGTTTATTCATTCCACTAGAATCTTGCATTCTGTTTGATGAGTATTTCGACTAGTATGATCAATATTTGTTTCGTATCTGTGTGTTAAACTCTATAAGGATATCTTAAAATACTAAATTAAATAAAATACTTTTTAAAGAGATTACATGAAATATTTCTCCTCTCTTCCAGGCATTTTAAACTGAATTTAGGGAAACAGCACTTTGCTCTTTGATTGAATTAAAATACAAGAATGAAAAATCATGCACTTTGCATACATTTTTAACACTTTCCACCTATACTTAACCGTTTTGTTGTTGAACTTTTAATATATTTTACCTACATCCAAAATGCATTTTATATTTATCATGGAGGAGGATAACTTACTAAAATTATTTTTATATTTTTACTTTTAATGAAAAACTATGGAATACATTGCTTTTGTTCAGCTCTGTATTTTGTCTATAAGCAAGACTGCAAAAAATATTTTGTTTTAAACAATTGGGGAAGGTATTTAACCAAAAAACATGTTTATACACTGCAAATAGAAGCGTCTTAAATTAAAACAGAAATGTGTCTGAAATACCAATTTAGACACATAAATGTCTGAAACACTTACGCATTCAAAATTTCAGACGCATGTGCTGTCTTAATTTAAGACACATACATTTCTTTTTAACAATGAGCTGAGATAAGTGTCTGAATAAGTTGAAATGTTTAAAATTAAGACATATTACAGTTTAGACACATAAAAATTCAGACATTTTACAATTTAGGCACTTAGAAATTCAAACATTTCAAATTTCAGACACTTTGAAATTCAGACATTTGTATTACTTAACAAATTTTCCATATGGAATCTACTTTAAGCAGTATACATATCCTGTTTTAAAATATTTTTAACAAATAAATTTAATATTATTTTATATGATATAATTAGTTAACTTATTCAGTTAAAAATTAAAAAACAAAGTTAATTTTTATTTAAAGTTCTCACATGTAATAAAACAAAAAATATTAAGATAAACGAAGCATGTAACTTGTAGCTAAGAAAACGAATTTGTAACTAAACAATCTTAAACTGTGCTAATAATAATATAATTGTTTTTTATAATTTTTTTTTATTTATATATATATATTTTTTTTCGTTTTAAAAATTCTTTTCTTCTGCAATGTTTCCATACACTTCAAAATGTAAAAGAACAAATTTTTTGGTTTTCATGTACATTGTTTGTTTTCTTGAAAATACCAGTTTTAAAAAAAATCATTTAAAATCCATAGCCTACTATTTTTTCATATTTATTGGGCATTTTACAAAACTCTAAACCTCTATACATAAAATTTAAGATAATAATATGTATTAAGCTTTAGTTATTATGGATAGTTTTATTGCATAGACACAAAACCTCGATTTGTTTTACGGATACTAGAATATATTTCATTATACAAGCAACATGCAACGTGTGTCCCGGTGGCTTGATTGGGAAGACGCTCGCATTTGAATCTGTTGGCTGTTGGTTTGATTCCCAGCACCGACAATCGAAAATTTTTTTGTGAAAATTATTAATGATTTTTTTTATGCTCTAGGAGATACTAGAATCTATTTTTTACAGATAAACAGTATAACACGCAACTTTTTATTTATTTATTTCTGAAAAATGCTCACTGAAGATAGGATAAAAAATGGCGGAATTTCAGACACTTCAAGTGTGTGAAACGGTGTGCCTTTTAAGATACTTCAAGTGTCTGAAATAAATAACCCACTTTTTAGCATCTTAAAATTGAACACCCCATTTTAGACACACATGTGTCTGAGTTTCAGACACTTGTATTTACAGTGTAGCTTCATTTATAAGGAGAAAATCTATTAAAAAAGATTTTCACGTAGCTCTATATATTATCTAACATTTGCATAAGCTTCATATACTGTACTAAAAAATATCCATAACATTAAAAATTTACATTGAGCAATTTCCATTTATATTTCATGACATATATGAGCAATTTTTGGGGAGCCTCGTAAACCAAAGAATTACCGTAAACGTATTTTATTCTTTAGGAAGAATATTTTTCTGTACTTTAACAATGCATATTAATTTCGTTATGTTGTGAATAGTATAAAAATATATAAAAATTAGTAAACCCGTGTGAAATTTTCGCATTTTATTTCCTTTCTTATTTACCCTTAAAATTTAAAACTTATAAACATTATATCAGTTTCACCAACTAATTAAAATTTTAATTTAATTTATTTAAATTTTAATCGCCAAGAGTGCGATGGCATTTTATTTATTTTGGCATAATTTCTTGTTAAAGAAAGAAAGAAAGAAAGAAAAATGATTATACTCTTTATGATTGCGTTTTTTAGTCAATTTATGATAATAATTCATATTCTCTATACATTTTTAAAATATTGTTAGGTTTAAAATGACGTTTGCAAAGATTCTGAAGGAGCAACTTTTAAAAATGCATTTTTCCATGAAATAATGTCATCATACAAATGTCGTCATTTTTTGTCTGAGTCCACGTGTTTAAGTATTGTTCATTTCAAAATATTATTTTTAATTCTCACGTATCTTATTAATTTCACCTCTATCGTATCGTTTCCAAAAAAATAATTGTAACTGGTCCACGTTAGAGAAATATTATATAGATATTGTTTTAAAAATACTTCTCATTGACCATAAAGCGTTGACAATTTTTTGCGAGTTCTTGTACACAAACAAGAGGCGTAATATTTACTATTTACAATAAAGAACATTTAATTACAACCCTCTGTGTATCTAAATATTTTCGTATGGCCCTGTAAATCAATCGGTAATGCCAATCTTATCATTTTCTATAAAAAATATAATTTAATGCATATAAATAATGAATGTTAATTTAATTTCATTATATTTATTGCAGTACAAAAGTATTAAAATGTGCGTTTTATAAACATCTGTCATAGAACGCAATGTATTGGAACTCTTTTGAATGCCCCTTTAAATAAATTAGTTGTGTTATTTAGACCATTTTCGAAAAGGAACGTGCCATGGTGAACAAGAATAACATTTTTCAATTTTACTGAGTTCTAACATTATTTATGATAGTTAGACTTCGGACGGACGGATAGATAGACCAATAAACCGAAGTTACTACCACTTTTGAAAATATTAAAAAGGACTTTAAGTCAAGTGTAAGTATAAAATATTTATAAAATATTTTTAAATTAGTAACTTTAAAACAAAAATAGTAAAATGTGAACATTTTGCTTATTTGCATTAATCGGAACAAATTTCACTTCGTGGTAAGTGCAGAGTCATGGGAAATTTAATTTATATAAAAATGCTTCATTTAACTAGATGAATACACTTTATTCAGCGTAACTTTTCGAAACAGTACAACAAAACTGTGATTTCAAGGAATATTCTCGAAACAGTGCAATATAGCTGTCTCTCGTATCAGAAAAGTCACTATTCGACGAATGTCCTGGAAAAAGTCGAAGAAAGCAGTTCAATCAGTTGTTCCACAAAAGTAAAACTAACAGCGTCAGGCATTACTGTGCATGCTGAAAATTTCATACATCATTATTTATATTACAAAGAATTCACACTCTTCTGTTAAAAGTAAAACATATTGCAATACTATAAATGTAACAAGTACTCACAAAATTTGTAACTTTAATCAAGTTTTGGTGACAATTATGGGGAAAAAAAATACACTATGAGATAATACATAATTGATAATACTTATTTTCATTATTATTATTTTAAGATCACATTTAAAAAAAAGTAATTTGCAGTGGCTATCACAAAACTTTGTTCCATATCATTCTATATAACATTGCGATCTACCGGTTAATAGAACAAATATTTAAGCTTAAACACTTTACCTTCTCACAACACAATTAACATTATACATACAGTTTGGCGCAATTTTCACAAGTTGATGCTGATATATAGCCATCTAGATAGCAGCTTCACGCACAGATCGATATATGCCCAAAAGGAATCATCATAATTTTTCGTTTTATGTATAGAGGAGAGGAGGGTATTATGGAATAGTCGGGAAATGTGGAATACTGAGGTTTCGGCTCTGATTGGTGCTGTTATCTCGTCAAAATACTATGAATTATTCAAGAAGGATTCCCATGAAGCAATACGGTAAGAAGCGACCGGTTGTTGTTGTCGTACCATTCTCTATAGAACAAAGTATGTTTGGCGATTTTCAAGAGTTTTTGCAGGTAAGTTTTCAAACATTTAAACTTACTGGTACACATGAGGTTTAAACTGATGTTAAGTATAATGTATGCTCAAAGAATTGTATTTTGCTATACGTTGGTCATTTTTTAGCTGCAAATATTTTGTCCATCACTTTAAAAGTTTATTTTCAAAGATGGAGTGTCGGGTATTGTGGAATACTAGGTATTTCATGGTATCATCTGAAATTGACTTCATGTATTCATCTAAAAAAACAGAAAATAAAGATGCCGAAAGTATATCTTCTGTCACAGAAAATTCTCCGAAGATGATTTTATGAAGTCTAATTAGTTTTTCTATGGTTTAAACAGCTTAAACCACCTATTCCATATTACCCGGCTATTTCATATTAACCTCCATTTGTAACTTTTTTTAAAGTAAACTTTTTATAACAACAAAATATTTTTTTTCTTTTTCTTTCTTTCTTTTTTTTTAAGTGACAATTCATTACAAATAATTACACTATGTACTCATCATGATTTTGGGGATTTTTATTAAAAACAAGTAAAGTTATTTTAAGAAATGTAAATGGTATTCCATAATACCCTCCTCTCATCTATATATATTAAATATTAAAACTTTTCAATTATTTAATTTTAAGATTAACATTAGTTTAAACATTTATAATGATCAATATCCAAAGCTACCAAAATAGAAATAAAACAAGACAATTGGAAATATATAACAACATGTTTATATATATATACATATATATATGATATAAGAAATAATTACACATATTACATATTTTAATCTCTCTATATATATAACACATATAACATTTACCAAATTCAATACATCCACTTTTATAATATAGAAGCTGAGATATAGCTTAACCATAAACAGAAAATTTTACAGCATAGCCACTTGTCATCCGATATGCATTCAAATTGAACCAGCGTTACATAATAACAATTTGACATACCAATTTTGGTACATAAATATATCACAGAAGCTGGAATACTGTCTTCCCGTAAACAGGAATAAATTGCAGAATATAAAAGCTACCTGTAAGCCGATATGCATCTAAACTGAATGAGCACAGTTTTACATAATATCTATTTCATATGTTGAGTTTAGTACATGTTTACATTATAGAAGTTATGATATAGCCTTTCCTGAAATTGGGGAAACTGCAGAATGGCAGCGCCACCTGTCGGGCGATATGTCTCAAAGGCTAATCATTACAAATTTAAGTCGATATCTCAGTAAATATGAGATTTTGTAAAATTCTGTTCAGTAGTTCATGAGATACAGTGCCCGCAAGATATTATTAACACACACACAGATCCCGGAGGATTCTCCGAGTGGAGTGTTCCTATACATATAAAATCGTTTCCTAGTTCATTGTTATTGTTATTGATGATTATTTTTGATTTCACAATAATTTGTTGAAAATAATTCACATTGTGCATATTTATGTGAAATTTTGTCATATAGTGCATTATTGAAGACTATGAAACAATGGGATTTCAATGCCATTTTCTCCAAAAATTGATTGGTACTAATTAATGTCAAGGTACAACTACATATAAATTTGAATGAAATTCTGTGCTTTAGCCTTTGAGTTGGGGCTGCCACAAAAATTTTCCCACTCACCCATAGACATACAAACATTCCGGTAGACATTTTCTAAAAATAGGTGAATCGTGTCCAGGACATCCCAAAATGTGTAAATCTCTCGTAAACCGAAAATATTTTTTTTTTTTTTTTTTTTCGAATCCAATACTTCGCTCTTATGTATAGCATGTAAAAGTAGCATGATGGGGCCACCGCAAAAATTTTTTTTGATATTATCCTATACTAATTAACGCAGAACAAATTATTAAAATTATTTTCCGTGGTAAATGCACAGTTTTCACTTCAGAGAAATATAGCACTTAAATATTCAAAGAAAGTCAATTTTGTGTATATCATTAATTTATTTATATAATTAATTAATTTATTTATTTTTGTAAAAAAAAAAAAAAAAAAAAAGACGACCTTGTTTTAAATTATTACAGATCTATGATTCAACCATTCGTTTAAAAGGTATTGACGAGTTCTTTTGAATGATACCCTTATTGAAAATTCATACTCACGTGGGGAACTTAAATGTTTCAATATGCAAACATTTTTTTTTTCATAATTTATTACAACTACTATCAATAATTTCTATCAACTTTACAATTACTCGTGAAAAATAAGTCTCATTATGTGCATTTTACGAAATTTTGTCCTATACTGCCATATTAAAAATTATGAAAAAATGGGATGTCAGCGTCACCAGATGAGCAGTTGATCTTCAAATGTAATCAACATCAGTTTAGGAGAAATTTCAACTAAATACCATGTTTGGTTAAATTTCGTTTATTGGTTCGTTTGATAGAGTGTCAGTAAAGTTTCATGACGTCATGAAATGGTATTAGCTAGGAGATGAGTGGCAACAGCCAAAAAGGAGAGAACGGAGTTGGGTGGATGAAAGAAAGGACATGTTTTATTTCGTCCGAGAAGAATATTCTTATTTGTGTTTAAATGTTTTTATATATATGTTTGTGAAGTTTAGTAATGTGTTATTAAAAATGTTTCGTCTTCAATTAAGATATTTTTATTTCAAGGCCATGATTAAATTTGATTAAATTTAAGTTATTGTGTCTCAATCATGCGAGATCACGCAGTGACAAGGGTCTTTTAACTGTGTCCATAAAGTTTTTTATACACACAGGCAAACAGACAGATTGACAGACAGACTTTTCCTAAAAACGATCAAAACGTGTTTAGGATATCGTAAAACGTGTTCATCCATCGAAAATTGGAGCTTGAAAATTTTCATGAAATATACTTTTTTTCTTATATAAATATATATATATATATATATATATATATATATATATATATCAACAATCTATCAGCACCACCTAATCTATCAGCAACAAGGGGGAAAAAAACATGCGTATAACACACACAGTTATCTGCAAAGAGGAAAATAAAAATTTTGAGAATACTTAAAGCTTTGAAAAAAATTCTCCAAAACTTTAATAGGGACATAAAAATTAAAGTTTCATTAAACATGTGTTTCCGTTGTGAATGTATTTATTTTAAAACTGGAGTAAAAATATGATTTGATAGGATTAATTCTGCTTATTCTCATCTAAAATTACAATCTACTTCTACAACAGTCTATGTTTTTGAAAAAAAAAAAAAAACTATAATTAGCTTCCTGTTTCCTTTAAAGAATGTAACGCCTATCTCATTTTACTTCAAGTATGACATCAAAAATTTTCTCAGATTCATACCATGAATTTTGAGATCTTACTTTTGCGTGATCCTTGCGGCACGCTACCACTGATATCTCAAACTCGCATCTATAGCGTGACTGTAGCTATGAAAAGTGATAATAATAGATCATATTGCAGCTTCAGTTTTCATCCAATTGTACGATAAATCTGCTTAATTTATACTTTATAAGACTTATTAAATGTCGATTTTAATTGGGGTTTAGAAACTTCGTTATAAAACAAAGCCCCAAGGAATTTTGTTAATGGTATTTTCAGTTACTTTTTTTCCTCTCACCAATATGTAGAAATTTCTTCAAGTTCTTTTTATATAAGATGTCCCGAAAAGATTGATTGATATAAGTTTTAATTCTTCACTTGTTAAAGATAAGTGGGTAATGTAAATGGCAAAAATGCTCAAAATGAGGCACATAATAAGACCACGTTAATAAAGATTTCTTTCCGTTAATGTTCAAAAAGTTACAGTTTTAAAAAAATGTATACGACTCCTGTAGACAAACTTTAGTCAGTTAGAAAATTTTCATTTTTAAAGAAAGAACATCGTTATGAAAAATCCCGTACCTTTATTTTTCAAAACTGATTGAGTTATACTTAATTGAAAATTGAACTCTGGACATAAGGACCGTATGCGAAATTAGAAATATAAATTTGTGACATATTAGAAAAAATAATATGCATGATAATATTTACACTAAAACAAATTAATTGTGTTTAGGTTACATTCGTTTTCCTTTTATTTATTGGGCCCACCAGCGGTCGAGCTGTTCTGCGCTCGAAGCTGGTATACGTGAGGTGCCGAGTTCGATCCCAGATAACGCGCGTCGGCCTAGCTGTTCGGAGTTTTCCGTGGTTTTCTCTGAAAATTACGTAAATACGGGGTAGGACCCCTTAGAAAGACCCCCACAGAGGGCACTCCACCTCAGGCCTAGGACCCTAGTGAAGTCGATCGGCCTTACTCCCAAACACCAACACCACCTTTTATTTATTGTAAATCATTTTCTACATTATAAGAGTACTATAATTTTTTTCATTTGAAAGACTGAATACAAAGAATAAATATGTGCAAGTGTAATTTATTTTAAAAACTTATCATATTTTTTTTCAAAATGACGATCTAACAAATAAACTCACAGACGATTTTTTTTTCCATTTAATTGCAATATAACCGTTTTAAATATTTATATTAAAATAATTTCTAAAATATGCATAATGATTACTGCATAAAATTGTTGAATTAAAATATTATTATTATTATTATTATTTACAAGGTGTTCGAAGTACGTTTTGAGTTCTAATTGCATATATGTATAATTTTCTGAATTTTTGTTATATTTGGTTATAAAAGCAGTCACGAGTTCTTTTTAAAATGTATTTTATAAAATATCTTTCTATTCATATGTATGCACTTTTTATTATGTGCTTCAACTATGAAACCTCATAAAATTAAATTGAGGGTTACAAAATTAAATAGAATTAAATTACGTTCTGAGGCACGAATTAGCATGCCACTGTACATCTTTGTCTATTTAGTGTTTTGTTTGGGGTGTCGCTCTACGGACATGTTTTTGCACATTAAGTCTCCTTTGACCGAGATCTACAGCTTAAATTGATTTCGAATCACTATAAACATCTAAACCCAAACCAGTATTAGAACCCTGTTCCTAGCAACTGAAGGTCAGGACGCTAACTATTTTGCTACCATTTTTTTTCACATGCCGTATTTTGATCTAAAAATTGCCATTATTAGTTTGCAAATGATTGCTATTTTCACCTCAGAAAAAGCCTTTTAAGTGATACTAAAAATGGCATTAGTTTAAATTTTTCTCTGTAATATAATTCAGTTAATTTTAAAGATACAGTCATAATGATTGTGTTAGATGGAAAATAAAAATTTCTGGTTCACCAGATTTATCTAGAGAGGTCGTATAAAACCGAAAAAGGGTAACTTTTTGAAAATTAACAGGCAGATTTATTTCTTAACACAGCTTCTTTCCTGCCTTAATTTGAACATTTTCTCAATTTACATTGTCCATTTAATTCTTTAATAGATAAAGAATTAAAGTATGTTTCAAACTTTTTGGACACCCTGTATAATTTATGGTTTCAAATTACTTTAAGGTAATGTTTTTTATTGCTTTTTCATAACAATTATATATTAATAATTTTATATCTAATTAATAAGTTTTCATCACAAAGTTTTTTTTTCTATAATGTTCTATATAACAACGACAAATACTGGTTAATATGCATAAAAATTTAATCACCGTAGCTTCTCGTAATAAGGATTTTACGCATGCAATTTGATGCAATTTCATTCAATAAATGTAGCGCTATAGTCATCGGAACAATTACAGAAAGTAATAACAGCAGAGTGCTACGTGTAGTTGGATAGACCCCCAAATTAAATAAGAATAATTTTTAATAAAACCTATCTCATATAATAAGTTTGTAACACTTATATATCATAGAAACTGAGATAGAACCTTTCGATATACAAGAAATATTGCAGCACAGTAGTGTTACCTGTCGCCCAACAGGTATCCAAATTGAATTTACACTGTTTTTTATATCCAACTCACATATCAAGTTTGCTTCATCTATATGCTATAGAAGCTGAAATATTTCCCTTGCAGCACAGCACGGCTACCTGTTATCGATTATGCATTCAAATTGAATCAACAGCTTTTCATCATGGCCCTGATAAAAAGCAAATTTAGTGCTTTTGTACACTATAGAATATATTTATATATAATACATAAAAAACAACATAGGTAAAATAAACAAGGAGAAGTCAAGTATCTCAAAAGGATGAAGATATTTAAGACAGGGGAAAAAATAGAAACAAAGAAAGAACAAAATAACAGAAAGGAGTTCAAACTGCATCGATTAGATAAATCACTGTGACCGTATGACAACGCCACTTTTTTAGCGATATACGCAAAATTTAGAAAGCTAAAATAGATTCTTCTGTTGAAATGAACATACAGTTTTCTAGAACTCATTGCATTAATTTTCGAAATATATAATTGTAAATTGCAAATTCATCATAAACCGATCAAAAATTTTCTCAAATACAATGATTTCTTCTCATGTATGCAAAAAAGAAGAAGAAGAAAAAAAATCAGAATGACTCCATCCAACTTTCCGAACATTAAGTAATTACCCGTCGTTTAAATAAATTAAAGTAAGCGAAGGCGTTAAATTAACAAAAGCGATAATGATAATCGGATTTTTGTGTATCTTTCCCTAAATAGTATGCTATTTAATTTTTAACGCTATTTTACTTCAAATAATTTGAGCCCATAGGTCATAGCGATAGAGAATTTTTTGTTGGGTCCCTGTAAAACACTATAAGTGCTAGATTCACCAAAATCTATACAGTTTGTAAGACAGTGACCTATAATATGTATATAAATTTAAAGCTGAATCGAATAAGGAATTCTGACATTATCGCACTTTAAACAATTCCAATCCATAGGCCATAAGGAAAAGGAATTTTTCGTTGTGTCCTTGTAAAAAAAAAAAAAAAAAAAAAAAAAAACTATAAGTGCTAGATTCACCGAAAGCTACACAGTTTTTGCGATGGTAATCCGCAGCATGTATATAAATTTTCAGTTCGTTCGAATGACTTTATCACAATCCAAATAATTTGAGCCCATAGACCATAATTCTAAAGATTTTTTCTTTGTGTAACCGTAAAAAGAACTATAAGAGCTAGATTCAACAAAATCTATTCAGTTCATGCTACGGCAAACTATAACATGCGCACCAACTTGCAGCTTATTCGAACAAAGCGTTTAGATGCTATCGAATTCACTCCCACACATATACATACGTCATCTTAAAAATAGTGAAAATGAACTCATGAGTCTTTTGTACAGGTACACTAAAACCTCAAAGTCGAATTTTGTCATGATTAGAATACTTTCCTTACATACCTATATTTAGAAAGTAAAAATCTGTGCATAGTAAAAGAAGCATGTCTTTATGTTCATTTTTAGAGAAATCACATTAAAATTTCGCGTGTTTCTACAAAAAAAGGAATTAACATTTCCAATTCTAATTTCGTGCTATCAATGAAAGAATAATGAACAACCTTATAACGGAAAATGCATCGAAAGAAGCAAAATTAAAACGAAAATTCTAAAATCTTTTCAGTCTCTTTTCTAATTGGCAAATGAAAAATAATCTATGCTAGAAATATTGTAAAAATATGAATATTCATCGTTGTATACGACTTCTGCGTCAGAAACTTATAATTAGATCGTTTCGATCTAAGTAAATGATATCATTTCACAGTTTAAAAACAGCGATATTAGTCACGCAAGTAAAACTGATGTAGAATTTTCAATTATGTTTCTTAATTATAAATTTTTTCGTGCAGTTATGCTAATCATAGGTAAAATACTACAATCAAAATTATCTTTTTAGAAAAAATATTTATCTCTCTCTTTCCTCTCTCTCTTTCTTTTTTCTTCTATAGTTGATAGAAGAAAATACTAGGTTCGTAAAAATTTTTCACTTCCGGTTTTTGATAGATTTACACGTTTAAAGAATGCCAGAGTAAAATTTGATAATTTTCAGAAAAAATCTGTTTATTTTTGCGTGGCAAAATTTCTGTAGCTGCTCTAGATTAAGAACTACCACACAGAAGTTAACAGAAATTTATATGCAGTTGCATCTTGGTATAAATTAGTGACTATCATTTTTTGATGCCATCCCATTTTTCATAATTTTTAATATGGTAGTATAGGACAAAATATCATATAAATGTATACAACAAAAATTATTTTTAGCGAATAATTGTGAAACTGAAAAAATATATATAATAATAATAATAATAATAATCACCAATCGTGAAAAATGTTTTGTATATGTCAGGGAAATCGCTCTTCCGGGGTGTTGTGTATGTGTAAAATTTCAATATGAATATTCAAATAAATGAATAAATAAATAAAACCTTATCAATATGTTTAAAAAGAACGGTTGAATTATGTATCAGGAATAATTCGAAACAAAGTTATACAATTTTTCATATTTAATAATAATAATAATTTTGGAAAAAAAAAAAAAAAAATCATTCCTTGAGATGGCAATTTTTTTTTTTTTTTTTTTAGATAATTTGTATAAGAAAATATTGAAGAGGGTTTTGTAATAACCACAACATACTAGTTTTTATTTTATCATATTTTAGTCTATCTATAATCATAGCTCAGAGTTGCCAACCAAATCCGGCAAATTGTTAGTACCACCCCTTTTCCAACATCACTTAATTTTTAGAGTAATTCTCTTCAAATATATTTACGATGAATGAAGAAAACATATACTCTAAAAATTAAGTGGTGTAGAAAAAGGGGCGGTACTAACAATTTGCCGGATTAGGTTGGCAGCTCTGTTAGCTATAGTCATTAAAAAAAAAAAAATGTTTTTACGTGCCAGATGCATATTTTCCATAAATATTCAACAGAAAAAAAAAGGACATCGATTCGTTAAGATTTTTAGAATCAATATTAATAATTAGATAATAGTTCTAGCTTCGTTTGTATATATCGATGTTAAACTTCTTCCATATTTAAATCGAACTTATATCTTGTAGCAATAAACTCTTAAGTCTCCTGCCTACTGTCGGAGGTGATTTTTTTTAATAATTGAAAAATTGCCTAGTTATGTGCATTACATAATAGAATATAGTTAAAAACAGTGAATAACATGAAAAAATATGCAAATTTTAAAATATTTTGATATTTAGGATCAAAATATGTATAAAATTTGCAAAAAAAAAAGCCCTTTTTCAAAACATCATAAGTCAAATTTAAATAAAGATGTTTTCATTCTGTAAACTTTATTTCGATTATTGAAAGGTCCTTAAGGGAGTGAACTACTCTCAAAACTATAACCATGTTATTTAATATTTTAGAGAAGATAACATTTTACGTGCTGAAAAAATCATGAATTACATGACAGTTCATAACTTCTATCGACAAGAAAAAAAAAAAAAAAAAAAGATTAGCTAGATTTATTATCGTAGTTCAATCCCTAAAACAACTCCTCTAGAGTATGTTGTCAGAGTTTCATAAGATTTCAATTATAACTTTTGGAGTTATAATGTTTTGAGATAAAGCAAAATGTTAAAAATCTCATTTTGAGAAAAAGCAGAAAACATTATTAAAAACAAGATTTTACCTATTAAATAAAAAATAATTTTAATAAGTTCCTGATTTAATTCAAAGTTTTTTATTATTTTTTTTTAATTCATTTTATATGCAGTAAGAAATTTTGATGCTTATTTTGAGTAAAACATTTATGTAAACAGACATTTATGGTCACTTCCGGTTTGGAAAACTTGCGAGTGACTAATATTAAAATGCCTGTAACTCAAGTTCTAAGCAAGATAGAAACAAAATTAAAACTGATTTAGAAAGCTAAAATGTCAGGCTTTAATACTAAACCAAAAATATAAAATCGGAGTTTTGACCGAAAATTGTATTTTAAAGGTACCTTAAATGTTTGTAATTGCCAATATCGTGTTTAAAATTAACTTAATATAATAAATTTTAGACGATAAATATATCGTCACTTATATTCATTGTCATTGATTTCTAAAATTATATTGGTAGGATTTGGTATTAAACTATTAAAGGTAGAAAACTCCAATGCTACATTTCGCTTTTAAAAACCAAGCTATTTAATGAAGGTATAAAACTATTAGTTAAAAAAAGTTAGTTGTCAAAATATTAATTAATTTCTTTTTAATTGAGGATTGCATATTATAATTACGCTATTACCATGAATGTATTTTCGAAATCTAATCTACAGATTTTTCTCTCATAAGTGTATGTCTTATACAGTGCGTTGCATGAACATAAACGCCTTAGCTTTAAGAATTAGACCTTAAACCTTAGCTTTAAGAATTAGAATGATATAGAAGTGTAATAAAAAAAAAATATGAATAGATAACACTTGATGCAAACTGTATATGTGTGATTAAAAAAATGAAAATACGAGTCAAAACAATTTAAGACCAATATGATTTTTTAGAAAATAATTTTAATGAATTTATGACAAAAATACATGTTGCATGAATTTAAACACACATGTAAAAAACAATTAACTGAGTAACAAATACTGTATCTAATACATTTTAAAGCCACCATGTGCTTCTAGAACAGCCAGTAAACGCCTTGGCATTGACTAATATAGTGGCATGAGGTCATCAAAGCTGATTGCCTTCCAAGCTAATAGAATGGCCGATTTTAGTTCATCTTTCGTGTTAAACTGCCTTCCGTTTACGTAAACACGGCGAACCAGAATACCCCATATGTTCTCCATTATGTTTAAATCGGGGCTTTTTGAGGACCAATCCATAAATTAATTTTATTGCCATAGAACCATTTTTTCACGATATGTGCTACATGTTCAGATGCATAATCTTGCTGAAAAATATCATTTCTTTCAGCTTTCTTGACGGCAGAGGTTCCTCGTGAACATCTGGACATAATCTACAGAGTTCATAGTGTTCTAATAATAATTGTGAATGCAATAATTGTGAGTCACCTTCCGTCTTTTAAAATTAAAAAAATTCTATTTCTGGTTATTCGAAAAGATGCGTTTATGTTCATGCAACGCACTGTAAGAATCCCAGGGTATGTTAGCAATTTATCAAATACGATACTGTTTACCTATATTTTAAAATCATTTATACTATATATACAGTATACTTATAATACATACATATTTACATTTCTCATACTGTATGTATTTTGCGTACATGTTTATATTTTGATACATCTTATTTTAAATCAAAATAATTTGCTTTGTTTTTAAGGATATCAAGAATATAGTTACATTTCTTCATCTAATTTTCTTATTCTTTGAATTTCACTGTTGAATCATGAGAAAGTAATTGAATTTTTAAGCAGTGAATCAGATCCGATTATGTATAAGACGGTTCTTCTATAACGGAAACGGCGTCCCCAATATCAGAATTTGTACATTTTCACAAAGAAATAGATTATATTCCGTATTCCAGTTTCAACTTAAGAATGTGTTCTTTTATCTTTCATCTCAGGTTTTTTATTTCCGCATGTGTAATTCTTATATTTTGAAATCTGTATAATCTCAATCAGTGAGGGTTTTTTTTTTTTTTTTTTTTTTTTTTTGTGTGTGTGCGTGTGTAAATGTTATATTGCGTGTATATTTATATAAATGTTAAACAATTTGTTAAAATCCAATATCATAGAAACCTTATTGACATTTTCTACACAGACGGAGTAGGAAAATTCCGGACCAGACTAATTATGTAGCTTTTCGCACGATCAACCCCATGGGTAAGTTCCGGACCAAACGTTGGTCCGGAATTTACCTATGCGTTTCCACTCTACTCTTGTAAACTGAGGGGTGTTTCACAAATAAAAATTAAATCGGTAACGATCTGTCATAAGTGATTTAACAATTTATACTGCTTAGTATTTTGTTCATAATTATAGTTTCAACAGTTACTTATCCATATTAGTGAGATTATCCAATTACTGTTGTACATTAAAATTAAAACTAAGTAGTATAATTTTCCAAAAGAACTGAAAATACATTTTTAAAGAGTAAATCATCAAACAAATATTTAAAAAATACACATATTTTAGTTTAATATTAGTCTGAACATATTTAAAATTATAAATAGTTAAAAAAAAAAAAAAAAAAATTAAATAATGGCAAACACTTTTATTAAAAGGTTAAGATAGATTGAATAAATAAATAAATATACAGTTTAAAAAAAAAAAAAAAAAAGCTTGAATTAAATTTAATATTATTACCTTCCTATTCATATGACAGTTGGTAAACTTTTGTTTTTGCGTCAAATTTTCGAAATGGAGTTTTAGCAATAATTACACGTTTTGAGATACCATAAATCCGAAAATCTGGTTTTTGACGGTTGGTTTGTGTGTTTTTTAAGATAAAATAATGAAACAAATATACACATTAGTCTGAACATATATAAAATTTTAAATAGTTAAAAAAAAAAAAAAAAAAAAAAATCAAATAATAACAAACACTTTGATTAAAAGGTTAAGATAGATTAAATAAATAAATATATAGTTTAGAAAAAAAAAGCTTGAATTAAATTACCCATTTCTATGGGTAAGAGAAAGTAATAAATAAAATAAATAATTAGTACAAAACTTTGAAACAACGCCATACAATGCAAGAACTCTCAACAATTGTTTTGGTTGAAAGAAAATACGACTCTTCGTCAGGCGAACAAAGTAGTCACATTCTGCAAACATAGTGATAACACACAAACTACACAAACACCTACTTTAATCATGCCTACTTTTTTCGCCTCACGAAGGGTCGTGTATTCTTTTGATCTGAAACAATTGTTCTCAGTTCTTACATTATATGATGTTGTTTCAAAGTTTTGTACTTATTACTTTTAAATTCCAGTTCTGTAGTGCTTTTTATAAGTAAAATAAATCACTACTTTTATTCCGTTACCCGACTACCTTAGGTAATGAAAGTACTGTATTCGCTCTAAAAATCTGATATCGAGTTTTCACCGTATTTGCATGTTTTAAGGTTTCCTGAGTCCAAAAAAATAGTTTTTGGTACTTGATCAGTGTGTGGGTGTACGTATGTGGGGGAATATTCTAGCTATCATATCTCCGAAACTATTAAAGAAAATCTGGAGTGACTCCACTCGACTTTCCGAACATTGAGTAACTAACAGTTTTGTAGATAAAATAAAGAAAGAGGAATTGCTAAACAAACAAAAGAGAGAAAACCATAATAGAGTGTTTTTTTCTCCATATATCACACGAGGTTTTATTTAACGCTACTGAACTTTGAGCCCTTAGATCATAATGATAAAGAATTTTTCGTTTTGTCCCTGTAAAAATCTATAGATGCTAGATTCACCAAAATGCTTATAGTTAGTGCAACAGTGATTTATAATATTCATACAAATTTTCAGCTCAATTGAATAAGGCGTTTAGATGCTATCGCACTTTTAAAAATTTGGTCTCATAGGCCATAATGATAAAGAATTTTTCTTTGTGTCCCTGTAAAAAAACTGTAGTGCTAGATTCACCAAAATCTATACAGTTGGTGCAAATGCGACCTATAACATGTGTACAATTTTTTTGCTCAGATTAATAAGGCGTTTAGACGCTATCACACTTTTAAAAATTTGGCCCCATTGGCCTTAATGATAAAGAATTTTTCTTTGTGTCCCTGTAAAAAAACTATAAGTGCTAGATTCTCCAAAATCTATACAGATTGAGTATCTGTGACCTATAATATGGGTATAAAATTTTTGCTCAATTGAATAAGGCGTTTAGATGCTATCGCACTTTTAAGATTTTGGTCCCATAGGCCATAATGATAAAGAATTTTTCTTTGTGTCCCTGTAAAAAAACTATAAGTGCTAGATTCACCAAAATCTATAGGGTTCGTACTATGGTGACTTACAATATACGTACCAACTTTCAGGTTAATCGAACAAAGCCTTTAGACGCTAGCGTGTTCACAAACATACACACATACACACATACACACATACACACATACACACACACATACATACATCATCGTAAAAATAGTGAAAACGGACTCAGGGGACCTCAAAACGTATAGAAACATCAAAATCTCGAATTCGGATTTTTGACATGATTACAATACTTTCCTCACTATAGTGTTCGGAAAGTAATAAAACTACGAACTTCAGAATTGAGACAGGTCTAGTACACAGATGAATTTTCCAAATTTTGGTGAAAATTGGATAACTTGAAGTGGACATCGGAAACCGTAGGTAGGACCGTAAGTCGGTTTCTCAAAAACGGCTCTAACGATTTTCTTCAAAGTTGCTATATAAACACTCTATTAGATGTCCTCTTGAATTATATAGTTGGATAATTTAGGAAAATGGGTAGGCATCCTGTATAAATAGCTCAATTTCAGGTTTCACTAGTGCGTTTCTTTAAAAACGGCTATATGATTTTTTTTCTTTTTTTCAAACTCGCCATATTAACTCCTTTTTAAATATCCTTTTGTATGTAATTATTGTTTTTCGGTCAATAATTGTGTATGCCAAGTTTTGGTAAAAGTTGGTATCTCATAAACTGCTCTAACGATTTTCTTGAAAATTATTACATAAATCCATTTTAGATATCCTTTGTCATATATTATTTGGTTATTACAGGAAAATTAAAAGTCATCCCGATTGGGTAGATCAGTTTTAGATCTCGGTAACTGGTGTTTTACAAAATAACTACTATCCCCCCCCTTACTTTTTAACTCGCTGTGTAAACTCTATTTTATATGTCTTTATACGTGTATCAAGTTTCTTTTACCAGAAAATTTTTAGGAATCTACTTCGTTAGATCCTTTTTACGCCTTCTAAACACATTATCTCCAAAAATGCATATAATACGTGTAATAAGGAGTAATGGAAGTCGTGTGGTTGTTGCACACCAGATATTTTTTTTTTTTTTGCGTTTTATAAATAATAGCGAAAAATATATTACGCTCTATCTCCACCAACCCTATGTCTAATAAGAGTTTCCACTGTTTACGGCAGCATCTTACCAACAAGGCACTTCAACTTGAGCGTTTATTGTACTGTAGGTGGCCCTCTTAGGCTCCAATTTTCCGTGTTTACTGGTAGGATATATCTCATATTCTGCAGTGTATAAGTGCATAAGTTTTAATTTGAGTATAGTGAGAAGGCTGTATCTCACATTCTACAATGTAAAACTGCACCAATTTTATACTGGTGTATATCGGCCGACAAGTGGTGTTATC
The DNA here is from genome assembly GCA_963930645.1 of Salticus scenicus. Taxonomy (NCBI): domain Eukaryota; kingdom Metazoa; phylum Arthropoda; class Arachnida; order Araneae; family Salticidae; genus Salticus; species Salticus scenicus. The sequence goes on from OZ005654.1 coordinate 208,773,653, forward strand.
TGAATGCTATCTTAAAATTTTCTCATTTATTTGAATTTTATGTGTTATTTTCCACTGTAAATAAGAGCACAACTTTTAATCTGTGTGTATTCAGATGGATTATTTTTCTGTTATATATTTCTTATATTTTTTATATCTTGTTCGCTATTTCTGTTTTAGAGTTGATTTTAGAATTAGAAGCATAAGAATACGGCAATGTTTAAATAAATTGTAATATAAGCATATCTCTCTTAATAATATTTTGCACTTTTGCAGTGTATATTTTAAATTATTGTTTTATAACTGTATTGTTATTTCACAGTAAAATGTATTTTTAATGTATCATATATAAATAGCTTTACGCTTATATTTTATTGTATTTACACTTTATTATTACTGCTGCAACTGAGATCTATGAAATCTCAGTATCATCTACACATTGATGGATGGAAGGTCATTCATACGGAAATAAAAAAAAAAGGAAAATAGATTACATTATAACAAAAACTACTATTTTATGCATATGCATGTATTAAACTAATAGTACAATACTGTATCAAACTTATGCTACAAAACATTTAAAAAGCGAAGATCCCCTTTTAAACTTGTGACTGATCCCTCGCGTTTTACGAATAAAAAAAAAAAGTTCTTCCATCCTTTCTAAAAAGCATAGGTAAATTCCGGACCAAATATCGGTCCGGAATTTAACCATGGAATTGTTCGACTCCCCCCTTTTGGTCCGGAACTTACCTACATCCTTAACAGATTTCTGGTGACCATATGTCCATATCCATCATTTTTTTAAAATTGTTTTTAGTCATATCCTATTTCACTGTGTGGGTGAGCCAATTCGAGTTAAGAAGGCAAGGAAAAATATACTTTAAAAATTGAAATTATTATAAATACATATATCTTATTTTTATTTATTAGTAATTATGAAAACCTAAATGTGTTTTTGTAGATAATTATGAATTTTGTTACGGAACAAATGTTCAGAATATAAAGGGCCAGTTCCAATAAAATGTAATGACTTTAAATATGTCACTGATTGTATTTACGCACCTTTCTCGTACAAAGAGAGAAAAACGTTCGTTTATATTATTTTTGTCTGTTTTGAAGTTGGTAAACTAAGCACTGCATTAAATATAATTATGCATAGGACGATGTTCGTATTTTTTTTCTTTTGTTTTGAAGTTGTTAATCTAAGCATTGCATTAAATATAATTATGCATAGGACGATGTTCGTATTATTTTCTTTTGTTTTGAAGTTGTTAATCTAAGGAGTGGGTTAACCTTTCACCGGGCGCACCTGCGCAAATTTTATGACATACGGAATAATCTTTACGCTGGTCTCACTCTCTCTATATTTTTCTATTTTCAACTATTATTAAAGTTGATTTTTCTCCCACTGATATGTAAAAATTATTTTCTAATCAATCTCATATTAGTATTGTGAAATATATCGCATTTGTAACAGCGTAAACGAGAAAAAAGTATTCTGTTGTAAAAAATACGACACGCGCCTGCTCGTGCAAAAATATTTGCGCGCCCGCTAGAAGCTTAAATAGCAGTATCCATTTAATTATAAGCAGTATCCATTTAACTTTAGAGGAAAATTAACTAGTCTAAGAGCACAAGCTTTGAATTTCCGTAGGGTTTGAGTTTGGGCTGTTGCTCTACGATTTTTTTTTTTTTTTTTTCACACTGGGGCTAAATAGTCCGGGACCTACTGCTTGAGATGAAATTTGAACCATTACGAGCTTCCAAGCCAGAAAAGAGTCTCGAAACGGACACTTCCAACTGAACACTATTGCGTTAACTATTCAGTCACCAGATGGGTAAATATTCGTAGGGATTTAAAATAGTAGAATTCATTTTTTTGTTCGATATGAGGCCATCTTTAACTTTCATGTGTAGCATTGATTTAGAATAACTAAATCAAGCAAATAATCAAATGAAACCTATATTACTTTTTAGCTAGCCTGTGATTTAAAATTGACATTACATTATTAAATTACTTTATTTATTATTTTATTTTTTAAATTTTAAAATTTATTAATGAGTTTATTTGATGTTTCCTGCAAACCCTATTACTTCAGTTTTGGTTTTATTCCTCAATATCAGTTTAATATTTATTATTTATCTTTTTTCACCAAAAAGTGTTTGGAAGTTAATTTTATCTGTTTGATTGTCTACTGTGAGTATCTCAGAAAGAACAATTATTAAACAATAAAATAAATTAATAAATAAGTAAAACATATTATGGAAGACGTGAAAACCCTAATGTAAAATGAAAGATATATGTAGCAAACGTATTCAAGATGATGAAATATCTTATTTAATTTTAACTAGAACGAAAAGGGTACAGGCACAGGCCCTCAAGTGCAAGCCCTTTGGATTAAAGTGCGAATGTTCCCAAATGAGTTAACTCAGTCAATATATGACCTGCATGTCAATAGAGCGTTAAAAGATTTAGTTAAAGATCCCACTCTCAAATTTTAGATTGTCAGTTATAGCTCTTATTAAAATCATTTTAGCCTTTCATTCAAAGAATTATAGTTTTCATATTTATTTGTTGTTGTTATTCCTATTATTCATAGCCAGAATATATTTAAAAATAAAGTTTTCGTGGCTTTGTAAAATTACCGAGATCGAGAATGATTTAGATATAGATAGACAGATATATAGTATATATAAAGAGAGAAGGATAGATAGATAGTAAATTAAATAGATAGGTAGAGAGAGATTGGCGAGAAAAATGTCACTGCTGTTTTAAAGAATATATGGACATAACGTATTTATATCCATGTCACTTTAAATTTAATTTATTACTCTTTTATATTTTGATTCCACAAATTGCCTTAAGTTTGATAAATAGATATCTATTAAAAAATAAGCTCAATATATTCTGAAATATTCGTTAGAAAATATTTGTAGAGGAAAACTATTTATTTATATTTATTTATTTATTTTGAGGCACAACAATTTTCTGTCATAATTTCTGTTAATAATTTTAAAATATAAGAAAATAAAACTATTATCCTGTTTCACATAACAATTAAAAATTTTAAATCTAGTATCGTTATTCAAATAATTAATTTAAATATTAAAAAAACACTCTGAAATTTAATTAAAAAAACTTTTGTGTTTATATAAACTTGATCAGAGATATTTAATTATTTTTTTATAGTCACAACTCGTGATAGTTCAACCTTATCATTTCCGCAAACAAAATTTTTCGTCAGCCGACATTTAAACTTAATGGTTTCTACTTTGATATCTTCGGTTTTATTCATAATTCTTCATTTTAAGAAGCATCAGCGTTTCTCTACCTGAAACGACTGATGTTCTCTGAAAATGTCCAATTGTGTTGAGTTGCGTTGCTGCTGAATGAGACGGAATACATTCTGTACATCCTCTTCATCTTCTCGTTCATCTGACGTTGAAGTATCGTCATTTTCTAGGCCTATTCGGTTTGAAACGTCTTAACTCTCGCAGTGAATTCTTTCTATAATTTTGAATGACACAAAGATGCTTGAAACTGATGTAACGTTAAATAACGCTTTTAAAACTTATGAGCATGTCTTTCCTCCATTTACTTCTTCAGTTTAAGAGAGAAGATTTTATATGTTATCAGACTTAAATAACAATAAAATGTGGGCGATAAAAATTTCAGAAAAAAATGTGTTATAGTATATATTCATAGATGTTTTTGTTTGGCGATGGACATAAGTTTTCCCTATTTTCATAAATTTCAAAGTGAGTAACGTCATAATTTTCCTTTTCTGAAACATTACTCATAATATCAAACCAGTGATTATTGATATAACTGGGTAATCACTGGGTATAAATGTATATTTTCTGTTTTAGAAAATCGATATAGATATTGTGAGGAATTTCGTGTTTTTTAAATTATAATAAAATATTGCATTTTTTGGCAGATGTTTTGAAACATAATCAAGCTGATTTATAAGGTAGAACACCAAGGATTACGATGAGTTTAGTATAAGATATGAAGCATAATAATTTTTAATAGAGACTATGATAACGTGATAGAAATTTATTGATTTAAAAGCTCAAATAATCTGGTGTGCCACTCACACGACTTTCTCTTATCCCGAAATTTACTACTATAAATGCAGATTGGAGATTAAGGTTTAAGATAATGAGTACTGTTATGCAAACCTATGTTAAAACAATTCAAATTAGGCTTCGGAACAGCTTTATTTGACAAATAATTCTGTGTGAAGGGGACTACAGCCTCCCTCAGCCCCTCGTTTCATTATCATACCTATATTTATATAGAATTCAAATCTGTTATTAGATTCAAAAGTTCATATAAAATTATTCAGACAACTTTCACACGCAACATTCTTTGAAACTTATCAATCTATAATCAAAATTTTATAGTAAGAAACGTATTAACTTCAAAATACAACGTTTGGATTGCCTAAAATTATTTGTTTTTAACTTACTCTAAAACAAAAACTTGACTTCGGTATTCAGAAAGCCTCAAAAAGTGTAAATATACAAAAAAAAAAAAAAAAAAAAAAAAAAAAAAAACAAGCAATGAATATTTAGTTTGAAAAAATACATTATTAACCATATGCCCATGAGGAATAAATTTCAATACCTGGGCAATTTTTCTGGACGTGGTAAAATTCCATAGCACTTCCACTAACAATAAAAAAGAACGTTATGGCTTAAATATTGGAAGCCCTATATATCTTCTGAAGGTTATGCATCCACCACATAATGCACATAAATATAATCTTATATTAATAACACACGGCACAGCCTGAAATACACTTCCATCAATTTGCAGTTATTGTCGCACTTTTATCTAGTTCTTTTGTGCAGCCTTGTAAACGAACAGTGAATGATATCCGTACCATATTCTACATGAGACATGTTTTTACGCATATAAAAAATATATATTCGTTTCACTTGGTTTAGTGCAATGTATAGATGTTAAACTCTACCTTACCTGCAATTTCCCCTATAGACGTAATGTACTTGAATCTTCTTGGGTGTCCCTGTACACGAATCATTTGCTTGATCTCAACAAAAAGTTTAGTGTAGCATCTCGATATGATACCTATTTAGAATACCAAGTTTGGATTTTCTGCTATTATTTATTTGTTCTTGAGATATGCTGATAACAGACACACGCACACAGAGACCAACCGCTATAAACATGATTTTTGGATTCAGAGGACTCAAAACGTGTAAATATAACAAAAACTCGATTTCGAAAATTTAACCCAAAAAAGAATACTTTTTCTACCATTTTCATGGGTAAGAGAAAGTAATAATTGTTGAAGTGTTTTAAATGAGCAAGAAACTTACAAAAATTCTGTATGTTTCAAAATGCGGACATTATTTTACTTATTAGAAAAGTAGCAATTACATTAAATTTTAAATTAAAAACCTATAATTTGTTTACATTAGTATACGTTTATTATTTTTACTTTCTCTTACCCATAAGGTAGAGAAAGTATTGTTTTTGGGTCAAATTTTCGAACGCGAGATTTTGTTATATTTACACGTTTTGAGGTCCCCTGAATACGAAAAACATGTTTTTAGCAAATGGTCTGTGTGTGTGTGTGTGAGTCTGTGTGTCTGTTTGTCTGTCTGTTATCAACATATCTCAAAAACAAATTATGGCAGAAAGTTCAAACTTGGTATTCTAAATGTGTATCATATAGGGATGCTACAGTAAGATTTTCGTTAAGATCAAGCAAATGGTAGGTGTACAGGGACAATCATGAGAATTCTAATACATTACGTCTATGGGTGAAATTGCAGGTAAGTAGAGTTTAACGCCTATAGACTGCACTAAACCAAATGAAACAAATATATATTTTTTATAATAGAGATAGTTAACTGGGAAATTTTTTTTGTGTATGTAGGCTCCTCGCCTGCCCCCCTGGGGGGGGAGGGAAGTCCCCCCTCGAGGGGAGTAAATTTTCATGATGGGTTTCTTTCAAAAGAGCTCGCCAATACCTTTAAAACGAATGGTTGAACCATCGATCTGCGATAATTTACAACAAAGTTATCGATTTTTTTTTACTTTTAACGATAAAAAAAAAAAAAAAAAAACTTAGAAAAAAAATCGTTTATTTTTTATTTATTTATTTATTTTTTTTTTCGAGAATAAAATGGACTTTTTTTTTGGATATTTGGACTTTTTTTTTGGTGATATAGTACATCTCTAATATGGAAATCGTCTGCATTATCATAAAAGATAATTTTTTTAAATAATAATTTTAATATATTATTTTTTAAAAACAGAATTATTTTTTAATAATCGAATTAAATTCTATATAAATGTAGGTGCATTAATGAAACGGGGGGTTTAGGGGGGGCGGTAGCCCCCCCTCACACTGGACTAATTATTATATAATACTCTTCAGAAGCCTAATATGAATTGTTGAACACAGGTTTACATAACAGTACTCTTTATAATACCTATTAATCTGCAACCTGTATTTATAGTATTAAATTTCAGTGTAAGAGAAAGTCGTGTGAGTGACACACCAGATTATTTTTATATAATGCGTTTGTAAACTATTTAACTCTTTTCATTTTTGAGTTCTGGTCCACTTGATTTTTCCTTTTTAAATAACTGATGTTAGTCTTGATAAAGTTTTTAGTGTTGTACAAATTTTACTTGCAAAGAATTTTGACATTTTCAAAATTATAAATCACACTAATATAAGAAAACACATAAAAATTTTTATTTTCCCATTTAGAATTTATATTTAATTTTTTTGTTTTAAAGACAGCATATTTAATTATGTAATTTTTTGATTAAGTTTTTTTCTGTTGAATAACAACGACATTTAACGAAATTTTGAAAATTTTATTAAAAGTAAGAAACTCACATATTTATGAATATATTCGTCAATTTCTTCAGTAAATAATTTATAGCATATATATAATAATCTCATATAATAATAGTAATAAAAATAGTATTAAAAGATTGTACGTTCTGAATAATTGAATACCCTCTCTATAATCAGATACCGTATTTTTCTGCGTATAATCAACAGGTTAGATAAATCAGTTTTGCACCAGAAAGTTTAATTTACAAACAAAAGAAATATTCGCCCGTGACAAAACTTCGTTTAAAAGCTTTGTCTGGTAATAAAATTTTTGGTGTGAAACTAATTTAAAAGACCTGCGGATTATACACAGGAAAATATGGTAATTGATAAATAGAAATTATCTAATGTAAGGTGTATTATTTCAGAAATCACCATAAAATCTCAGGAAAAACATCCGATTGTTTTCATCAAGATAGTGATTAGGAAATTACTATGACAGAAAATTCATGGTTTTCACTGTTTTAGCTCAATAAGGAAATATATATATATATATATATATATATTTCCTGAAGCGTAATTTAAAGTTATTTTATTTTATTTTAAATCGGTTTAATAAGGTTTTTTATTAAGCACTTATACCAATTCTTACTTTATTCTAAATGCCGGCCAGACGGTGTGGTGGTTAGTGTCCTTGACTCCTACACGGTTGGGCCTGGGTTCGAATGCCGGAAAAGGCATGGATGTGTTATCCCTGTTAGGGGTAGCGATGACTGCCCATTGGGCTCATCAAATTCGGCGACCCCCCGGCCTATTCTAAGTCGCAAAAAAGTGCCGCGCCATTGGGGAAAAAAACAAACAAACAAACCTTTATTATAAATTTACAAGAAGAAAGTATGGTTCTGGTTTACTTCTTGTTCCTTTCATGGTTCTGGCTTTCGATGGATTACGCGTTTTCGGATGTCCTAAACACTATTTGACAATTTCTACAAAATGCCTGCGTGTCTCTCTGTATAAGTAAAATTTGGCGGGCGCTGTTTCTTACGAAGAGATGCACGGATTTTCACGAAATTTCTTATACGGTTGGGCCAAAATATAAATTGGTGGTAATTACATTTTGGTAAATATAGCTTTGTAGGTGGCGCTGCTATGCTGCCATTCTTTCTATTAACAAAAGGGTTATACTTCCATTTCTATAGTATTTAAGTGCTTCAAATTTTATATCCGAGATGGTTATTATAAAAAACTATGCTGATTCGAATTGTGTGAATATCGACCGATAAGTGGCGATACTATGCAGCAATATTCCCCATTTAGGGGAAAACTATCTCAACTTCAATTGTGTCTAGATCCAAAAACTCGATATGTAAGATGAATAATGTAAAAAACTATGCTGAATCAATCTGGATGTATATCAGTTAATAAGGGTCGTTAAGAAGGCTACAATTTTCCCTACTTACGGGAAGGCTAAAATTCATCTTCTATACTGTAGAAACGAACCAAATTTAATATTTAAGAATGACTATTATAAAAAAGCTGCCTTCTTTCAATTTGGGTGCTTATCACATGGTTGTAGACGCCACTATGCTGTATTTGTTCCCCTTTATGGAAAAGTTATATTTCAGATTATATCGTGTATAAGTGCACCAAACATCATATGTTAGATGTGTTTTTATGGAAAGCTGATACAATTTGAGTATATTTCGGCCAATAGGTGGCGCTGTTATGTAGTACTTTTTAGATTTTACGTAATTTTCCGACCACTTAATATGTTAATAAGATATAGAAGAAAAATTTGTGAACGCTAAAGCATACTTTTAAGTAATATTTCCTTTCTAATTGATTATGCGAAAATTTAAAAAACTGTGATAATTTTTATTCAGTTCTCCTAAAATAAAAACTTTACAAGCACCCTACCCTGTCCAAGAACGAGCGAAGTAATGTATAAGTCTAAAACAATCTCAAGCTAAAATATGTTTCACTGTACATTATTTTAAGAATATCTGAAAGATTTAAAATTATCATTTATTCATATATAAATTGCGATAACCACAACTGATAAAATAAATCTCATAGACGTATTAAAATGATTATCATATTTTTATTTTTGTTAAAACAAACCAAACGTAAAACGAAATTATTAATCTGTTCTTAAACTTATTTAAATGAATATGCAAGATGAATTTAAGCATAAAATATTCGTTTTTGAATCTAAAATATTGTAACTTATAAGTGTAGCATATATTATTTTTAACTTAAAACTCACTCCATATTGAATTTGAAACAAAAATCTATCAGAACTGGCAAAGGCTAAAATTTGTATTGTAATGCAACATATGCATGGAAACCACAATAAACAAACGAGAATAAAGCTTAATAGATATTTTTGAAAATTATAATATAAACATGTTAAGATAACAGTTATCAGAATATATATCTTTCAATTTTTATTCTCGCGATATCTTAATATATTTGCATAAAGTATATTTAAATAATCATCTCACTTAAAAATGCATTTTTATAACTGCTCATTGTTATGCATTCCAATGCTTTTCAAATTATCTTTCATAACGTCATCTAAAATATATTCTAACAAAATTTAATATCTGTATAATTGAGAGATGAATCCTTAAATTTAAAACAAAATTTAAAATTCCTGTTGACGTTTCTTTTTCTTTTGCATTAAAAACGTATACTATGTAAGGAAAGTAGTAATCGTGAAAAATTTTGACTATGAGATTTTGGTGCATCTAAACAAATTCATTTATATTATTTTTATGATCTGTATATACGTACACTGGTGTTCGAAATTAAAGCAACAACCTGTTTTCTCATTGTCTTCTTTTGTGCATAACTTTCAAATTTCTTTTATAATTTTAGCATAAATAATAAATTTCAAAATAATAATTAATCAATTTTTGTCAAAAGCAAGTTTTGGAAAAAATGAAAAACTTCAATGTTTTTAAAAAAGAAAACTTAATGATAAATGATTATAAGAATGCATTATAGATTGGTAAAGATGCGTTTGCATCCATATGTTATAATAAAACCTGATTTTTCTTCTTGTATTCACTTTTCTCTTTCTTCTTCTTTTTTTTTCGCATGTGAATAACTTTTTAAAAAAAATGCACACAAACATGAAAATTGGATAAGACGTTTATTATAAAATTATTTATCGACATTTTTATTATTCTGGTGATATTCATAGTTTATAAATTAATAATTATATTTTTTTCAAAATGCCCGTTATAAAAGTAAAAGAAAAGTGAATACAGAAAGAAAAAATCGGGATTTAGTTTAACATTTGAGGGTATGTGTGTCTTCACCTATCTGTGAGGCATTTTTAACATAATTTTTTATTAATTTTTATTTTCTAAAAATGTTGAAATTTTTCATTTTCTCCAAAACTTACTTTTGGAAAAAAAAAAAAAAAAAAAAAAAAAAAAAAAATCTGGAGTGACTCCACTCGACTTTTCGAACATTGAGTAATTAATGGTTTTGTAGATAAAGTAAAGTAAGAGGAGTTGTTAAATAAACAAAAGAGAAAATTATAATAGGGTGTTTGGATATTTTTCTTTATATAGCACACGACGTTTAATTTAACGCTATTTTATCAAACACGTAGATCATAATGATAAAGAATAATTCACTGTGTCCCTGTAAAAACCTACAAATATTAGATTCACCAAATGGCTTATAGTTAGTGTAACAGTGACTTATAATATTTATATAAATTTTCAGCCCCATCGGAAAAGGCATTTAGACGCTATCGCACTTTAAAGTTTGAGCCCATATGCTACAATTATAAAGAAAATTGCAAACTTACAGCCCATTCGAACAAAGCGTTTAGACGCTAGCGTGTTCACACACACACATACATACATCATCGTAAAAATAGTGAATACGGACTCAGGGGACCTCAAAACGTATAGAAACACTAAAATCTCGAATTCGGATTTTTGACATGATTACAATACTTTCCTTACATACGTATGTTCGGAAAGTAAAAAGAATAATTATTAGCTTAAAAATTATTACTTATGTAAAGTTACGTAAAATTCAATTAATGATATGATGATATGATAACCAACATGCCATCCAAATTTTATATTTGGATGTTCATTTGTTTGAAAGTTATGCGCAAAACAAGGGAACGAGAGAACAGGTTGTTGCTTTAATTTTGAACACCAGTGTAGTTTAAGCGAACACAATAATGTCTAAACGTTTCATTCGAGTAAGTCAAAGTTGGTTGATATGTTATATGTCACCATCGTACGAAATGCATTCGTTTTCATGTGTGGAGGACTCATAGCTTTTTCACAAGAATATAAAGTAAGATTCTTTATCATTATGGCTTACAGACTAAAACTATTTGAAGTACGCTAGCTTCTAAAACGTACATTTGATTGAAAGCGTACAATACCTAATCTCCCTGACAGCCAATGCCCTTGTTATTCTATAGGGAAATTTGTTTATACAAGTATATGCTACATTTCCCATTTTACTTTTAGAAAATTCATAATCATTAAATCAGTTCTAAAAATTGATTTTTCACATATTTATTATTTTATTTTTTAACTAAAAAGTGCCAAAAATGTACTAAGTAATTTTGCTTTAATTTAAAAATTAAATATCAATAAGTAAATAAATTTTGAAAAACAAGTACTAATTTGACGGTTGTGAATTTTTTGAACGTGAAAACGGAATTTTAAAAAATACATTAAGTAATGAGTAATTGTAGAAACATATTTCCGCATAGAATAACATGGGCGACTGTCGGCAAGATTAAAGACACGCTGCAGGTCATCTTCACAAGAGCTACACAAATTTTCATAAATATAGATTTTTTTTTTCTTCAGGGATACATTTTAGAATTTTCATACATTGAGGTCTATGGACTCCAGTTATTTGAAATCAGTTTCAATTACGTCAAGCTCTTTATAATAGAAAAAAGAACTGATATATTGTTTTAGTAACTGATTAACCGATACATTGCTTTGCTATGATATTATGCTTATAGTTCTTTTACAGGGAAACATAAAATAATTTACGCATTTCACGTCCTATTAGACCAATTATGTAAAGTTTATTAAATTATTTAAAACAGAAAGAGGCTAATATATGTTTTAGAATTTTTCTACAAAATGATCGTTAGTAGAAAATCGCGTGATTATCCTTTTATATTCTTTTACATTGGTGCACAAAAGAATTCAAATACATTACGGTCAATTGTACAAACATATAAACTTGAATTGAAATATTCAAACAATTTATTATGATTTTCCTCTCTGTTTATTTACTGAAATATTCACTGATTTGAATTTGTTCAAGCTGTTAACTGTTCGGAAATTCAAGTGGAATTATTCCATATTTATTTATTTATTTATTATTTTTTTTTAATCAACGATTATCTGCTTAAATAATAATAATAATAATAATAAAATCAATATAATTATTTAAAATAAATTTTATTTTTCAAACTTCAGAAACAAAAGAATGTGTTGTACAGAAGATTGTGATGAATTATTGAAAAAAAAAAAAAAAAAAAAAAAGCTGAGCATTTTGTAAACATTTAATCTAATAACTTTAACGTACAATAATAATAATAACAAGTGGAATTTCCTATAAGTTTCAGCAGAACACTTTCTTATTTCTTCTATTAGACTGCGATTACAGAGTTTTCCCATTAAGAACAAATAAAAGTGGCAGCAGCGTCTGAAACTTGCCGCTTCTTTATATTGGTACACCCGCAAGAAAAATCAATGAGAGACTGTCGGCGAGCGAAGAATCAACAGTGTGAGGATATTCCGACAGGTCATTATCATTTTTCTTATCTAAATAGATCAGCAGAAGTATTATTCAGCGGTGGATCTGTGGGGGTTTAGGGAGCGTGGTTCAGTCAAATATATATTAAATCGGTAAATGATTCATATTTTTCATAGAGGGTTTAGGAAGAGTCTTTTTGTGTAAACGTCTTGGTTTCTTGCATTCCTAGATTAAGCGAAATTGAAAAGAAAGATCATTTATTTATTCAGGTTCTTAAACCCTTAACCCTTTGCATGTAAAGAAGAAAGGAAGCATTGGGAATAAAAGAAAGGAAGAAATATGAAAACAATGGAAGATAAATTGAATTGCATAATGATAGATGTTTTATTCTGTTCCGTCAATCGAATTGAATACGTATATCTATATACGTTTCTATGTATATATATTAAGTGATTGTAAAACTTCGTGTTCGATTTCATAGATGACTTCATCCATGATTTGGGTCATTATAATCCTTGAAATACTGCTAAGACCAAATACTGATAATTCTATTATTTTTTTTCGCCATTTAAGGAATTTGGATACACTAAGAAATATAGGTTCCGCACGTTAGGTCGGAACGCATTTGAACCATGTTTCAGTATTTCGCTCCTTGACGGTCAACAAAACGAATCTTTCTTGAATCAAATTGTAACTGGAGATAAATATCGGTTCAGTGATGCCAGATGGTCGAAAATTATTTCCCCAAACAGGTCTTCAAATATCCCCAAATCAGGGTTTTTTTTTCGAAAAAATCCCCAACTTGATTTCTACAAAAAAGGGATTTAAAAAAAAATAAAATAAATAAACAGGATTTAAGCTCAGATTTTTCCAAAAATGAAGGCAATTTTTGAAAAAAAAAAAAAAAAAAAAATCCCTAAATAACAATAAAGCTATTGAAAATCCCTGGTCGTAGGGATAAATGATTACGTTGCCGACATTGACAAAAAGTTGAACTCCCCAGGTTTGTCCCCAAAAATTTTAGAATTCCCCAAAAAAGTCCCCACAAACATTTGGTCCCCAAAATTGTTCCCAGAAGCCTCAAAACCCCCCAAAATGGCGACAAAATCCCCAATCTGGCATCACTGTATCGGTTTGGTGTAACAAAAAGGAAAAACAAAATGCTGAGTGAGCAGTATTAATAGCAAAAGCTGAGTTTCTTCCAATCAAAATGAGTCTAGTGGGATGGCAAAGAAATCTGCCAAAGTGTATCCAATTTCTTTAAATGGCCTCATCAATATCGACTCATCAATATTTACTGTTTGAGCAATCTTTTCGAAAGTGATCCATTGAGTATAACCAAATCAAAAGTTATCTCTGAAATCAGTATTATGCTTTGGAATCACATGCTGTTTTTAACAAAGTGCATATAAGATGCATTTGGCTAACATATAAATACTAGTCGATCTTCACCCGCCAAGCAGTTGGTATTATGAAATGAAACTATTTGAGGAGCAAACATTCAAATCATGTTTTTTTCTCCAGATACAATTTTTCAGAAAACACAACAAACTAATAAATTAAAAAATAACTCAACCTAAACCCTAATTATCGTTTGTTTAGATGTATTACTAGTTACTAGGGAGACATGTAGTCATACTATGTTATGTTAAGTTAAAAGAAAAATCACTAACTCAATTTTTTTAATTTTAGAGAAAACACGGTTTGAATGTTTGCTCCCCATTTCCAAATTTACTGCATGCATATTATCCCGACAAGCTATATTCGCCGAATTAAAAATATTGGCCAAACATCATGATAAACACAATTATAATTAAAAAGAAGATTATTTAAAATTTAACTGTGTCATTTATATTTCTTAAAATAAAGGAATTCGAGTCATAAATTTAATTTAATTGAAATTTAATTATTTTATGAAAATAAACTTCAGTGCAAATTCATTAACAATTGTCCGACCCTAATGCTCTAAAACGCTCTAAAAAGTGTTGCCAAATTTAGGGACTCTTTTATTCAACTTCCACCAATAATTTTCAGGAATGATATTTGATATAGATAACGGACGAATAATCTTCAAAGAGATTAGACAACCGTTACAGTAAAAATTTAGTGGTATATATTGTATAAAAAGGTTCCTAAATTTGACAACACTAACCAGACGAGTGAAATTAAACTGGACCGACAAAGATTTAAAATCGTCGCTAGTTTATTTGCGACAAGATATTTAAATACCGCAAATTTATTACTTTCTTTCCTCATGCCAATTTAAATTGTTTATTACCAATCGATTTACATGATATATTTTTTAAAACAAACATATTTTTACATTCTTCTGTATTCAATCTAAGAAAGTATTGGATCCGATTTTCGACGGATTTACACGCTTTAAGAGGTCTAGAACACAATTTTACCGTTTTTTGAAAATATCTGTCGGTGTGTGTGACAAAAATTTTGTGGCAACTGTATCTCCGGAACTACTGCACAGAATTACATATAAATTTATATATAGATGCACCTTGACATAAGTTAGCACCTATCAACTTTTGGTGTCAACTGCTCAGCAGGTGGCGCTGCTACACAGCGATTTCTGCAATTTAAGGAAAGGCTATATCTTAGGTATTATTGCGTATCATCAAACAAAACTTGATATGTGAGAAGGCCATTTATGAGACATTATGTTGATTTAAGTATCATGCTTATAGGCCAATAGATGACGCTGCTATACTGGAAATTTCCTCAATAACGGGAAGGCTATATCTTATCTTGTATGACTTATAACTGTACGAAACTTGATATGTGAGATAACCGTTATAAAAACGCATATTTTAAGACTATTTATAGACAATAAAACTGACTTTCTCCGGATAGTTTAGTGTTAGTTTTCTGTAAGATGAAAATCATTTGCATTCATCATATTAGATAATTTAAATAAATAATACTCTTAATAAATTATTTGCCCTTAGTGAATTTGCATAGGAAAATATAGAAGAAAGTCTTGTGGTGGCCACAACATACTAGTTTTTTTTTTTTTTTTTTTTTTTTTTTTAATATTATAACAAGCCTGCATAGATCTACATAACACGAATTATGTGTTTGTTTTAATTTTCTTTCTTTTTCTTTTATTTAAATTTAAAATCACGGATAAAATTTTATTTATTTTTTTAAGCACATTGTTGCAGTTATAACGCCCCCCTTTTTTTTTCTGTTAAAACAAACTTTAAAATAAAAGTTACTTAATCTTTTATATACATGGATAATTCTTTATTTTCTTTATTTCAATGAATTGTCCTAGCTGGAATGGCATCAGTTTCGAGCGTTCCGGAACCTTGGGCTTTTGTTATTAAGAAGATAATAATCTGAAATAACGCCACGTCACAATTACCATAATGAATAACTAACGTCATAGCTACAATAATAAATAGATATGAAGAAAATAAATTTTTATCTTTTGATTAGAGAAATAAATAAAATAAGAAAAAAAAAAAAAAAAAAAAAAAAAAGCAAGAATGAAAAATCATGCGGTTCCCATTGTTTACTAACACTTTCCAATCATTTAACCTTCAATGTTCTTTGCTTACTTTATCACACAACGGACAGAGGGACGCACAGAAAGGCATAAAGATAGACTAGTTGAATTCATAATCGTTCTTAAACATTGTTGAAAAATGTTTAAAATATTTAACACAAATGGAAACACAATACTAGCAATTTCTAATTGTAACCAGAGGCGGATTTAAGTTAGATTGCGCGCTAGGGCCATTTCGCTGTGGCGCCACCCTACCCCCGTCGTAATGTGAACAGCTATGCATGTATATTATAAATATAATATAACTAAGAAAAAAAAAATATTATTCTTTGATACGTCAATCGCTGTGAAACATTGCATATAACAATCAGCTTATAATTAAAAAATGAAAGAAATCATTACATAATTATTTTAACAAAATAATTCTACTCACGAAATGAAAATATGTTTGAATCGTTACAGGGATCTTTTAACCCCTTAACGCGCGCTGTCCTCGCTGCGAGGACGCCAAATTTAAGATCCAGCTGCAAAAATTCATCCCGGAAATTTTTTAGCACAAATTTACGTTTATTACATAGCAGAAAAGGCCGTAATTTTTAACTGTAAAGTTTAAAATTTCTTTTAGTTTAATTTAGTTCATGAATTCCGGTGGAAGTATAATTTAAATGATCCGAATGGTCTTGCGCCGCAAAGGGTTAAATTTGTTTGTACCGTCGAATGAAAACCTAATCAATTTTGAAATCTAGTTACTTTTTTTTATTTAAATTTAAGTTTAAAATTAACCCATTTTTCAAATTTTAATAGGTTTATAAATTTTGCCTCGTGGACCTAAGTATAAATCCTGCCGTTCCATCGCTGCATGAAAAGAAGCAGCATTTTATAGTTACATAACGATTGTTGAAATGATCAATCATACTTATAATCTATATCCGTTTGGTATGGAATAATCCGTAATGGTTGAAAGTGACTTAAAAAATGTTCTTATAGTCAATGAAACTCCAATCAATTTTCAATTTTAATTATTTTTTAAACCAGAATTCTTTTTCAAAATTTAATCGCTTTTAAAAATTTGACGCCTCCAAAACACTGGCGCCCCTAGACCCGGGCCTTGCGTGCCTAAGCCTAAATCTCCCTCTTATTATAGCTCTTAATATTAGGTCGTTACAAAAGTTCGTGCGGACGCGGATCATTTGATTGCCTCCAAAGACGAGAGCTTCTATCGCCGTGATATACATTTGTTACCCGAAAAATGGGCAAAGGTTGTAGAAAGTAATGGAGAATATTTTGATTAAAAATTGTTATTTGATTTGAAGTATTTTTATGAAATGAAGCAATAAAAAACCTCACGAATTTATGCAAAGGCCTAATATATCAGAATATTTTCTGTAGACTTGTAAATCTAAACGCTAAGCATATTATATTCTATACAAAACATTATTTTAGCATATTAAAAATAAATGTCAATTTCTTTATGATTTTTACAATAGAAAGTTATTTAAATGTGATTTATAAAAATGTCTCTCCTAAAATGCAATGCGTTTGCATTTTTGGGGGTGTCCCTGTACACAAATTAGTAGAACAGCGCTTACCAATGTCGATTTAAAATATTTATAAATTCTAAAAATATTTATGAACGCTGGAGGCGGGCAGACGGACCGATAGATAGAAAGACGGTCAGACAGACAGATAAACTAATTCAAATCGCATTCTCACCACCGGATTATGTTAATAACATTTTGCTAAATTAGAGGAATTCTCCCAAAATTTTTAAATAATTATTATAGATAATAAGTAATTTAATAACATTAATAATATTTAAATAATACAATGAAAATAACTACTTAAAACTTTTTGAATTTTAAAGCTTTTTTTTTTTTTTTTTTTTTTTTTTTATATAGTCACTTTGTATATTAATTATTATGAGTTGTAAAAAATGGATGCCATTAATTTAAAATATCATGTAAAGCAGTGTTAAATAATTTAAATTTGAGAGTGAAATAGGAAAGATGTAATAACTTAAAAAAATATTTGAAAATATAAACCGCTAGGCGGATGAAGGCCAATTAATATATGAATTAATTGGCCTTCATATATGAATTAAAAGGCTCTAGGCGGCCTTTGCAAAATTTTATACCAATATGCGTAGTTAATAATAACAGGAGACTTGGCGTTGGAATATTAGAACCCGAAAAAAAATTCTACGTCAGAAACGCCAAAGAAAAATATTGGAATTTCCAATATTTAATATTAAATATTGGAATTTCCAATTCAATATTTTTCTTTGGCGTTTCTGACGTAGTAGTTTATTCAGATTTTAATATGCGTAGTTGCTATGCGTTACAATTTTTCGACATGGACATTTTTTATAAGTTTTTGTAGTAGTTTTTTATGAATAAATAGGGTTAACATTTCTATAAAAAATATTGGCATGAAAAAATAATAAAATTGGACTGCTATGAATTTACCCTAAAATAATTTCAATCAATCTTAATTGATTTTTATATCATATCCTGCTCGTCTGGTTTCCTCAGACGACTTTTCCGACTTCTTTAATTCGACTGACAAATTTCGTGAAACTAACAACGCATTTTACACTTTCACTGTAAGTGTCTACAGTTAAAATATTGTATTTTTAATTAAAGAAAATATGCATACACTTTGAAAACTGAAATCATAGGAGGGATTACGCAGCTGAAATTTTGTGTTTTCAGTAAGAGAATTTTTAAGTTTAAAGTTTCAAATAAAAATGTTTTTATGATGAACTAAACTTTTAAGAAGTTAATATTGTTTTTTAACAATGTCATTCTCTAAGAAAAACATTTGTCTAGTGTCTGGTAGCCAAGTTTATTGAACTTAGAATAAATTTAAAATTATGATTACTCATTTCTGAAAGTGAAAGTGATAAACCATTCTTAATATTAAAGAAAACAATTTTATTACAAAGTATTGCATAGAAAAATAAATAAATAAATAAATAAAATAAAATAAAGCGAAATTTTGAGAATTTTTGAAAGGCAATATTGAAAAATTTACTTGAGAAAAAGTTTTGGAAAATATATTAAATTTTCAGTATACTTGAAATTGAAATCGAGTAAAATAATTTTTGAAAACACACGACTTAAACATCGGTTATTTTCATTAATTGTTTTAGGAAATAGGTAACAGTAAAGCAAAGTATAAATTTAATAAAATTAAACATAATTTATACGTCTCATTAATATATTAAAACCAATGTAACTTTTAAAATGAGATAAAAAATACATAAATTTAAAACTTTAAAATACATTTTAATTAAAAACATTAAAAAACAAGACTGACGTTTCGGCTAGAACACTAGCCCTCCTCAGTGTCAAACATACAAGCACAAACAACATTTACAAAATTCATAATACATCACAGCAAGATTAAATATTCAGGAGGAATAGCTTTAGCCTCGTTCAAGGCAGAATGTTGCATTTTGGTAAAAGCGCCCTCTAGAAAAATACGGGATTCATAGATATTTATATTAGAAGATAAAATTTTAAAGTTTTCAAAATCCGGAATATGATCACTATTGAGAGAATGGATTACGAGTTTTGATTTTAAATCTCCTGTTTTATATGAGCGTTTATGTTTCTTTAATCTAATTTCACCTGTTCTGCCAGTTTCACCGATATATGTAGAATCACAATTTTTACAAGGAATACTATAGATTACACCTAGACGTTTAAGAGGGGGGACAGCGGGTTTAAAGTTTGAGAAAAAGTTACTAATACGGAGTTGAGGTTTAAAGCTAGTGAAGATATTAACTGTTCTAAGTAATTTAGAGATATTTTCAGAAATACCTTTATAATAAGGGATAGTCGTACGATAAGTGGAATTTTTAACTTTAGGATAAACTGATTTATATGAAAAATAGAACTCTTCTTTATAAATTCTTTTAATAAAACGAGGGGGGTAACCATTATTTTTTAAATCAGAAAAAATTTTGGATAGTTCAATATTTAATAATTCGGAATTACTACAATAATGCTTTGCACGATGTAAAAGAGTACGAATGACTGCAAGTTTATGCGATAAAGGGTTAGCTGAATTGAAATTAAGATATTGACCAGAGAAGGTGGGTTTTCTACAGACTGAAGTTGAAAAATGTAAAAAATCATTGACAGGTTTATGCATTATAAGGATGTCAAGAAAGGGTAGTTCATTATTAATTTCAGTTTCAAGGGTAAACTGGATAGCAGGACATAAAGAGTTAGCAAAATCTAAAATATCGTTAACATAAAGTTGCTTAGTAATTACAAAAATATCATCCACAAATCTTTTCCAGAAAATTTTTTATCATGTAACTGGGAATTAATTTTGTTTTCTAAGTGTTGCATTACAATTTCAGCTATAACGACAGATATAGGGGCACCCATGGCAGTTCCGTTAATTTGACGGTAGTAAGAATCATTAAAAATAAAACAATTAGAAGATAAACAAAAAGTGGTAAGATCAAGTACAGTATTTAAATTTAAATTAATTCAAGTCCCCTCTAGTTGTATTATGATATCATTAGATGTTGTATCTCTCTTTACTTCTATTCCTATATCATTTGCATGTAATATTATTCAAGATATTTATCCTAATTTTAATGTTGACACTAATTAAACGTCTCTTAAACGTCTAGGTGTAATCTATAGTATTCCTTGTAAAAATTGTGATTCTACATATATCGGTGAAACTGGCAGAACAGGTGAAATTAGATTAAAGGAATATAAACGCTCATATAAAACAGGAGATTTAAAATCAAAACTCGTAATCCATTCTCTCAATAGTGATCATATTCCGGACTTTGAAAACTTTAAAATTTTATCTTTTAATATAAATATCTATGAATCCTGTATTTTTCTAGAGGGCGCTTTTACCAAAATGCAACATTCTGCCTTGAACGAGGCTAAAGCTATTCCTCCTGAATATTTAATCTTGCTGTGATGTATTATGAATTTTGTATATGTTGTTTGTGCTTGTATGTTTGACACTGAGGAGGGCTAGTGTTCTAGCCGAAACGTCTGTCTTGTTTTTTAATGTTTTTAATTAAAATGTATTTTAAAGTTTTAAATTTATGTATTTTTTATCTCATTTTAAAAGTTACATTGGTTTTAAAGTATAAATTGTTTGTTATTTTTATCTCTTCAAATATCACCATAGATTTCCACACAGGCAGAAACTAGTATTTCCAGTGGGTGTTTTAAATGCAATAAATTTTATTTCATTTTATTTTTTTGCTTTTGGTAATATATCATTTTTTGCGGCATCATTTTTAAAAAAACTTTCTAGAATTACTGTATATTTATGTACTTTTAGATACGAAAAATCGCAGGATTAAATTATTCATAGTAATCATTTCTAACAAACCGCTTTCATTTTTGAAAACATATCATATTTCTTTATAGAATTTCATATCAGATATTATACTCTAGGAAATATAATACGTCAAATCTCTTTAGAATCGATTTTATCGATACACAAATCCTTTACTTGTAGCTTTAGTAGTTTCTTATTACGATGCTAGACGTTTATTTATCTTTTTTTTTTTTTTTCCGTAATTCAGAGAGTTGTGCTTGTAAATGTGCTTTAAAGTTAAAAAAAATTCTTGAACGGTGTGTTATTATTATTATTATTATTATTATTATTATTTTGTAAGAAAATATCTAATGTGTTTTATGGAGAAAAAACGAATTATTCCGAAATCTGCTGATTTTTTTTTTAGTTTATTCGAGAAACAAAAGCAATCATAGAAAGATTAAAGGTTTGATTAATTATCAGAGGGGCTGCAGCTGGTAAAAACATGTAAGTAAATGGTTATGTTGTTTCAAAGATGTCTGCCTCAATGTAATGTATCTGTTCCACATTCAGGAAGACACTATGAATTTCTTAATCCATGTTGCGCTACTAGTGACAAGCACCGAATGATTATTGTTAAAACTTAATAAATAGAAAACTTTACAATCAAACACCATGCATTGGAAAAATTTGCAATAAATATTTCGAGTCGAAGTAACACATCAAACGAAATAACTGAGCACGAGTAAAGTATACTTTGCCACTTTATGCTGATCCTGAAGCAACTGCTGCGAGTTTTTTCAATTTATGGTGTTTGCTTATGAAGTTTTTTTTTTTTTTTTTTTTTTTTTAATTTATTGCCATGTTGGTTTACTTTACTAAATTCGAAGTATCAGCAGTTTTAACGAGTTGTTACCAACGAATCGTTCGATGTTTAAATTCTATGGATATGCCAATCATACTGAAAATACGGGAAGAAAATATTTGCACCAAATCATCCAAATTTTACTGAAATAAATAAACTTACAACTAAAAATCATATTAAAATAGAGAGACAATATGTAACAACAGAAAATAAACAAAAACTTTGAAATACGTTATTTAAAAAAAAAAAAAAAAAAAACAGTTTATCTAATCTAGTGACATTGCACAGAAGAATACGGTTCAACTAGCTTGACTACAAAAAGAAACAATAATGAAAAATCGTTCGGCTCGCATAGATTATTAACACTTTCAACTGTACGTACTGGTTGCATTGTTTAACTTTCAATATACTTTGCTTACAGAATCACATAACGGACAAGCAAAAGAGCAGAAAAACTGACAGATTGAATACTTTAATTTATAAACATTTTAAAACATTGTTGGAAAGTGTTAAAAACGCTTTATAAAAATGAAATGCAACTCCAGCAATTTCCAACTGTAATCTTTGATGTATCTGAATATTTTTGTGTGCTCCTGTAAATTTTAATGCTACTCATATTACATTATATGGAAAGCATTTTGTTTTGGTGTATATGAATAGTAAATGTTAACTTCATCATAAATTTTTGAAAATAAAAGCACTAAAATATTGTTAATAGAAATACCTCTCCTAGAACGTTGATCCTTAGAATACCTTCGTTTATCCCTATACACAAACCAGTGGTGGTATTTAACCCCCCCCCCCCTCTCCTCATATGAACTTGAATAAACCCCTCATATGAAATTAACCCCGCAGAGAATTTGAATAACATATATCATTTTCAAGGAATTTCATGAATATTTATAGGAGTTAGAGCGCGGAGAGACAGACAAACCGAAATCATAAACACTTTTTAATTTTGCTAAAAAGTGTTTAAAAAAAAGTTTTTTTAAATAGCACCCCGAGTATCCCGTGTAATTATGTTCAAAGGATAAGTGGAATTTCGAATAAATGTCGCATAGACTATAAAAAATTTTTTCAGCATTATGAGATGAAGATCCAAAAAGAGGCGAGCTGATAATATATATTATGAGTTTAAAAGAACTCTTTCATTCAATATATATCTGATAATCACAGTATCCTTATAACTTTACGTTTCATGTAATTTATTTATTGCAACTCATATAATCTATAATTTACATAAATTGTAAATAATCAAACAGGCTCAAAATATTATTAGTATCAGTTTTAATTTTAGAATATACAGAAGTCTTCGTATATAATTATATGTTTCTTCTATTTTACATAATTTCGAAAAGTTTATTTTATATTTTTATTTTAGAGTGAATTCTATGATATAACTCGAAGATAATTCTCGATAATTTAGTTAAGATGGATCTCAGGAACATGGGCACTCTTACTTTCAAAATTATAATTATTTTGAAAGTTGAATTTTGAGATAACTCTTATGTCTAAACACCGATTTTCGTCAGAGAGCTACTTCGTCAATAACTCAGTTGAGGTCAGTGAGTACAGTCGGTAGCAAAAGTGTCCGAACACTAGCAAAAATTCTTATGTAAAAAAAGTACCCTTCATACGGTTTTGTTAAATAAATCCTTGTCGAATCTCGTTCTTAGTCAGTGTAAGAATATGATTTGATAAGGATTTATTTAACAAAACCGTATGAAGTGTACTTTTTTTACATAGGAATTTTTGTTAATGTTCGGACATTTTTGTTACCGACTGTACATAAGGGCAATCATATCAAAAATTAAACTAAACTAAGGTAAACATACAAAAAAAAAAAAAAAAAAAATCAGAAATAAAACGATTTTTTTTTATACTAAAAGTTGAACAATAAATTTTATTCAAAACTTTTTTTTCTTAAAAGTCAAGCATATATGTCTGATAGATTAGGACCTTTAGAAATTGGTACAGATAAGGTTTTGGGGTCTACAAATCGGATGAGGATATTTTCGAAAGTGTACAATTTTTAGGAGGGGCAGGAAGGAAGGCGAAGGAAAAAAAAAATAGAAATAGAGTTAGACCGTTCAAAATTGATCTATAAATGCTTTTGGGGTCTACAAATCAAATGAAAATATTTTCGAAAGTGTAATAAAATTTTTAGTAGGGGCAGCTAAGGG
Source organism: Salticus scenicus (assembly GCA_963930645.1). Classification (NCBI taxonomy): domain Eukaryota; kingdom Metazoa; phylum Arthropoda; class Arachnida; order Araneae; family Salticidae; genus Salticus; species Salticus scenicus. Next base: position 208,798,103 of record OZ005654.1, read on the forward strand.
GGGTGAAAGGGAAAAACAGATATAGAGTTAGTCCGTTCAAAATCGGTACATAGAGGTTCTTGGGGCCTGCAAATTGAATAAGGATATTTTCGAAAGTGTAAAATTATTAGGAGAAGTGGAAAGAAGGGGGGGGGGGCAAAGAAGCAAAAATAAAATAAAATAAAATAAATAAAAATAAATAAAATAAAATAAAAAAATATAAAAAAAAAATAAAATTAAATAAATAAAAATGAAATAAAAATAAATAAAAAAATAAATAAAAAAATAAATAATAAATAAATAATAATAATAATATAGTTAGACCGTTCAAAATTGGTACATATAGGTTTTTGGGGTCTACAAATCGAATGAGCATAGTTTCGAAAAATTTTTAGGATTGGCGAAAGGGAAAAGAAAATAGAAACAAAGTTAGACCGTTAAAAATTGGTACAAATAGATTTTTGGAGCCTACTAATCGAATGAGGATATTTCCGAAAGTTTAAAATTTTTAGGAGGGGCGGGAAGGGGAAGCGAGGGGGCAAACATTAGAAATAGAGTTAGCCCGTTCAAAATCGGTACATAGAGGTTCTTGGCGCCTGCAAGTTGAATTAGGATATTTTCGCAAGTGTAAAATTATTAGAAGTTGCGGAAAGGGGGGAGGGGCGAAGGAGAAGAAATAGAAATAGAGTTAGACCGTTCAAAATTGATACGTAGAGGTTGTTGCGGTCTACAAGTTGAATAAGGATATTTTCGAAAGTGTAAAATTATTAGAAGGTGCGGAAAGAGGGGAGGCGAAGAGGAAAAGAATAGAAATAGAGTTAGACCGTTCAAAATTGGTACATACAGGTTTTTCTGGTCTGCAAATCGAAGGCAGGTATATTCAAAAGTGTAAAATTATTAGGAGGAACGGAAAGTGGATAAAGGGGCAAAAATAGAAATAGCGTTAGACCATTCAAAATTGATACGTAGAGGTTTTTGGGGCCTACAAGTTGAATGAAGATATTTTCGAAAGTGTAAAATATTTAGGAGGGACAGGAACAGTGAGCGAACGCGTTTATACGCTGCCGCAGACAGTGGGGACTTGGACCAATTATTTCACCGATGAGAGAAGAATTTTTTTTTGTATTTTATTTTTATGTTTTTTTCCTTAAAATAATATAATGATGCATTTAGATTGTCGAACATAAATGTGCGCACTCTGCGCGCAATGGCCTGGGCAGCCGAAGGCTGTGGGGACCCGGTGCGACATTTCTTCCGATCAGAAATTATTTCTCTCTCTGTTTTTTTTTTTTTTTTTCCCATGATAAAAATTAATGCAATTTTGAGAATTCATTAATTTTAATGATTCATTTAAAAATAATGACTTGCTAGCGGGCGAAGCTCGCTAGTCGAAAATAATTTTAATAGTGAATTTGTATAGGAAAATATAGAAGAAAGTTTTGTGATGACTACAACATACTAGTTCTTATGTGGTTTAAACAAAGTTGAACATCGTATGCTTCTTATTTTATTCCTACAGGTAATTTCTGATAACGAAAATGGTAAACATAAGAAAAAGAAACTGCATCATAATTGCCTACTATTGCACATTTTTGAATACCTTATTATTATTATTTTGAATACATTTTTTTTTTCTTTATTTGAAGACAACAAAGAAAACATTTTTAAAGTAGGAACATTCAAAATGTGTAAAAATTGTCAAACATGCTGCATGAATAAATATATCCATAATATTTGTAAACAACAGAGAAGTAATATGATTGATGATGTTTAAAAGGTACTAAAAGTTTGAAAAATATTTTACTCATTTTACATCTCTTTGTTTTCTGCTAACGAGTCGTTTATATGAATAGACAAATTAGGTGTAATGAAAAAACAAATGCGCCATAAAAAAATAAGAGAATGATAGAAAATATCATAAGCATCACTAAGAAATAGTCGATGAAAAACAAGTGTAACATTTGTCCAGGTAGCGGACATGTTTTCACTACGACCGTTGGTAAATAATAATGTAAAAATATTCATACCAAAAATGCAATCTTACATTTTTTTTTTTTTTTTTTTTTTTTTTTTAAAGTTTTCCATTACTGCTTTATTATTATTATTACATACTGCATCTCCTATGTCATTTGCATATATATAAAGTTTATGACACACTCACAAAATATTTAAATTAAACTAACATAATTTTTCAATTGAAATTTTTTAATGCAAAATTATTTTCAACGAGCAACTAAAAAAAAAAAAAAAAAAAAAAGAATTTAATGTTTAAAAATTTAATTAAAAATTATAAAAATTGTTTTACTTACTTTCAAAACAGAATATATGCATAACTTTGTTATAAATTATAGTAAGATGCTTCTAATCCCTCGATTAAATCTAAATCCCCGTTTATTTAGTTTTAAATCGCGAAAAAATTTGCTCTTTTTTCAAATGGACTACAGAAGGAAAAAAAAATGCATTCTCGTATTCTCAAAGTTATTCAATTGCTTAAAGGAAATGAAAAAGAATAATATAAAAACGGTGTCGCATAAAAAGATCAAAACAAGAGGTAGATTTATGGAATTTAATTTTGTATCAATCATAATGAAAAGCTTTTTTTTTTTTTTTTTTTTTTTTGAAAAGAATTTTTATTAAAAAAAAAAAACTAATTATTATTATTATTATTATTATTATTATTATTGTTAACTAGCATTTTTATATCAGATTTAAAGGAAAAATTTCTTTTAAACATTTCAAAATCTTTTAGTTTGATAAATAATAATAATAATAATAATAATAATAATAAACATTAAATAGATTATAAGAAATATTTTTGCTTCATCTTTAATTCCTAAAATAAATATAAAAGTAAAAAAAAAAAAAAAGTAAATATAAAAGTGCTAAGATATAAAAGTGCATTATCTTTTTAATTAAAAAAAGTTATCAGAATAAAAAAGAAACATTTCTGCTAATAAATAAATAAATAAAAACAAGTTTTCTTAAACATGAATAATTAATTTATTATATTTTTATATTGATAAAGGAATAAATTTTACAAAGAAGTATTTAAATGGTTAATGCATGTAATCGTATTTCAAATATAATTCTTACTAATATTATTTTGATTAAACAATTCTGATTTAAATAATCTGGTGTGTCAATCACACGACTTTCTCTTACCCTGAAATTTAATACTATAAATACAGGTTGGAGATTAAGAGGTAAGATAACGATGTTATGTAAACCTATGTTAAACAATTTAAATTAGGCTTCGGAAGAGTTTTATATGATAATTAATTCTGTGTGAGGGGGCGGTAGCCCCCCCCCCCTCACACAGAATTAATGAAACGGGTGCATTAATGAAACTAGGTGCAACGAGTGGTTGAGGGGAGCTACCGCCCCCCTCAACCCCCCGTTTCATGAATGCACCTAGATTTATATAAAATTTAATTCGGTTATTAAAAAATAATTCTGTTTTTAAAAAATAATTTATTAAAATTACTATTTAGAAAAATTATCTTTTATGATAATGCAGACGATTTCTATATTAGAGAAGTAGTATAACACTAAATATCCAAAAAAAGTCCATTTTATTCTCAATATTAAAAAAAAAAAAAAAAAAAAGATTTTTTTCTGCTTTTTTTTTTTTTTTTTTTTTTTCCCCGTTAGAAGTAAAAAAAATCGATAACTTTGTTTTAAATTATCGCAGATCGATGGTTCAACCATTCGTTTTAAAGGTATTGGCGGCTCTTTTGAAGGATACCCATCATGAAAATTTACTCCCCTCCCCCCCACCCCAGGGGAGGGGGGAGGCGAGGCTCCTACCTACACAAAAAAATTTTCCCAGTTGACTATCTCTATTACAAAATATATATATTCGCTTCATTTGGTTTAGTGCAGTCTGTAGATGTTAAACTCTACTTACCTGCAATTTCCCCCATAGACGTAATGTATTAGAATTCTCTTGATTGTCCCTGTACACGAACCATTTGCTTGATCTTACCGAAAAGCTTATTGTAGCATCTATATATGATACACATTTAGAAGAACCAAGTTTGGAATGTCTGCTACTATTTTTTCTTGAGATATGCTGATAAGAGATAGACACACACACAGACACACAGACATACACGCAGGCATACACACAGACCATTTGCTAAAAACATGATTTTCGTATTCAGGGGACCTCAAAACGTGTAAATATAACAAAATCTTGCGTTCGAAAATTTGACCCCAAAACAATACTTTCTCTACCTTACGGGTAAGATAAAGTAAAAATTGTTGATGTTTTAAGTCAATAATAACATATTTTAGCTCAAGAAAGTGAGTTTTGTTAATTATATGGTCCTTCACAACTGCCTTTAAATCTGGGGAAAACAGAACAAACATGGTTGTTGATTCCAGAGAAAATTTTAATTCCCTTTGCAAAAGGAACAAACGGCAATCACAATTTTTTGAAACAAAATCGTATTCATACACTTATTCTGCTTCAAAGTGTAAGCGCGATTAGCTGTAAAAACAAAAAATATAAATATGTATAAATCTTTATTGAATAACATATGATAATAGAAAATGTACGGCATACGACTATTTGCCTTTATATAACATTCAAACAACAACAACAACAAAAAAAAAAAAAAAAAAAAGAAGAAGAAGAAGAAAGAAAGAAATTGTTTGAGTATTCGTGTTTTTCTAAATTACAGTTAAATTTTTGTTCATTCTAGTATTAAGGAGTAATCACTGAACTATTTTATTTACTTGTAATTTTCCGATCCTTTTGCTGTGATCGCAGCTTCCTATAAAAGGCATTCCATCAAAAACGCCAAAATCTGCATGGCTAGATTCCTTGCAATGCTCATTCTATAACAAATGCTCAAAGAACTATATCTTGTGCGATATATATTTTTCAAGAATTGGCTTGGAAATGGAATACTCAGGACGCATTATTAGATGAAAGGGGTGGAGTTGGGCGTTAATTTTATGGTCACCACTATCGCCAGATCTGTCACCAGATTTCTTCCTATGGGCATCTGAAAAGGCTATTGAGACCTCGTTACTACAGAAAATGACTTAGTAGTTATTCGACTTCATGTTGCGTGCACTTTAATGGACACCATGCTGCTGCAACGTATGCAACAGCCATTCCACGATGCGCGTACACCTTGATATGCGTGGTGGACATATTGAACATCTTCCTATAACAAATGCAAATTCCGATGTTCATGTTTCTAATAAAGTTTTTTCTCCTTGCACTGGATATGAAATCATACTTCTTTTTCGAAATTTTCACGAAAACTGAGGACTGTAGAGGTACAGTTTTTGTGGTTTTTTAATGTATTAAAACCGAGGTACGGAGTTTGGACAGTTTTAATGGAACACCTTATAAGTTGAATATTATTATTATTTTTATTATTTTAATAGTAAGCGTTGCTTTAAATAATTTTTTATTAAGTACAGAAAAGCATTATTAAAAGATAGCGGTCCTGAAAAAATTCGCGATATGACCCCCTGTTTTTTCTTTTCATTGAATATTCTGAAAAAAACTGATATCAAAATTATGAGCACAAATGAACAGTCACTGCACCGAGGAATAAATTAATTGTCGATACTGATTAATTTTTAAGTTAGCTATTTTAATACACAATTTAATTCTTCGTGTCGTTTAACTTGTAAGAATCTTGTAAAAACATTATCTAGCACCAAAGTTGATAGTTTCAATCATTTTTCGCGTCAGAAAGCAAATGATAAATGGTGTTCTCATTTGTGACACACCCTCGAGGGGCGTATCCAATTTTGAAAGAAATAAAATAGAACAAATAGCACCTTATCCTTTGCCGACACCGACAAAAGAATCTATAAAGTCGCCAGGAAAAGTATCGTAATGGCTAACGAGTAAGAAAATGAAGCCACTAGGGAATGTGTCTTAGTATAAGCTACAATCAGTAGAGCTGCTATTTGATCAACAGGACTCGAACGGGGATTTCCTCATAAATCTAGAATTATTGCTACCTCTAATGAACTTTAAATGTACTCGTGGTCGCAGACCCTTTCATTCTTGGAAAAAAAAAAAAAAAGTTATAAATAGCTATTTTTATGGAGCGGACACTTTATTTCTAAATACGGTTTTCTGATTATTTTTTAATGATCCCAAGAGAATTTACAAAAGAGAAACTCTAAGAAAACTTAAAGAGTTTATTTATTTAACCAGTTTTTTAAAATATATTAGCAGTTTCTTTAATTTCACCATTATTGTCATGCGTTTCTTATTCATTATATTTTAAGATTTAAATTAGGCACAATTTAAGCAAAGAAAAATGCAGAGAAAGCAAATAAAATTGCCGTATGAAAGCATTTCAATGCAATGATATATTCTGATTTTTTTTGCAGACTTGCTAAATTATTCTAATTTATTTTGTAATAGTGTTCGAGCCAGCTTTTTTTTTTAAAATATATATATATAACACAAGTCTTTTTGAAGAAAAACTTTCTTCTTCGTAAGTACATATCGTTGCATTGCAAGTTATTCTACAAGTAAAGTGGTATAAAGAAAATGGTGGGTCCTAATACTGTTGTTAGGAAAGTAATTTCGCTTTTTCCTTTGAAAATGAAAGACGATTTTCTTATATTGTATAAATATTTTATTGAATTATATATTTTCAACTTTGATCGGTTTCTTAGCGGTCTCACGAGTTGTTATTTGGCAGTTTTCATAAATACATACTTTATTTTGTCTTCATTAGCATAAACTGGTTTTCCAGAACGTAATGCATCTTCAACGTCAAAATTGCTAGAACAAAATTTGGTAAACCAGTTTTGACGCTGGCGTTCTTTATATAAATTTTCTGTATACACATCGTATACTTTTTTCCTTGTTTGAACAGTATTTTCACCTTTTTGATAGCAAAAACAAAATATGCCGAAAATGTCGCTTCTGATTTTCGTTATTTGATAGGGCACCAATCAAAACCTATTGAGCAGAATAAAACGAACTTTTTCACAAGTAAGCCTTGCTATATCAGCTGTCACAATATATAATGGTAATGCAGCTTAATTGTGTAAATGGTGTGAAAAAAAAATTCAATTAAGTCTTCTGCTGAGAAAAACGAAATTACCTTCCGAACAACCCAATATTACGGAATAAATTAGAATAATTGGCAGGCCTAACTGATACAAATCGATTTATCCGTAGAACAGATTACAGTCAAAATAGAAATAATTTTTTATAGTGCGAGAATCGGTGGACAAGCTTTGCATTGTGCTTACACCATTTAGTTACGCCATAAAAAGATCAATTACTAACTGAATACGCTGTTTAAACTTCTTTCAAATAAAATGTGGTTTATACATTTACCATCTACAGTTACAATGTTATTAATTTTTACTGAGCAATATTTTTTGAACACCCATAAATCAAACATGACAGTCCGATTTAAAAAATTTAAGGGGTATTCATAATTGCAAACTTTTCCGGTTTTTGCGGAAAATATCTTACCACTAATTTTTAACAGAAATTTTTAGTAATACTTTTCGACTAATTATCCATTGTTAATTGCATTGGAACATACAATCTATATAATATTTCTCTAACGTGGACCAGTTTCAATTATTTTTTGTCGAAACGATACGATAAGCGAGGATAAAAAAATAATATTTATACACGAACGATATTTAAGCACGCGGACTTAGCTCAATGGACTAATAAGAAAAAATGACGGCATTTGTCTGATGAGATTATTTTACGAAAAAAAAAAAAATGTTTTTTACAGTTGTTTCTTCAGAATTTTGCAAGCGTCATTTTAAACCTAGCAATATTTTAAAGATATATACAGAATACTTTTGTGTCATAAATTGACTAAAAAAGATAATCATAAAAAATATAATCAAAACAGGAATTATTTTATTTTATCTATTTATTTATTAAAATAATAATAATAATAATAATAAAAAGTTATCTCCAACATGACGACAAAAATTTAAAAGGCGTCGTAATTGTACTGTCCGTGGAAGTATGAAAATTGGGTCGTGAGCCATGAATTTTATTTGGAAACCTTTCTTTGAATGATTTTGGTTTCACTATTGTACAATATTAATTTGGTTTTATTAATAATTTGGCTTGTGGTAAATTAAAATTTTAATTAGGTGGTGAAATTGGTATAACATTTATGAGTTTTAAATTTTGAAGGTAAATAAGAAAAGAAATAAAATGCGAATATTTCGCACGGATTTGCTAGTTAGAAATAATATCTGTACTATTTTTAATAATTCTTTAGAAAAAGAACTTAAAAGTTGGCAACAATGTTTATTCTACGCTAAAAAAATTATTTCAAACATATTTTATAAATTATTTAAAAAATATTACCTACATTTACACGGGGGAAAAAAAAAATATATTTTGTTGAAATAAGGAAAAATTTGTTAAATCAACTAAATATTTTCAACCAATATTTGTCTAAATCAACAAAATTAGTTTGTTGATTTAAACAAAATGTTTTGTTGAGTCAGCACAATGATCGCTCACAGTTTGTAAGCAGAGAGATTTATGACGTAATATCTTGAATTATCCAAACTAGCCTTATTCTTTCAACGCTATTCTTTTGGTTAATCAAAGCATGTTGATTTGGTTAACTAAACGAAATAATTGTTAAAATGATAAAATAAATCTAAATTTCAGTCAACAAAATAAAATAGCTATTTTCAACCAAACTTTTTTTTCGGTGTTTGCATGTATAAATCTTTTATTGCCTTTTTTCTTTCAAATTTCAACATAATTTAAAACAAATAAGTACCGTGTTTAAAACTTTCTGGACATTATCACGCACGATTTAAAGTGACAAAGCATTATTCACGTAATTTTAGATATTTGTTAAATAGCTTAATAATCAAGTTTAGAGTAACGATTACAACGGAATGAGGTTATTTAGAAAACCATTTTACATGGATTTTTTAATTTACAAACCGAGAATGAAACTATTTATACAAGCAGCTAATCATATTATTATCTATATTTAAATCACGCAATCTTTGTTAGCGAAAGGAAAATTAGTTTTTAATGTAATATACTTGCTACTAATTTCGCTTAATTTGTTTAGAATATTTTGGATTATTAATTTGTTATGTTGCAGCTGATAAAAGGCTTAACATTTTTCTCTTTGACATATTTTTAATAAAACGAATTGAGCAATGAAATATTATCCATCTTACTCTTGATTCATATCGTTCTTTGATGATAAAAGAAGATATTTTCAAAGTAACATTTCAATATCTAAAATATTATCTATGTATTTTAAAAGAAAATAGTAATTGCCTTTAAACAACAATCTAATTAATGTATAATTAATTTGTAAAAAATAAATGAAAAGATATCTTTCTCACGAAATCGAAAAAGATGGCTGAGATGATTTATTCTCCTAATAGGATAACGATAATTACTAATTTTTGTAGGATGGACTTACAACATTTTTTAAAAGTGAAATAAGCAGTTTTAAAGATATTTATATATACATAGGATATTGAACCATAATTTCAAAATTTCATTCCTCACACAAATTCAGAATTAACTAAAAATTCTGTGTGATTTAATGACACATACTCATCGATCTCGTGTTACATATTCCCATCTCATCTTGTACTCTCAATGTAAGGTTTGGACTGAGAAGAAAATTTTAAAATAAATATTTCTTTACGCTAATTAGAAGCTATACCAGTGGCCAAGAGATTCTGCGGTCTAAGCTGGTAGACGGGAAGTGCCAAGCTCAATCTCATATCGTGCTCGTCGACTTAGACATTCGGAGTTTTCCATGGTTTACTCCGAAACGTGCGTAAATACGGGCTAAGACCACTTAGAAAGTCCCTCACGCAGGGCATTCCATCCAGGCCTAGTGCCCTAGTGCAGCCAGTCGGTTTTAATTTGACCAACCAACCGCTTATTAGAAAAAAGAAACTGATATTTAAGAATCAGTGGATATAAAGAATAAAAATAACAAATTAAGGGTTTTTTATCTGGCTGTAATATTCAACGTACACATGGGTTATTTGTTAATAGAATCACCTTTTCAAGGATAAAATTAGTGAAGTTGAAAATATCGTAAAGTTTTTTGTTGCAATGTAAACAGATTTTTCCTAAAATGAAAAAAAAAAAAAAAAAAAAAAAAAAAGTTTGAAATTTTTTTTAAATTGAAATGTTTGTTTTGCATAACATTTCTTAAATATTTGATCTAGTAACTGAAAAAATGGGTATATTTCCGATTTAAAAAACTAAAATATTACGTCATGAGGTTATATTTTACATATTAAACAACCCTTTTCAAAGAATTTTCATCAGTCTGTTTATGTGCGACAGAAATTTTGTGGGAGCTACAACTGAAGAACTAATGTTCGAAATTATATAATATTTTATATTTTTTAAAACTTGAACACCAATTAGTGTTGATTAGTTTATGGGGCAAATCACCCGACAAGTGCGTTTCTGACACTTTTCGCAATTTGATATATTTCCGCTTTTGTGTTACGTTAATACATCAAAGCAGATAAGTAAGTTGCTCATTTTGAGAAACTTTACGTCTAATTAAATTTCGATGCTTATATCCCGACACGAGGGTGCTGCTATGCCTCCTTTTTCATAATATAATTGATCGTTATATGTTACTTATATCTCTGCCACATGAAATTCTAGATGATTTCTTGAAATTGTGTGAAAATTACATAATTTTTTACAGAAACTTTTGTATCTTCAAGATTAGAAACTAGTGAGCTGAGTCTTTCAAACAGTTATAATATTCATCACAGAAACACATCTCGAAAACTTCCTAGTCGAGTGATCCCTATCCCCCCCCCCCCACCTGAAAAATAAATAAATAAATAAAATAAAATAAAATAAAATAAATAAAACAAAATAAAATAAATAATAACAAAAATAAAATAAAAATCTATATAATATTTCTTTAACGTGAACCAATTACGATTATTTTTGTAGAAACGATACGATATTGACTAGTAGCACAGCACGCGGACTGACTCAGTTCAGGAATTTAATTACAAAAAAAAAAAAAAAAAGAAGGAGAGAGAGAAAAGAGAAAGAATTGAAAAAAGAAAATTATAAACAAATAATAAAAATACCTACTGAAAGAGAACAAAATTACAAGAAATATAAAATATGAAATAAAAAGCAATGATTAAGGAAGTGTTATGTGAGTGACTTTTAAGCATTAGATATGAAAGACGTTGAAAAAAAAAAATCATTGACAACCTTTTTTAAGTTTTTAAAAATGTGAAAAGCTTCATGGAAATCCAAATGGGAAGATAAACAAGAAAAGAAATAAAGTTAGTTTTAAAGCCAAAACAGTGTCTATAATATCAACAGTGGGAGCATTAAAATATTTAAAGATTTCTCCATTACTAATATTCTAACGTGTTTACTAATTCAATATTTCAAACACCTCCTATCTTGGACAATATTTAATTTAAACTGTAAGTTAAAAAAAAAAAAAAAAGTTAAATCCAAAGTGGGAAAGAAATTTAAAAGAAATGGAAGAATAAAACGTTTAAACTACAGGATTGAAACCATGGTCATTTAAGAATGACAATTAATTGGTCCATTTGTATGTAAAATTTATTATCCGTTGTGTGTAAAATTATTCAACTGAATTAAAAACTTGAAAATTATGGGAAATAGTTTAAAAATTATGTAATTTCCAATATGGAGAATAAAGTAATCCAAAGAACTTTTATTAGACCTACACTGGAAAATGTAACTTAATGCTAAACGGCTAAAAACTTAAACATATGTATTTTGTGAAAATATTTCTAAATGGATATAGGCAGATTTGAAAAATACAAATTATGCCTTGTAAACCGAAGCAAAATGTGTTACTTATTAATAAAATGACAGAAACAACTGAACACTGGTTTATATGGCGTGGAATAATTTAACGCAATTAACATTAATTAAAACATCTAGGGTATTACAATGTCTGATATGCACTGACAAGTCGCTATTACCATAATCTAGAATATTTGTTATGCAATTAACTAATCAAGTTTTGCACAAGGATTACGATTTAAAATACTCATTTTCAATCATTATTTAGAAGAAAATTCGTCATATGGAAAAGACAAATAAAATGATTTATGTGCTCTACTAATCTTATAGCTGTCTATTTAAAATCACGCAATCTTTGTTAGCGAAGGAAATATTGGCTTTTAACAATAATAAACTTTAGCCAATTTAGCTTAATTTGTTAAGCATGCTACTGTGTTAATTTGTTGTATTACTGCTGATAAATGGCATGTTAACTTTTTTTTTTTTTCTTTAAAGAGTAATTTTTTTTAAAGGAAACTTTGCGTTGATAAATGATCCGCTTATTATTGATTTATATCTTACTTAGATAATAATAACAAAAAAAAGTCCTTCGTTGTAAAGTGGATTTACATTAAACATTTAAGTTATTTCCAGAAAGGCTTAAAGAATGAATTTATTCTTCGAAGAATGGAAAAATTAAATAGCTTTTAAACATATGGTATTGTGAATAAAAAATCTTGTCTTTACAATAACAAAATGTTCTGTGACTGACATCTAGAAAATAATTTGTGTCTATAGTAAAAACAGTTCCATATCGTCCTTATAAATTCTAGTTTCAGCAAGTTCTGAAAACCTCTATTAGAATACTAGATGTTTTTCCTATATTATCTTGGTCGAACTTCTTTAAATAAATGCGAACTCAAGAGGTGAGTTCATTGAGAAAAAAAAAATATACCGCTTTCATCTAGAACGAATAAGTGGTCATTTTCTAAATCCATAAACTAGAAATATAGATTTCCGAGCTATACGTATAAGGCACGCCAATAAGCTGAATAGACGAAATGATCGAGAATTTCTAGTCTCTACTTTTCTAGATGGTGAAACAATATTCTGAATATTCTGAATCCTTTGTATTGCAAGAAATTCTTCTTGATTTTCTAGAATTGAGTCACGCACCAAGATTACAGTTGCTAAAATTCGTCTCTTGTGCTCGCATTTATTTGCAGAGATTTCTAAATAAGTTTGACTTCGATAATATAGGCAAACGCTCTAGAATTCTAATAGTGGTTTCTAGAACTCGCTTTCAAAGAGGACTAGAATTTATAAGGATGTCATGGAATTATATTTTCTAGAGCCACAATTTAGATTCTAGATGTCAGTTACAGAATTTTTTTCTCAGTGTAGATATAATCTTGGTTTATGACTCAATTCTAGGAAATCAAATGAGAATTTATTGCAAAACAAAGGATTCATAATCTCCATAATATTGTTTCACCATCTAAAAAAGTATGGACTAGAAATTCTTGATCATTTTGTCTATATTCAGTTTACTCGTTTACCTTATGTACATATCATATAAATCTATATTTCTAGTCTAGGGATTCAGAAAATGAGTACTTATTTGTTCTAAATAGAGGCGATATATTATTTTTCTCAGTGTACTTAATTATAAAAAAATATATTATGGTTGCTACGGGTCTGCCTTTATCCCCTGACTCTTCCACCAGAACATTCATAGAGAATTTGTAATCTTAATTTTTCTGGAAAACGTATTACAGAAGATTACTATAAAAAAATTCTGATTGAAGAGTCAGGAAAAAAATACAGCCCGTGGCAACCCTGATAAAAATAATAATATTATTATTAAGAGACAAAATAAGTTTGTAGAATATTATTACACACACGCATATACACGTATATATGAAATACATTTATTTATTTATTTTTATAATTTATATCTAACTAGCAGACCCGGCCACGCGTTGCTGTGACTAAGTTATACGTTGAATTATACGGCTGTAAACTATTTAGTACAGTCAAATTATTATTTACGAACAAAGACGAAAACGATGTAGCCGATGTAAAAACCCACAGGGTTGAGATTTGAAACTTAGGTCAAAATTTGGAAGCGATTGATAAAAATTTTCGTAGTGTTGATATTAAGCACAGATTAATTTTATTGTAGGGTCCTATAAATTTTAATGGAGAAGTGATATATATTATTTCTAATGCTACTTTGGATAAAATTGCTAAAATGACTAATATATAAATTAAATTCTATTAAAATTCTATTAAAATAAAAGTATAAAAGAAACAGACGATTTTAAAATCAATTTTTATGGAGGAGTGAAATATAATATATGCTATAATGGATAATTTTACTATAAAATGACCTCATCATTTTAAATATTTTAAAGAGGGCAACAGCTGTAGTTATAAAAAGGAAAACAATAAGGCTAAACCAGAAAAATAAGTAAATTTGATAAATATTTTAAAACTTTAAAATTGGAAATCTTATGAAATATTGGACATTTAAAGTAAATACATGTATCATTTTAAATAGAAAAAGATTTTGGAAAAGTTTAGTGTATTTTAACGAAGTGATGAGAAGTTTTTGAGTATGTTAAAATTTTAATAGTAAATTCAAGTTAATAAAGATGGGAAACATTGAGGATTAAGATAAGAATAATTATAAGATAAAAAAAAAAAAAAAAAAAAAAACTTTTTATATACCATGCTTTTAAATTTTAATATACTAATAATATACTAATTAAAAGGAAAATGATAAATATTCTATCATAGTTTAAAGTCAAATTTGTTTTCAAATGTCTAAATAAAATATCTGATGTAAGATACTAATATTTTGCAGCGGAATAGATTTCATTTCTGTCATCCTTGGCGAAAAAAAAAAAAGAATATCGCCAAATTATCTGGCGAAAATATTTAATTCCTTTCAAAAATCATGGTTATTTTAACAACTTATATTAAAAGAGTAATGAATAATATGAAACAATATTTCGTACAATACATATTACATGTCATACATACGTACAATGAATAATACATATTACATTTCGTACAATGCATACATCTGGCATGTATATTTTCGTGTTACGCTTTTGATCGCCAAATATTAATAATAATAATAATAAAAAAAGCCAAGGGCGACAGAGTTTTGAAATTTAAAATTAAAATTTTGTCAATTTGACAGCAAAATAATTCAATCTAACACCCGCGATAACTAATACATATCTATACCCAAATATAAGGATTAAAATCGGGAAATAAATTTTCTCGATTTTTAATAATTTCTTACAAAAAATCCTGTGGGCAATTAACATAGGAAATCTTTTTCTTGGCAGCACAGACGGTCAGTGAGTCACACTTCGCTTGCGTATAGAACTCATAGATATAGTATAGCATATATAGAATAGAGTGATCATTGGGGAGAAAAAAGTTATTCCTTTTCATTTGGGAAAAGACGACGTTTTTACCAAAATATGGCGGTCTTTCCCCGAGTGAATACACACGGGAATACATACTAATATTTTAGCAAATAAAATTTATGAATAATTTATTTGCTAAAGGGGAATGGAAGACTCCAGATACAGTTTCAAATTCATATTTCTTTCTTTCTTTTCTTTCCTTTTTTTTTTTTTTTTTTTTTTTTTCAATACCACTTAATGGCTGTTTCCAAAGCTTTTTTTTTTCGGCATCAAAAATCTTTGTACGATAACATGGGGATGAGAGATCTATATATATTACTATATCTATGATAGAACTACATTAGCACTTTATCAATGTGTATAAAATCTTTAAATTGATTATGAGGTCAATTTTCGTGAGATGCATAATTTAACTTTTTATAATTTTTTAACGTTCACGTTTGATTAAATGTATTTATTTTTATGTCGAAAGAAAATGAACTCGTATTTTTTTTTTTTTTTTTTTTTGGCAACAATTAAATTAATGGAACTCACAGATATTTTGGAGCAACTTTAATAAAGGTCTATAATTAACAAATAATTGCAATAAAACAATATTGTGACAATAAATTGAGATAAAAACTATCCTATCTCTCAAGTTGGACCAAACTGCACACAGTGTGCAAAATTTCATTAAAATCGGTTCCTTAGTTTAGGGGTTTACCCCGGACAAACATCGTGACACGTAATTTATATATATATACAGATATTTCAAACATATTAGATATAAATTATAAGCCTAAACATTTTTTTGTATCATATGAATAAAAGTATAAGTTTTACAGAACAAAAGTTTACACAGACTGTGCTATATAGTTACTTATCTTACTTTGATTTAATTTTTTTCTAATAAATATAGGATGTGCAATTCACATACTATATTCAACTCTATTTACTGGATATATATTTTTTTCTACATCTCGTTTCATATAATTAATATAATTTTCTTCTCAGCTATCATTTACCTTTGTATTTTTTGCGTCTTCCGTAGACCTTAACAACATATATAATTATAAAAAGTTTCATATTTTAATTATGAGTTAGCCTATCGAAAGAGGTTTAAAAATTATCATTTCTAAACTCGATCTTGTTCTTCAAGATATAATATTTTTATTTCGTAAACTTTGAAGATTCTAAAGTCTTGCGCTCTAATTTTTGCCTAATGTTTATAAAACGAAATTTTAAATTTTAAAAACTCTTAAACAAACATGCATATAAACAAATAATACAACAGAAAATATATCGGATTGCATTTTCTCTTCTTTTCAAAGTTTTCATTACGCTTTTTGTTTCACATGGAAAAATTCGAATTCTGAAAGGTGTTAGAAAAATGTGAACTTTTAATTTCTTTAAATTCTAGACTGAAACTGAAAATTTTAATTTTAACGAAGATGTGTTTGGAAGATATTATGCTTATTTATATCAATCATGATTTAAAAATTTAAAACTTTTGTTGTATTTTTACTTTAGTTTAATTCGGAATGAAGCATGCATTTTTAATTATTTTCCGAACATATATTTTAAGGAAAGTATTGTAATCATGATAAAAATTCGACTTTGAGATATTTGTGCATATATACGTTTTGAGGTCCCCTGAATTCATTTTTGTTATTACTTTCTTTTATATTCAATCGAAGAAAGTATTGGATTCGTAAAAATTTTCGGCCTCGGGTTTTTGATAGATTTACACGTTTTGAGAGATGTAGAACACGATTTGACCATTTTTAGAAAATGTCTGTGCGTGTGTGTGACAATTTTCTAGTGACAGTACCTCAGGTGCTACTACATAGAATTTTATACAAATTGGTATGTAGTTACACATTGACATAAATTAGTGCCTATAAACTTTTAGGTAAAATCTATCCAACAGCTTTCATTGCCATCCCGTTTTTTCTAAATTTTTAACATGGTGGTATAGGACAAAATTTTGTATAAATGTGCATAAAGAGAATTATTTTTTAATAATCATTATGAAATTTAAAAGAATTATTTGTAGTAGAGATAGTCAACTGGGAAAAATAAAATTGTGTATGCAGGATCCTCGCCTCTCCTCTGGGGAGTAAATTTTCATGATGGGCATCTTTCAAAAGAGCTTGCCAATACCTTTAAAACGAATGGTTGAACCATCGATCTGCGATAATTTAAGATAAAGTTATCGATTTTTTTTTTTTTTAAATGTAATACTGAGAATAAAATTGACTTTTTTTTTTTTTGTATATTTAGTGTTATGCTACTTCTCTAATATGGAAATCGTCTGCATTATCATGGAAGATAAATTTTTTAAATAATAATTTTAATAAATTATTTTTACTCAGTGAAGTTGCATAGGAAAATATAGAAGACAGTCATTTGGTGTCCACAACTTACTAGTTTTTACGTTGCTATGTGTGTGTGTGTGTGAGTGAATACGATTGCATGTAAACGCTTTGTTCGAATGAGCTGAAAGTTGGTACTCACTCATGATATAGGTTATCGTAGCATAAACCATATTGATTTTGGTGAATCTAGCACTTTTTTTTTTTTTCATGAACACAACGAAAAGTTCTTTATCATTATAGCCTACGGGATCAGATTATTTGATGTGCGATAGCATTAAATTAAAGACATGTAATTTGGGGAAATATACTGAAATTCTATACTGTTGTATGGTTGTTTAAAGATTGAATTTTTATTAAGTGTTATATATGAAAAAAGCTATCTTAAAATCACAAGTCTAATGCAAAATATTATAAGGGATATATATTAAAAGATGCTGTTATATATATGGTATATACGATATGTGTTAAATAAAAATATATTAAGTTATATGTCATACTTGCCAACCATCTCATTATGAACCGTACAATTTTTAGTACCCGCCTTTTTTTTTCACACCAATAATTTTTTAGAGTAATTTTAGTCTTATTTAATCATAACAACATTTAGAGAGAATAACTCTAAAAATATAGTGGTGTGAGAAAAGGGGCGTTTTTTCAGAGGGCGTTAACAATTGTACGGTTATTAATGAGATGGTTGGCAAGTATGCACTATTATAATTTTCACTTTTGTTTATTTAACGAATTCTCTAATTTATGTAAACAACTGTTAATTGCTTCAATGTTCGGAAAGTCGAATGGAGTCACTCCAGATTAGGTTATAACTAATTATTATAATTATTATTTGAAATTTCAGTCATAAATAATTTTATAATAATATGATATTAAAGTTTTTAATTATCATGTAAACAAAGATATTAAAACTTCTATTCCAAAAAGCAATTATTCTGGAACTATTCATATTAAAACCCAAATTAAAAATCATCTTAAAAATGTCAGTTAAAAATAGTGATTTAAAGTAAACAACATTAGCGCAAAAATTGTTTTATGGTGATATACCAGGGTGTCCCATAGAGAACGCAACTTTTGAAATGCCCGTCATTTCTGTTCTAGTAAGTTGTATTATTTTACACTTGCACAGTCGTGAAGGGCATTTCAATAATATCATATTTCATACATAATCAAAAGTAGCATACGCTGCAAAAACATGTAAATTACTCAATTGCATTAATTATGTTATTAAAAAGAATGTTCATTTATGTTACTAAAAAAATTGCGATCTTTATGAAACACCTATGTTTGTCGAATACCTGAAGAAATACTTTATGGATTCTCTTGAAAGTTAAACGATGACCCCCCCCCCCCACTTCCTCCCATTTAGAGTATCTCACCTAGGCATAGATCCCTAATGTAAATAATCAGCCTTAATTTCCACGTAAGCACTAACACTAGAAGTATAAAGAACATGTTATGCATCATATATTTCAAGGTTTCGCAACAAAGGCAAAAAATCTGGAGTGACTCCATTCGACTTTTCGAACATATACTAACTAACCGTTGTATTAATAAATAAAAGTATGAGAAGTCGATAAATAAACAAAAAAGAAAATTGTAATAGAGTGTTTCAGTATTTTTCTCCATACAGTATGGTGTTTAATTTAACGCTTTTGCACTTCAAAAATTCTGAGCCCATAGATTATTATTATAAAGAATTTTTCATTGTGTTCCTGTAAAAATCTATAAATATTATTGTCACTAAAATAAAATCTATACAGCTGTGATGCGATGATAACCTATAATATTTATATAACTTTCCAGCTCAATCGGATAAGACATTTAGACGCTATCACACTAAATAATTTGAGCCCAATAAGCCCTAATGATAAAGAATTTTTCATTGTGTCCCTGTAGAAAAATATAAGGGCTAGTTTCTCTACAATTCATACACTTCGTGTTATAGTAATCCATAATATGTATATAAATTTTCAGTTAATTCGAATAAGGCGTTTACACGCTATCGTATTTTAAATAGATTGATCACATAAGCCCTAATGATAAATAATTTTTCTTTGTGTCCCTAAAAAAAAAAAAAAAACTATAAATGCTAGATTCATCAAAATCTATATACTTCGTGTGACGGTGACCTATAACATGTTTATAAATTTTCAACTCAATCGAATGAGGAATTTACACGCTATTGCATTTTAAATTATTTGAGCCTATAGGGCATAATGATAAAGAATTTTACTTTGTGTCCCTGTAACAAAAAATATAAGTGCTAGAGTCACCAAAAGCAATAGGGTTTGTGCTACGATGATCTATAATATACGTACCAGCTTTCAGATCATTCGATCAAGGCGTTTTAGACGTTATCGTATTCACTCACACACATACACGCACACATACATATATCATCGTAAAAATAGAAAAATGAATCCAGGGAGCCTCAAAACGTATAGATATTATTGCTTCAAATATAAAATAATTCTTAATATACTTAAATAAAATAAAAATAACTAATAATCTAGGAGCCAGGAACTCGAATAAACAGGGCTCTATCTTACTTTAACGAATCCTTTATATACATATTCTATATACACATATTCTATGTACATATATACATTATTGCGTAGTAACAATAAAATATAATTAATTGAAGGCATCTTCTTTTCGTAATATTATACAGATACCAGCGTAGTTCCGCTCTTCCCGCCGAAGTCAGAGTAAAACACTAAACTTATTATTTTTTCTCGTAGCCAGCGCATGCGCTTCTCACACCAAACTAGCAGATGTTCCTTTGGAAACCGAAAGCATTTTCCACATTTTCTCCCACCTTTTGAGTGGATGATCTGAAAATATACTCAAAACATACTTAAATACATGATACTAAAATATGAACTTAGATGAAAAGCAAAATAGTTATATAAACAAAATCAATAAAATTAAAAAAAAATAATTAAAGTCACTTGAAAATTTTAGTCTTAGCGGAATTTTTACAGTTCTTCCACTGCTCGTTGTTACAGGAACATTGTCATCACTTTCATTATTACTTTTGGTAGAATGGTCCAGTTCAAGTCTATATAAGCGTTGTATAGGACGTAAAAATTCGGCTTTTTCAGTTTTCACCACAGCAAGTCGTGTTATGTCATCACGTCCAGGGATCAATTTCAACACTCTGGCCATATTCCAGCAGGCACGTTTTTTGTTGTCATCCTCTAATAACACAACTTCGCCCACTTCTAGTGGCTTATCCTTATAGTTTCTTATGGACTGTTGACGTAGATATCCTAAATATTCCGTGCGAAATCGTAGTCTGAGGTTCTCTCTCATTTTCTGTAGATACTTAGCTCGTTTACTGAGCTTCTTTTTGTCCAAAATGTCAATGTCAGACACACCAGAATGGGGAATTTCGTGCAGAAACATCCCGGGAGTTAAAGGGGATAAATCGTTCACATCTTCGGATACGTAAGTAAGTGGTCTGCTATTAATTATTTTTTCACAATCGCACAAAATGGTTTGCAGTTCTTCATAACCAAGTGCAGCACGCCCCAAAATTTTTCTTAAGATTTGTTTAACCATTTGAATGAGGCGCTCCCACCAGCCTCCCCACCACGGGGCGGTCGGAGGGTTAAATTTCCACTGAATTTTTTGTTCAGCAACTTTGGAGGTAATACTCTCCCAGTCTAGTTCATGTAAAAGCTTCTCTGCTCCCCTAAAGTTCGTACCGTTATCTGAATATATAATTGATGGTCTTCCACGATGTGAAATGAAACGCCTTAATGATTGCAAAAAAAACCTCGTTTGTTAAAGATGTGATCAACTCTAAATGAATTGCTCTGTAGATGGCACAGGTAAACAGTACAATATAAGATTTTTGACCTCCTTTCAAATAAAGTGGTCCAGCTAGATCGATGCTTACGATTTCAAAAATAGCTGCATCGTTTACTCGTTCCTTTGGCAAAGGTCCTGGTAGAACATCAGAATGTTTGACTTTAAATCTTTGGCATTTAACGCACTTTCGTATACAGTTTCGTATAGTCTTACGAGCTCTAATAATCCAGTATTTTTCTCTCAAGTATGACATCATCAAATTAACACCAGCGTGTAGTAATTCGTTGTGCGTATTCATTATTAACAGTCGAACCACTGGATGATCGGACGGTAAAATCACAGGAAATTTAAAACTGTTAGTGTCATTTCTACAAGAAATATTTGTTTTTGCTCTAATTAAACCATCACTGTCAATCATAGGTCGAAGGTTTTGAAGTTTGTCGTAATTTGTGCTATTAAATGAATCCTTTTGCACCGATTTCAGAAGAGCGATTTCAGCTCTTTCAAGTTCGGAAGCTGACAAGTTTTTTGAGGATTCATTGGGAAATTTTCTTAGCTTAAAATAAAATCTGTAGATAAACGCTATCATCCGAATTTTTCTTATAGATGAAAAATACTTGTAATACCAGTCGCTGTTATGGTCGGTTTGGCTTAAGGCAATAATTACAGTTTTTCGTATTTCTGAGCCAACCAAATCCTCATCCGGAGATTCCTCTGAATTTGGCCAACTCTCCTCGTTATTGCGTAACCACTCGGGTCCCTCCCACCATCTTAGCTGTGACAATTTTTCGGCTGAACATCCTCTAGAAGCTATATCGGCAGGGTTAAGAGCACCCGGAACGTGGCGCCACACGGTGGGAGATGTCAAGGAAACTATTTCACGTACACGATTTTGGACAAAAGTCCCCCAATTTTGATTTCTTTGAATCCAACCTAACGAAGTAGTAGAATGCGTCCAACAATGAATATCAATACTGGGAAATTGCATATCTTCTACCACAGACGAAAGCAACCGAGCGCCGATCAAGCAAGCAAGGAGCTCTAACCGCGGTATAGTTAGAACCTTTAGAGGCGCTACCCTACTTCTAGCATGTATTAAATTGACGGTCACGTGATCACCTCGACAGACTCTTAAAAACACACACGCCGCGTAAGACTTTTGACTTGCGTCACAAAATACATGCAAACTTAATGAATCGTCTGGGGAAATATTAAGCCATCTTGGTATCCTTATTTTTGATATTAAATTTAGTTGTTGGATCCATGCTGTAAATTTTCGTATTAAATGATCCGGAAGAATTTCATCCCACTTAAGTTTTAAATTCCATGTTTCCTGCAAAATTAATTTCGGAATTAACGTCACAGGTGCCGTAAATCCAATTGGATCAAAGATTTGATGAGCAATGGCTAAAATTAACCTTTTCGTAATTAGTTTATCGGGCTCATCAACTGACGGCACTTTGCAGGATAAAGTATCACTGTCTGTATACCACGTAAGACCCAAGACGGAGATGTTTTCTTCCGTGATCGATTCATTGTCTGGAGTGACACTATGCAAATTAGATTTCCCTCCTTGTAAATTAAAATTGCCTGTAGACATTATTATTTGTGACTCCAAGATAAACTTTTTCATTTCTAACTCAGAATTCAAACTAGTTACACAATTATCGACATAAAATGATGTCTTAAGAATTTCTGCTGTATTGCTTAAGTTTTCGGGTACTTTACTTAAATGATACTGTAAGGTAGCGGCTAATAAATAGGGACTACATGTTAAACCAAAAACAACCCTTTGATGCCGATACTCCTCAATTTGTTCCGAATTATCTCTACCAAACCACAGAAAACGTAAAAAGTCGCGATCCTTTTCTCTTATTGAAATCTGTAAGAACGTCTTCTCTATATCTGACGTAACACCCACGTAGCTTTTACGAAATCGATTTAGTATTGTTGGAATAATTTCTATTAAATTAGGTCCCGTAGATAAACAATCATTCAATGAAGGAAAACCCTGAGAATGTGAACTCGCATTAAACACTGGCCGTAAACTCGTAGTACTACCCTCTTTTATTATGGGTCTATGCGGTAAATAATGTATCTGTTCTGATTTAGTCTCTGTTACTTTTTCTATTATGCCAAGTGATAACCAATTATCAAAACCCCCATAGTAATCCTCTAATTTTTCGGAATTAACTAATTTTCTTTTCGTACTAAACAGACCTTTTTCAGCAAGTTTTTTATTGTCAGGTAAAGCAGAATTATCCGTTACCCATGGTAAAGCTACCTCGTATCTGCCGTCGGAATTTACCCGAAGAGTCTCCTTAAGATACTTGCTAGTCTCTTCTTCTAACTCCTGCTTAGTTTTAGGGTGTGCAGGATCTGTAATTTCCAATACGTCTAATTTCCACAGATCGCTTACACACTGGTTCTTAACCAAAAGAGAAGAGATAACGAGAGAATGTTTACTAGGTGTATTGTTCTTTGTGCCAAAAAATTTTCCTAGAACGGTCCATCCCAATTTAGTATGTATAGCGGTTAAATTTGATTTAAGGGGTACTATTTTTCCCGTTAACAATTTACCCATAATATCAGCCCCTATTAACAATTTTATTTCCTTATCCACTTTGTATTTATTTTCTAAGTCCGTAAGCTGTATACGATGTTTCTTAAGTTCATTTAACCACGGACCAGATGGGATTTGGCCAAGCTCAGAACAAATACGTTTTTCCGCCAATGCGTCAAATTTACATTTATAACTTCTGCTCATACTACTTAATTCAATTACATAATTTTTATAAACATTTTCATTCGTTTCAATACCTCCAAAAAGTGATTGACGCAAGTTTATTTCATTGCTAGAGACATACTTCATTTCCTCAATTGTATCGCTACATATATAGCTTTTCATACTTCCGGAGTCCAAGACTGCCCTTACAAGCATTTCTTTATTATTATTGTGCAGTCTAACAATTAAGGTTTGCAGAAATACATCAGAGAGCTGTACATGATTATTTAATGTACTTATTTTTATTTCTTCATTAATCTTATTTGAAATATCTGATTTGTTTGAGGGTAAATCCGGGCATATTATAGCGTAGTGTCGTCTTTTACAAATAAGACATCTATGCCCTGATCTACATTGGTTTGCTCTGTGATTTTTCTTCAGACAAACAAAACAAACCCTTTTTTCTTTCAGTATATTCTTTTTATCTTCCAAATTTAACTTAGAGACCTCATTACAACTCTCCGATGCATGTGATTTATTGCAAAAACACACACTATATCAACCTTTCTAAATTTTGAATTAATTTCCTTATTATTTTCATTAGTTTTCATCAATTTACACGCTGTAGGGAGTATTTTAGACTCGGGAATTTTTTTCTCTTTTTCTTTTACGACATTTGGATTTTGTGTAGACAGTTCTTGTATTTGTATCGCCGTTTCACGACACTCAATTTCAGCCTTTAAAAAGTCTAACAATTCTTCAATGTCAAAATTTTCAAGGCTCTGTCTTTTTCTTTGATAATTTAAATTTAAATCAGTGGGAATCAATTTAAGTAAAATTGGTGTCAGCAGAGTGCCGTATGTTCCTGATGTTACATTTAAACATTTTAAATTTCTTATTTGAATCGTAATGTTATCGTAGACCTTGCGCAGCTCATCTGTGTTATTTGAATTTTTAACCGGGTCTAAATTCAATAACTTTCCAATGTGTGCATTAATTATCAGGTCATTACGACCAAATCGACTTTTTAACACTTTAACTGCAGATTGATAGTTCTCACTGGATAACGAAAAGCCTCTAATGGCATCAGCCGCAGATCCTATTAACAGAGAATGCAAGTAATTAAACTTATCTATGTCTGTTAAATCGTTATTATTATGAATTGCATTCTCGTATTGGCTCCAAAATGAGAGCCAGTTAGCGGGATTCCCGCCAAATTCTTCAATCACTAGACGAGGGAGTTTTATTCTGAATGTGAACAAGAAATTAAAGATGATGACTGTTCACTTATAATATCATCTTTTTTAGTATTTGTGCATTCTGTCTGTTCTTTACTTTTTAAAACTGAAGTGATTTTAGATTTAACAGAAATAATTTTTTCTGCATAGGTTTCTGCTGTTTCAAATTCGGATTCTAAATCGTCTTTCTTTTTCATAAGATTTTGAATCTCTTCATCGAGATTCCTTAAATTTTCGTATTTTACTGCTAATTGATCTAAATGTTCTTTCAGAACAGATGTTTCGATTTCATCTGCTTCTATGTACTGCTCGCAATTAGTAATTAATTTCGTAGTGGAACTTCTAATTACTGTTCTTTTTCTTTTTAATTTTTCTAACTCTGCCATGTTTAATAAATTCTTATTAACAATTTTTAATAAAACACAAAATTTTATA
Source organism: Salticus scenicus (assembly GCA_963930645.1). Classification (NCBI taxonomy): domain Eukaryota; kingdom Metazoa; phylum Arthropoda; class Arachnida; order Araneae; family Salticidae; genus Salticus; species Salticus scenicus. Next base: position 208,823,890 of record OZ005654.1, read on the forward strand.
TTGTTTTATTACACTTATTCTTATTGTTCTTCAATTCAAATGAACTTTTTTTTTTCTTTTCACATAATATTCACAATAATAATAATAATCTTATCTTATAATATAATTCACTCAATAAATCACGTAAATATATTAAATTTTCTTAATAAGAACATGATTTGGCACCCTACATTTGGGTGCTACGTATTATTGTTATAATCTAATTTTTATTTATTCTCAAATGATACAAAATATACTTTATTCGTAAATATATGAAATATATATATATATATATTATTCAATGTTTTAATAAAGGGGAGAGAGAGCTTACCTGATAATCGTATTCAGCTCCGTGGCAAAACAAAACTTGATTCCAAAACTTCTGTTCTTAACTGTTGATTTAGACGTAATTCTTTTTTCTTTAATCTTATAAACAACTTAAGAAACATCGTATACAGCTTACGGACTTAGAAAATAAATACAAAGTGGATAAGGAAATAAAATTGTTAATAGGGGCTGATATTATGGGTAAATTGTTAACGGGAAAAATAGTACCCCTTAAATTTGATTTAAGGGGTACTATTTTTCCCGTTAACAATTTACCCATAATATCAGCCATTTTCCACAGATATGTTAAAATCTCAAAGTCGAATTTTTGTCTCGATTACAATACTTTCTTTACATACTACGCTCGAAAAATAAAAAGAAACCAGTAACAAGTCAAAGAAAGAAAAATATTTGTTTTCAGCTTGCAAGACATAATGCTTGATATGTGTAGCTGTAGCATTATGCAGATAATGGTGTTTATTTTAATTATCGATATCTATTTGCATAATAATGGTACGTGAGAAGCCTCATTAGCATATGATAATGATGCTTCTTTCAATTATTTGTATTCGATTGTATGATAATGGCACGTATTTTTATAAAGATATAATATCACGCCGTAAATGTTTTGAGCGTTTTTTACTTTCTTCTATATTTATTTATATATATAAAGAAACTATACACTGAGACAAAATTATGTGATTGACATTTAAAATCTTAATTGTGGGTCTAGTAAAAGTAGCTCCATGTCATCCTTATAAATTCTAGCCTCTTTTCTAGTGAATTCTAAAAACCCCTGCTAGAATTCTAGAGAGCATTTTCCTATATTCTCGTAGTCAATCTCATCTAAAAATCTCTGTAAATAAATGTGAACACAAGAGGCAAGTTTTAATAACTGTAATTTGGTTTTTTAACACAAAAGTATTCTAGAAAATCAAGCGAGAATTTCTTGCAATACAAAGGTCTCATTACATGATGTTGTTTCACCATCTAGAAGAGTATAGACTAGAAATCCTTGATCATTTCTTTTATACAGGTTATTTGTTTACCTTATACGCGTAACTCGGAAATCTTATATTTCTTGTTTAGGGATTCAGAAAATGACTACTTATTCGTTCTAGATGAAAGCGGTACATATATTTTTTTCTCAGTGAAGAATTCGTGAAATTTTTCAACTTTCAGTTTTCGAGTTAATTACACAATTTCAAATGTCCTGACACGATTTGATTATTTTCCAGAAAATGTCTGTCAGTCTGTGTGTATAAAATTTTTTGTAAGCGCTATATCTCACGAACCAATGGACAAAATTTATCCCAATTATTTAGTTGTCTTTGACCTAAAGTGCTGCTTATTACATTTAGGTATCAATTAGCAGCGCTGACATCACATCCTCCCCCCCCCCCTTCCCCCATTTTTTAATTTACTGGACTTTTTTTTCTTGAAGAAGGAAATGGATCGCATAATTTAAGGTCAATTTTTCGCATTTTACTAAAGTTTCTTATACTGTTGGATTCTAGCTTAGTAAATTTGCATTAATCCACACAACTAACCAATCAACCTAAACATACGATTTTGTTAGTTAATTTTTCGCTGGTCCTCTTTCCGCTTTTAGGAAATAAGCTTCCCAGATATATATGAGGTATAAATGAGATTCCATGAATTACTTATTCATATTTTTGATAAAACATGCAAAGTCAAATATGACCAAAGTAATTTTGTTCATTCAGTGTATATAGAGGAATCATGGCTGTTATCTGATTTTTAGTTTGACTTTATTTCAAAAATTCTATTGGAAAAACTGTTCTGTAGCCGGTACACCTTACATGCCAAAATATATCTTTGCTATCGGAGTCAACTATAAGGAAACTGTGGTAAAACTTTGTCTTCAATGTAGAAGTAAAACGAAAATATTCAGAATTAAGCCTTCTATCTATATTTCTTCGTAATTAAATCGAAAGTACACACTCCTTAATCGAAAGTGTTTTAGAAGAGGAAGAAAGAGACTAGCTGCTGTGGTATTTTAAAAATTGAGCGCTGTGTTCGAAGCTGATGAGAAAACGAAAACTTAATTCATTTAAAAACTGTCGTTCTTTATTATGTGCTTTCTAGATTTAAAAAAAAAAAAGTAAAAAATAAATAAATAAATAAAACATGAGTATTTTTTTGTTTAAAACTCAATAATTTCTTCCTTTAAAATTCTACTTTTTTTTTTTTTAAATACACAAAGAGTTATTTAAAAAATATCATTAAATGTCAAAAGATAATTTTACTGCATAATTTTACTGCATGATCTAATTACGGCAAATAATTATTTTTGGTTTTGAAACAACAACGATTTTCTAACAGAAAATAAAAAAGAAGGATTAAAAGACACGCATTAGTATGTAAACAGCAAATATTAAATAAATCATTATTTTTCGATTAACATTTTTTCTTTCGCCGATTTCCTTTAATTTGTTCGATTGGCGTGCTCTTAGTTTTCTGTGTTAAATGTTTGTTGATATGAAAAGAATCATCAGAGAAAGCAATTACAAATCAATTTCTAAATGACTATTTTTTTTTATGTTCATAAGTTTTTGACAGATAAATTTTTAAAACGTTAAAAAAAAAAAAAAAAAAAAAAAAAATCACAAATTTACAAATAATAATTAATAACTACTTTTAATTTTTTTGGGGTTATGTTTATTATTATTATTAATATTATTATTTTAAATTTACGGAAAACATGTACTTATATAGCGTCCCAAAGCCCCTAATCACCATAGTTTTTAAGTTTTTTTTTTTTTTTTTTTTTTTTTTTTCAAATCAATTACTGAAATTTTATATCAATATTTGTTTTTCATATTTATATATATCTATTTACAGATATATAGCAAAATGAAATAAATTGAACTTTTTATTCATTTTAATTTAACAACTTTTTTTAAATTTAAATGAAAAGTCATTTTATCCTTCTAAAATATATAAAATAATAGTTTTTTCTTTTTTTTTCCCCACGTATAATATGTAGTATTTAAAATAAAATATAACTAATTTCAATCTGATAAGTTCAGAATATAAAGAGGTTGATTCAAATAAATAAATAAATAAAATCAGTGAATGATTTTACAAACTTTAATGCAACTGCTTGCATTTACTTCAGTAAGGGAGAATTTTTTTTTTTTTTTTTTTTTTTTTTTAAATGTTATTTTGACATGCATAATATTAAATTGGCATAAAATGTAGAATATTTTACCAAATAATGGAGAAAAGAAGCCTTTTACGATAAAGTAGCTATGGTGATTTAAATTCGGTAAAAATGTAAATATGAATTAAAGACAATATAGTTAAATTAAAATATATTTATGAAACATAACTGAATGATTTTTTTTTTCGGTTTGTCTTTTTCTAGGTTTGTCTTTTTATACAGAGCTCGAAGTCTCCGTCTTTTTTTTTTTTTTAGGATACTTTCGGGGATGAGAAATTTCCCGATTTCATGCTACCACTATTTTTATACAATAATTTTTGTTCAATTTAATCACGACCCATTACCATAAGTATATGGTAAAGGTTTCCGTATAAAAATATTGGTAGCAAAAACGGCAGAAATTTGTCATCACTGAAAGTGTTCTGAAATCTCGAGCTCTGATGTATGTGAGCGTGTTTAATCACGTGACCAAAACACCCTTATTTTTGTTTCATGTAAGTATAATATTTTGGTAAAAAGACTGGCGTTGTGTTTAATCTTTAAGATGTACAAAAATTATATAAATTATGATGCTTGTCTTTGGAAACACGGTATTCAAAATTTAAGTTATTAATTATGTTTTTCTTTGTAACTTTTTTTAAAAAATGATTTATGTTGTACATGAGTCTTGTGTCTCTTTACTTCTCATATAATACATGAACAATAGCCCAAAAATTCTAAATTTAGGAGATGTTCGCTGTATATTATTTGATAAATATTTAACATATTAAACATTTTTGACAGTTGTCTAAGATCTACTTAAAATTCTCATTTTCTTTTTCAGATAACGTTTATCAATTAAGATAATCTATATTGTCAAAATGTGTGTATTCATTTTGAAGATATTAGCTTGTACACTCCTATGGAGGATTTCAGAATGTTATAATCTTTTCTTTTTCTGTTTAATTGAACACTGTAGAAAATAAAATGGTATGTTTCATCGTGAAAAATGGTTCCTATTCAGCTACAACCAATATTTTGGTGCAATGCTTCACTATTTTAATAGTGATTAATCCTAAAATGGCACTGTTAAAAGGGTTAAACATTTTAGCGTTTTATTACAAATATTGATTAAGAAAAAAAGTATTTTGATTAAATGATTAATTCAAATACACACACACACAGAAAAAAAAGTGTAATTTTTGTATAGATACTGATCTGACAACACTTTTTACCACATACAAATCAAATTTATGCCTCTGGCTTTTAAATGTTTAAGAGATTACTTTAAAACATCATTTTTTTTTTTTTTTTTTTTTTTTTGTTTTGTTTTTAGGAACATTTTATGTTAATTTACTTTTTCACGAGTGTCTACACAAGTATTTTACAAGTATTTTATCGTTTGCACGAACTGAGTTAAATTATACTACGAAATTTATTTGCTACACTATTCTGTGAAATTTTTTTTAAAAATATTTCTGCAAAATTTTCTGCAATTTTCCTTTTTTCAATATTTGTAGATTATTTTCCTTCGGCGGAATGATTTAAAACAAAATTAGTAATAATTATAACTGTCCTGTACTACTGGAAAAACTTGCTTTTTTTTTTTTTTTTTTTTTTTTTTTTTTCCTTTTAAGAAAAAATACAGAAATTTCTGTTTATAAAAATATTTATACTCCATATATACTAACATGAAATGAACATAAAATTAATTTTTACAGTAATTAACTATTAAGCTCTATCTGTAATTCGTGATTATTTTCCTTAAATTTCTCTTTCCATTCAGTTCCATCTAACGATACACGCTTTAATTTGAGAATACATATCTGTAGATAGTGTTTCACCTGAATTCAGTAAGAGCTTTCTCATCCAAAAAGCAAATTAAAACAATTTGTAGTAATAGTCGAAAAATGAGAATTTTTTTTTCACCTCGAGCAAAATTTCAACACAGTTATCCCCGGTTCACATTATTTTATGTTGACGCCTTTTCTAGTTTGGTGCTCGAGGCTCATGCCCCCTGTGCCCCACCCCCTTCTCTTTTAACTTTGCTCTTCGCAGTGTAGGGAAACTTTCATTAGGGAAAATTCTATCGTTGGTAGTTTTGCGTTAGATTAGCAATTTGCTTTCACAGACTTCTGCTGCAGCAATTACGAAAAAGTTTAATGAGTTGACAGATTTATAGGTACCCATTTAATTTCGGATTGAAACTGTGAATTTATGGTTGAAATGTACAATTTAATTTCCTTATTGATTTTTACTGAACAAAGTTGGCTTTTAAAGTCATGAAATTTTTAAGTTAATGCACCGGTGCATTTTTTTAAACTAAAGAACGAATTAAAGGTAAAATAAAATAGATAATTACCACTCAGTATTAAATATATAAACACTTTGCAAATTTTTCTTTTGTTTCTTTTTCTTTGTTTTTTCTTCTTTGAGGGTTATATCTAATAATAATAAATAAATAAATAAAATTATTATTATTATTATTACTTCTCCTTCTTCTTCTTTTTTTTTTTTTTTGAATTATCAACAGAAAACATCAGAAATCTGAGAAGTATTAATATACATGCATACACTGAATACTTATTACTTTTAAGAGTAAAGAGTAAAATTACCACGCATCCTTATAGTTAGAGAACAAAATATGCATTCATATAAAAATGAAGTATTAAAAAAAATACATAAATTTATAATAAAGTACCAAGATACATCCAAAATATTGGATATATTTGGTTTTGAGACGAAACAGGTTTTATATATCAAAATTACCTTTTCATTTCAACAAGGGATCACAATGGGTAAACATAAATAATGTAAACCAATGTGTCAATATCTGTTTATTTATTTTTTTATTAAAAACGTTGTTTGCTAACTTCATTCTCACTGACAGGGACATTGTTTTACATCGCTGAATAAATTAATGGGTTTTATTTTATAAATAGTGATAATATCTAATGCGATTAATGCACTTTAATGATGCGTTCAGCCGGTTCATCCTAAGTTTCATTTTAAATGAATTATGCTTAAGGGAAACAATGCATTGCACGCGCTCTATTTTCTCGCATTTCTACACGCACTCTATCAGCATTCTGCGAGCAAAAATGTTTGTTATAAAGAATATTTGAAAAAGGTAAGTAAGCCTCCTTTATAAAAAAAAAAAAGACAGATGAGTACATAAAAATATTTATGTTTTATCACTTTCTTCTATGCATATAGAGAGAAAGTATTAGATTCGTGAAAATTTTCGAACTCCAGTTTTTGATGGATTATACGTTTTAGGATGTCATGAATACAATTTGACTGTTTTTAGAAAATGTCTGTTAGTCTGGCTCTGTGTGTGTATGACAAATTTTGTGGGCGCTGTATCTCACGAACCAATAAATGAAATTTAACCAAACTTAGTATTTAGTTGGACCCTGACATAGACTAATGCTGATTAGATTTGGCGATCCATCGCTCAACAGGTGGCGCTGAGATCCCATTTTTTTTTTAAATAAATTTTTAACATGGCAGTATAGGACAAAATTTCGTATAAATATACCTAATGAGAGTTATTTTTAACGTGTGGTTCTAAAATTAATATGAATTATTAATAATAGTAGTAGTAGACTAGTGAAAAAAGTTTGTGTATGTGGGAGCATCACTTACCCCCTGGGGGGAAGTACCCCCCCCCCCCGGGTGTGTGTGTCTAAATTTCCAATATGGATACCTTTCGAAAGGTCTTATCAATATTTTTAAAACGAATGGTTGAACCATAGATCTGTGACATTTTAAAACAAAGTTATCGATTTTTTTTCCTTTTTTAACGGAAAAACCGAAAAAAAAAAGTCATTTCTTCTGAGATTGGCAAAAACCTGACTTTCTTTCAGCACTTACTGATAATAATACTGTCAGATAAAAATTGTCTGCGTTTATCATGGAAAATAATTTAATAATTTATATTACATTTTGTGTAAAATATATAGAAGAAATCCTTGTGGTGGCCACATCATGCTAGTTTTTATTTCTATTTTTATTTTAAATATCTATCTATTTATCTATCTATCTATCTATCTATCTATCTATCTCTATATATAATTGTTAAAACAGTTTTATTAAATTTTTTAGTCTCGATTTATAACAAAATAATAATAACATGTTTGGGAAATTTAACAATATCCCCCTATGATTTTTCTGTGGTGTATTTTTACACGTTCATTATACACGTACAGGGTAGGCCAAATGTCTCTGACATATTTTAAACTTTAATATAAAATCAAATAAACGGCGTGCGAGAGTGCGGTTTGTACTACATATCACGGTAAAAAGTTTGGTTTAAACAAACGAAAAAGACATATATAACGAAATATCAATTTCGAATGGTCAAGTCATGGTGGAAAATCATAATTATAGCACAGGAACTGAAAAATCAGTATCAGCTATAAGTGTGCGTCGAAGGTCAGATATAAATTATTTTATGTCCGGGTAATTCCAATTCGTGTCTTTTTAAGTGAGAAATCCGGCACAGTAAAATGAAATTGGCGCCGACACGTGTAAATAGGAAATTAATGGAATGTTCTAATATTTAGATAACGGATATATTAAGATTTAGTCTGGAAATAGATAATAACTGAGGCAGATTTTTCAGACAATAGAGAGCACAGAACTATTCTAATAACACCATAGAATTTTTACCTTTTTGAGTATCCGAATAATAATTCGTAATGAATTGGCTTTGGAATGTAAAAGTGAATTACACATAATTTAAGTTATAAGAATAGTTTTAAATTCCCCCAAGACTCTGCACACGTACGCTACCGTAGTTAGCCCAGGATTTATTTTTATGAATGATAAGGGACGTTCATGCAGAGCAAAACTGAAATGTTGTGGTATATTCAGTAACAGGTCCAGAAGGCATCACTTGAATTGCAACTTTTGTTAAAATTCGAACTTATTATTTTAGTGAAACTAAAAAATAAATATTTTAGTGAAATAACATAACAAACTTTTAATAATAAAACGAAATAGTACATAACCATTCTATCTAACCTCCTGTTCATACAGGACAATCATAAAAACATGCATCACATATATATATATGATTCCTAGCATGTGTAAAAATTACAGAGAAGTTCAGGAGAACGACTTCTCTCTACACTGTGCATAATCCAAGTCTCTAATGTTTTTTTTTGATTTTTCAGTCCTTCAAAATTTTGATGAGATGCAAAGGGGGGGGGGAGACTATTTTCCCAAAAGATGACAACAAATCGGAAAGTTTTGGTCACGTGAGATACATAAGTTCACACCTAGTTTAATAGTTCATTGGTGTTTTCTCGGCGTCAAAATGTCTGGGTTCAACGTTCGCCTGGGAGCGCAAGACGGCATTATCAAAGTCGAGCGTGAAATTGCGGCTGTTTTGCATCTGAGAGTGTGAAAGGATGCACGAAATGCCCGTTTTCATGATTTTGCAGACAGAGAGGGACCTCGGACCTCAGACTGTCAGTCGAGTACAAAAGAAGAAAACCTTGACGATGCCACAGGGTGAATGTTTTTAAAGGAAGATATCTTTGCAATCGTATATTTCACTGACTTCATTGATGAAAACAATTGGTCTCTTATTTGGTCGTTTTGTTCCTAATCCAATTGCTCCCAAAGAAATGGTGACAGCTTTCAATGGCATGAATGTTTCTAGCGACAATTTTGATGATTTTGCGCTGAAGTTAATTTTCATAACTAATTAAATATAAGTAACATTTCAGGACCCGAACTCCATTAATCTGATTTAAAAAAAAAGTTAAATTCTAAAAAATATTTTTTTTTTTTTTTACTTTCATTGAGAACTACTTATCACGACATTTGGCCATTGTTTTTGATTTGGCGAATATCGAAAATTTAAAAAAAAAATAAATAAATAAAAAAGCTTCTTGAAAATATCAACCGCTAGACGAGTGAAGGCCAACTAGTCCGCTCTTCGAGCGGTGAGCGGGGGCTGCTCCCTGGTTAATAATAATAATAATAATAAATACAAAATATATCGTTATTATTAGTGTTGTTGATATTATTATTTAAAAAAATGCATACGATAAATTTCAGCATAAATTATTTTATTACAAGTTGGAAAAAAACCCTTAAGCCTATTTTTTTTTTTTTTCTGAATAATAGATATGAAATTCCGTATAAAACAGAATTCAATTTAGTACGACAGGTCTTATTTTAATCTATTCTTCCGTACAAAGGCATGCAGTAAATATGTTTCATTCACTGGCATCGGTTACTATATTAATTTCTTAAAAATCTTTGGGTGTATCTTTAGCATAAGAGCCTCTTGGCGGCTTTTCAATTTTTTTTTTTTTTTTTGGTCATTTTGACGCTGAATTAAAATAGTATCGGATTTGCGTAAGATCTTGGCGAGAAAAGTCAGAACTACTTCGATGCTACATTTCAAATTTCGGCAAGGGGTTCTATACAGAAGCTGTTCCATTTCTTTAGCACAATTTTTTAAAATTTAATTTTAATAATAATAAAAAAAATGTTTGCACATTTATTTATTTTCACCATAAAAACCAAAACAATAAGAATATTTACTTATTTATTTATTTATTTTTGATTCATAAATAATAAAATCTTTCGATGTTTTCATAATTTTAATAAATTTTTGATAGTCAAATTTATGCCACAAAGTTTGATTACTTTCAGAAATTTCCCATTCTTTTATTAAATTTAAGTCTTTTCCGACCTTTTCCATGTATTTTAAATTATTAGAAATTACCATCATTATTTTAGAAACTTTAATTTCATTTTCAATAATTTTTAAAATGTTAATCATAAATATTTTCAAATAAATTTCTTAGTTAACAAATGACGTCATATCCTTCTAAAATCTTAATAAATACATGCAAGTAAACTTTTCTTGTAATTTTTTTCGATACATATAAATTGAATAATAATAATAATACACAATATATATCATTCTATACTGAAGCTGTTCCATTTCTTTAGCACGATTTTTTTACATTTCAATTATTTTTCTTTTTAAAGTTTGTACGTTCATTTTCTTTTTTCGACATAAAAGCAATGTAAAACTCAAGGTAGAATACTAAAAACGGCGACGAAGCAAAATCTCAGATTGAAAAAAAATAGCACGACCTGTCGTACTAAACATCCCCCATGACCTCAGAATAACGTACCAGTTTATTTTCGTTTCTCATTCTTATTTCCAAATGTATAAATTTATTAACAGATAACACAATTTTGTGATGTTTAGCTTATTGAGACCTTAAAACTTGCAAATCGATCCAAACCTAAAATCATAAAGCTTTCTCGTATAACATAAGGTTTCTGGTTTCTCACATCTCATAGAGATTTAATGCATGTAAAAATGCAAGCAAATCAAAATGTGACGTTTTATTTTATCACTCAAAATATTAATTAGATAATCGTCTATCTAAGATAATAGCTCCAATTTAAATGATTTTTAAAAAGTTGTATCTAATTAAATTACCTTTGGATAAAAAAGTTTTTCATCGCAAGTGCTAAATTTCATTAAAACTTCATCATAATTCATTCTTATTATAAGAAAAAAAAGTAGTATAAAAAACAATACGGCTTTTCTTTTTCTACATGTTTTTAGGCTTCCCTGATCCAGAAAAGGAAAAACAAAAGAAGCTCTGATAGGTGCGAGAAAAAAAAGTAACCCTGGGGAAACCCGTGCAGAACACAAAAAAGGAAACAAAAAAGGAAGCAAAAAAGTGAAGTGGAGGGAGAGCAAAATTTTAACATGTTTCATAAAAATCAGATATTACCTTTTCTTTTTTCGTATTCATACTAGCGTACTTATTTCGTGCTGAGTATCGAAAAGGTGACATTCTTTTGCTGAAGTATTCGTTAGGATTAAATGATGACAAAGCTTACTTTCGTAGCTTGCACTGAAACATTAGCGTTTAATTGCAAGCTGTAAAAGTGACACAGAAAGTTGTTCTTTGTGTGTCGATTATAAAAATGCTTCTGAACAATGATAATGCCAAAAAAGGATGTATGATAAGAATGATATCTGCGGCTTATGGCTTTATCCACAAAAATTAAATGGTAATATTTTAATTCATATGTATACTATATAGACGTCTGAAATAGATACTAAATTAGATTTTTCTCACTTAAGAGTGATTTGAATACTAGTTCGGCCATCCTAATTAAGAATAGTATGAACCATCACAAAACAGTCATCACAAAACTTTCTTCTATATTTCATTTTACAAATTCACACAGAAAAAAATTATTTATTAAAGTTATTAGTATTCAGTAAAATTGTTTTCCACGATGAAGACAGGCTATTTTCATCTCAGAAAAATATAACCTTAAATATCGAAAGATGTTCTTGATTTGGAGCTTTATATGTTCTTGATTTGGAGCTACTGCTGAAATTTTTGTCTCACACAGACACACAAACGGTAGTTTCCTTAAAAGGATCAAACCGTGTTTTGGAGCACTTAACCATCGAAAACCTTAAATCGAAAATTTTTATGAATCATATACTTTCTTTAGACATTAAAAAAAAAAAAAAAAAGGTGAAAAAAAAAAAAAAAAAAGTGACACCGGAAAAATTTTCATAGAAAATTAGAATAAGCAAACTGTATATTAATAATGTAATCAACAAAAGTCTTTTTCATATGTTTGTTTATAGAATTTACGATTAGGTTTAAAACAATACTTTTAGACATTTAATTATACTTTCATAGTTCTGATAAATTATGTTTTATTCATTTATTTATTTTTGGGGGACAGTACAAGTTTTTATTATCGTACTTTGGCCACGGAGAATGAAAGAAAGTTTAAAAATTATCTCCCACGGATTTTCTAAAAATTTTCCCGCAAAAATAACAACATAAAAAAGCAATATATTTATAATATTTCAACCTACAGTTTAATTTACATATTTTAATTTGTTTATTAGGCAAAAAAATGAACTAAATTGCAATAGCTTGAACAGATAAGTTAATAAATATTTCAATAAAAGAAATTAGTTTATTATCATTTGTAATAGGAAAGGTAAATGTGTATTGGGTTTTTGCTTTTAATATCATAAATTTTAAATTAACATTTAATAAAACAATTGAATAATATGTTCTTTTAAAATAATGCGGTGACCATTATACAGTTACAACATGAGAAATATTATTTTATTAAACTTAATAAATATAAATAGATTGTAAAAAAAAAAAAAAATACATCTTTAAATAAATCAGTTACATGAATTAATAAAAGACGATAGTTATACATATTTTAATTTGTTATTAACTTGTTCCTCTCTCTGTATCTGTCGTACTAGTTATAATTTATTCCGGAGTACTGTTAGACCCGCCTTTTTTTCCATACCAGTATATTTTAAAAACATTTTTCTTATTATCTCATCATAATTACATATCGAAGAAAATTTCTATAAAATCCAAGTGGTGTGATAAAAGTCCGAGTCTGACAGTACTTCGGAATAAATTATAAGTGTTATCAGCTATGACTATATTGAGGTGATGAGAGGTTTAAATTCGGTTGTCCATTGTAGAGACCTAGGACTGGGAGAAAACATTTTATGGGGAGGGTCTTTCTATCGGAACCTAGGCTATATTCTCACGAGTTTTGAAAAAAATCACAGGAAATTCGAAGAGCAAAATCTTGGTTCAATCCTAATACTTCCCGTCTCGTAGATTTGAGAACTGAATCTCATACTCTCTATTAAAGCTTATCGTAATATAAATAAGTTAAAATGTTGTTTCCTGAATTTATATTTTCTGTTATTAAATTGAATTTTTGATTCTTCTAAAGGAAAAGTGTCATTAATTATTTAAAATGTGAATGGTAAAAGTATTTTTTAAACAGACAGCAAAAATGCATTAAAATAGTCCAAACACTTTAAAAGTTTCTTTTAGAATTTGTATTGTTAAAAGCCTAATTTAAAACTTAATTAAATTCAAAATGACAAAAATTTCATAAAGTAGAAAGTTTTAGTACTATTAAATTTAATAAATCGCAAAATATGTTATGCATAATTGCATTTGACTTTCATAAATGAAGGCAAGAGTTTATCAAGTTTAAAGAAGAAAGCGCAATTTTTTTTTTCTATTTCTTATTTTCACTTAAAGATATACAAATTGGATGCATTTGTAATCATTTTAAGAAACTTGTTTTTTAAATTTTTGAGATTATTCATAGATTTTTCTCTTATATTCTTTTTGTTTGATGTTTGTTATTATTATTATTATTATTATTTATGATATCATAATATTAGTTTTTTTTTTTTTTTTTTTTTTTTGTAAACGAAGTGTGTCGCATTGAAATATTGTACAATGATAGGTTTATGTAAAAATATTTATAATATAAGAGTGCGAAGTCTATATCTAAATTTCTTTTTCTTTTCTTTTTTTCTTTTTCTTTTTCTTTTTTTTTTTTAAACACAATGTAACTACTTAAAAATTTCATCTCTATTCGATGGCTGACTCCCTTTAAGGGCAATATTTCTAGGTCTCAAAATTTCCCCATGGAAGTTGTACTAATTTATCCCTATTAAAGCCCGTGCACCATTGGGCCCTTCTTTTATTGAGTCACATTTTACAAGAGAAGATTATTTTATTTCATTTTTGACTTCAACTGACCATTGTCTGCATTATAGTTCAGGTAACGATGGCCAAAATTTGACAAATAGAAAAAAAATCGTGTGGTTTAGGAAATAAGCACAATCATATCCAAGAGTGTCCTGAACAATATACTAAAAGTTTCCGTCAGTAGGAAGTGAGCGGGTGGCAGGGGGTCATTTGAGGCGAAGAATTTTTCAATTTTTATTAAATATCTGAAGAACTATCTGATTAAAAGAAAAAAAAATTCATTTACAAAATTAAACTACGTGAAATTTCCTACAAAAATATCCATTAAGTTTTCTTTGTATGATCAATAGTTTAGAAAATATACGGATGAAATATCACATTTTCTTGAAAAATCAACTGTAGTATGTAATTAAATGGGCTCATGTCAAATATTTTCTACTTGTGTTTTGAGTAACAATTCAGATAAGGATAACTAAAAATTAACTAACAGAAAAATAAATAAATAAATAAATAAATCGAGCAGTTTTTAAAATGCGTCCTGAAAAACATTATAAAAGTCCTCACCCGGAGGGGTGGGTGGATTGATCCTGGGGTAGGGGAACATTTATAGAGGCATTTTTCAGTTTTTCTGAAATATTTTTAAACCTATGAAATTTAGAACTGCCATTCAGTGCTCATCTGTTTGGAACATCTGCGATAGTTCCGTATCCAAGCGGGTACCTTCAGAGGATGATGAGTTCGAAATTGAGTATATAATCGCAGAAGATGATTCCTTATAACAATAATTAAAAATAATTAATGTATGTTCAGTGTGCATTATATATTATACAGATAAATGTAAATTGTTTATGTTCTAAGAACAAATAAATAGGAATGTAAATATTTACATTAACAAATTGGTTATGCATGTACGTATTATGCTGCTTTCTCATGTTTATATTATAATTATAATATAAATATTGTCTGTATTTTGTATGTGTTATCATTTACATGTGATTTTTAAAAAAATTGTCCCTACTTATCTCAAAAATATTTAAAATATACAACATTTGTTTTATCATCCTAGCACAACCTTGTTTCCCATACATATATATATTTCCCATATATATATATATAGTAGAAAATATTTGATCTGAACCATTTTAATTACGCACCACAGCTGATTTTACTACAGCAAAAAAACTTTTTCAAAAAATTCCAAATTTCATCCTTCTACATTTTTTAAATTGTTGATCATGTAAGAAAACGCAAGGGGCTTTTTTGCAGCAAATTTCACGTACTTTAATTATTTAATTGAGTTTTTTTTCCTCTAAAGCCCATAGTTTTCAAATTATTTAAGGAACACTGATAAAGCTCACTTTAAATGCCCTCCCCATCGCAGCTCTACACTTACATCCCAAGGGTGGGGACTTTTATATTATTTTGGAATTTCATCCGTATGAATGTGCCCATTTTCAAAACTACACGATTTTTTTTTTCTGTTCGTAAATTTTTGGTTTTTGTTATTTGAATTGGTACTCAAAACGCCATTTGTCCCTATTTGCCTCAAAATTAGTAAAATATAAATACTTCCTATATTACCCTTACGTATCTCCTTCGTACCCAGAATCCTTTTAGTTGATTTTACAATTGCCCCCCCCCCCCAAAAAAAAAAAAAAAAAAAAAAAAATGTCGTATTTCATCCCCCTACATTTTCTGAAATATTGATCATACGAAGGAAACATAATGGACATTTTTATAGGAAATTTCACGTAATTTTACGTAGTTAATTTTGTAATGAAGTTTTTCTTTTTCTTTCTTTCTTTCTTTTTTTTTTTTTTTTTTTTTTTTCTAAATCCGATAATTATCAAAATATTTAATAAAAATTGAAAACTGATTCCTGCCCATCGCTTCCCCTCACGGTCGGGAACTTTTAGTATATTGTTCAAGACAATCTTGCCTATGGCTGTGCTCAATTTCAAAACTACATGAGTTTTTCCTTACTTTCCCTATTTTGACTGGACTATTGAGAACGCACAATACCTAATCTTACCGACAGCCAAAGCTTATGTTATTCTAAGGAAAAATTTATTTCCTTAGTGACGCATTATTTATTTATTTTATTTATTTTTTTGCATGCAAAAAATTCACAACTGTTAAATTGATATTCGCTTTCTAAAAATTTAATTATCCTTATTATTATTTTAATTTTTTGGTCTGAAAATCAGAAAAATTTTATTTTAAAAAATATTTCACTTATGTTAAAACAGTATTTGTTTAATTAAATTAGTAACAAGAAAGAAAAATCGTGCAGTACGCATTAATTAGTAACACTTTCCAACTGTACGTAATTGTTGCATCGAATAACTTTTAATATTCTTTGCCTACGTTATCACATTTCAGACAGAAGGACTGAAAAATATACAGATAGATTAATTAATTTTAAAATTACTCTTAAGCATTTTGGAAAGTGTTAAAAAGGCTTAACGCAAAAGAAAATGCAACCATTAGATTATAATTACAGCTTTTGATCTCTCTGAATATTTTAGTGTAGCCCTGTAAATCAGAAAGTTAATCATATCATATTCTATACAAAACATTATTTTAGAATATTAACAACACATTTCAATATTTTTATGATTTTTACAGTAGAAAGATTTTTAAATATAACTTTCAAAAAATTCTGTCCTAAAACGTAATGCATTGGCATTTATTTATTTATTATTATTATTATTATTATTTGTTGTTGTTGCTGTTGTCCCTGTAAACAAACTAGTTATGCAGGACCTATTAATGTCATTTTAAATGGGGAACATTCTATAGGGAAAATATTTATAAAAATAACACTCATAGAACACAATACTTTCGAATGGTTTTGGGTGTCCCTGTACACAATCCACAAGGGATATTCACTCCATTTTCAAAATGGAGCATCCGATAGTGAACTTCAATAAAATATATCAGTTTCGAGAAATTCCATAAATATTTACAGGAGTTAGAGCGCGGGCAGACAGACAGACATACAGATGGACAGATACACAAACTGAAATCATATTCACACTTAAAAATGTTAGAAAGTGTTAAAAACGCTTAATGTAAACGAAAGTACAATTCTTGCAATTTTTTATTAATAGCTCTTAATATAAATGGATATTTTTGTGTCACCTTGTAAATCTAATGCCAATCATGCTATATGCTATACAAAGCATTTTTTTGTGCATATAAATAACATATTTCATTTTCCTAAAACTTCGTGGAAAGTAAAGTTATTAAAATTTGATTTATTAGAAATATCTCTCATAGAACGCAATGCTTTGGAATACATTTAAGTGTCCCTGTACATAAATCGGCGATGGTATTCCCTCCATTTTATACAGAAAACATCCAATAGTAAACTTAAATAACATATTTCAATTTAATTGAGATATGTCTACAGTAAAGGTATAAAAATATGGTTTATAGAAATACCTCTCATAAAACACAATGCTTTGAAATACTTTCAGGTGTCCCTGTACACAAACCAGTAGAGGTATAAACTCCATTTTCAATAGGGAACATCCAATAGTGAACTTGAATAATATGTATCAGTTTAAAGAAATTCCATAAATATTTACGGGAGTTAGAGCTTGGAGAGACAGACGGACAGGCAGAGACACAAAACTGAAATCATATTCACAATTAAAAAATGTTAGAAAGTGTTAAAAACGCGTAACGTAAACGAAAGTACAATTCTAGCAGTTTTTTATTAATAGCTCTTAATGTAACTGGATATTTTTGTGACACCCTGTAAATCTAATGCTAATCATGCTATATTCTGTGCAAAGCATTCTTTTCTGCATATAAATAACATATTTCAATTTCGAAAAACTTCGTTGAAAGTAAAATTATTAAAATTTCATTTATAGAAACATCTGTCATAGAACGCAATGCTTTGGAATACTTTTGAGTGCCCCTGTACAGAAACCGATGGTGGTATTTCCTCCATTTTATACAAGAAACATCCAATAGCGAACTTGAATAACATATTTCAATTTCATTTAGATATGTCTACAGTAAAGGTTTGAAAATATGGTTTATAGAAATACGTCTCATAGAACACAATGCATTGAAATACTTTCGGGTGTCCCTGCACACAAACTAGTAGAGGTATAAACTCCATTTTCAATAGGGAACGTCCGATAGTGAACTTGAATAATATATTTCAATTTCATTCAGATATGTCTAGAGTAAAGGTGTGAAAATATGGTTTATAGAAATACCTCTCATAGAACACAATGCTTTGAAATACTTTCGGGTGTCCCTGTACACAAACCATTAGAGGTATAAACTCCATTTTCAATAGGGAACGTCCGATAGTGAACTTGAATAACATATTTCAATTTCATTCAGATCTGTCTCCGTAAAGGTATGAAAATATGTTTATAGAAATACCTCTCATAGAACACAATGCTTTGATATACTTTAGGGTGTCCCTGTACACAAACCAGTAGATATATGAACTCCATTTTCAATAGGGAACATCCGATAGTGAACTTGAATAACATATATCAGTTTCAAGAAATTCCATATATATTTACGGGAGTTAGAGCGCGGACAGACAGACAGACAGACAGACAGACAAACCGAAGTCATAAACACTTTTCAACTTTGTTGGAAAGTGTTAAAAATTGATTATATAATGCCACTTGACGTGTATATAATATCGATATATATATATACTAGCTGACCCGACAAACGTTGTTTTGTCATATAAATTATTTCTAAAGAATATTTTGCCAGAAAAATATAACTAACTTTTTGTAAGTGTGTAAGGATGTGGTACATAAGTGAAACAGGTATGAAGCGCTGTGAACGGTGACTGTGAATTCCGATTATAACGTAAAAGACATAATTACCGAAATTTTCGCTACTTGCTTCTTGCTACTTGCTACTTGGTACTTTCTACTTGCTACTTGTTATTTAAAACCTCCGCTGAATGTCGAACAGCACAAAATTTTATTTCATACGGCAAATATTTCAATTTGTGAGAGAATCTCTGATAGCAACGAATTTCACATGAAAATTTCGTCTTTTTTGAATAAGCTGTAACAATCTGGACCGATTTGATGAAAATTTTTATTAAAAAGTTATTACAATATCTAACATCATTACATGTACATTTATCACAATTCAATCAATCGATGCATGTGAGTATGTGTATAGTATGAGCGAAGTGAAATGTAGAGTTCGTATTAAATAAAAACTTAAACTCGTTTTAATTAAAGGTGAAAAAGTTGAAACTCAATTTATTTTATAACAGGTATATTTTTTTAATCTACAAAAACTTAATTTATCGTAATGCCATTGGATGTACAATATTTCTGGTTAATTCTTGAGGAGTATACACAAACAAATTCGAAGGTTTTCCAACCCTGGAACACGCAACATATAGTTGGTCGTGAGAAAAGCACGGATTTTCTATATCTAAGCCACAAATTGGGACCCCTTTGGTGACTTTAAATATTTTAAGCCATTTTTGCGATGAATTGAAATGGCTACCTCAATTGTGGAACCAAAGATCTTGGCGAGAAGCGTCCGAGCTACTTCGGTGCCAAATTTCAAATTTTGCCGAAGGGATCCGATACTAAAGGTGTTCCATACAAAAAAAAAATAAATAAAACATCAGTGACATTGACACGCACAAAAGTATGGGACCCCATTGGTGACTTTAAATATTTTAAGCCATTTTTGCGATGAATTGAAATGGCTATCTCAATTGTGGAACTAAAGATCTTGGCGAGAAGCGTCCGAGCTACCTCGGTGCCAAATTTTCCATACAAAAAATAAATAAATAAAATATCAGTGACATACACACGCACAAAAGTATGGGACCACCTTTGGTGACTTTAAATATTTTAAGCCATTTTTGCGATGAATTGAAATGGCTATCTCAATTGTGGAACTAAAGATCTTGGCGAGAAGCGTCCGAGCTACTTCGGTGCCAAATTTCAAATTTTGCCAAAGGGATCCGATACTAAAAGTATTCCATACAAAAAATAAATAAATAAAATATAATAAATTAGCTACACAAATAAATTTGTAGGTTAGGGTGGTTGTTAATCAACGCGCGTGTAAATTTGATTGAAAATTATATAAAATACTCACTCCAATTCCGCACTAAATTTGCAAAATGTATAGTTTTTTATGCACACTTCAAAACTCTTCAAACACTAATTACATATTGATGTAATATTTCAATTAGGACACAATTTTTTGTATAACAATAATAACACGAAGTTACAAAACATTTTCCTGAATTTGATCGCAGCACCAACTGTCGGGACAAACTGGAATTACAATAGAATATACGCAAGTGAAGTGTGACGTCACTGACCGTCAGTGGATGCAAGAAAAAGATTTCCTATGTTAATCTCCCATTGGATTTTTTATAAAAAATTATTAAAAATCGAGGAAAATTATTTCTCGATTTTAATCCCCGTATTTGGGTATAGATATGTATTAGTTATCGTATGCTAAGTTAGGTTGAGTTATTTTGCTCTCAAATTGACAAAATTTTAATTTTAAATTTCAAAACTCTGTCTTCCTTGGCGTTTTTTGTATTAACGTAATACGAAAAAACGTAATACGAAAATATACATGCCAGATGTATATTTTCGTAATATGTATTGTACGAAATTGTTTCATATTATTCATTACTCTCTTAATATAAGTTGTTGAAATAACCATTATTTTTGAAAGAAATTAAATATGTTCGCCAGATGATATGGCGATATTTTTTTTTTTTTTTCGCCAAGGATGACAGAGTTTTGAGATTAAAAATTCAAATTTTATCAATTTTACAGCAAAAACAACTCAATCTAACGCATGCACATGATAACTGATACGTATCTATACCCAAAAATGGGGATTAAAATCGGGAAATAATTTTCCTCGATATTTAGTAATTTTTTACAAAAAATCCAATAGGCGATTAACATAGGAAATACTTTTCTTGCATCCAACGGACGGCCAGCGACGTCATCACTTCGCTTGCGTATTATTGAATATTCGATACTACGATCGTAGCGCAGTCTGCCGGATCCAATGTGAAACATTCCAAAATCAACAACAATTTATAAGTGATAAATTAATTAAATAAACAATTTAAATTTGACTGAATTGTAAATCTAAACCATTCTCGAATCCACCTGAAGACCCACAAAAAATTTCATTAAACTCGGTCCAGCCGTTTAGGAGGAGTTCAGTGACATACACACGCACAAAAGAAATACATATATAAAGATAAATAAATACAAAGCCCTTGTCGACTTTAAATATTTTTGGCCACTTTTGCGATGAATTAACATGGCTATCTCAATTGCGTAAGTAACTGACGATCTTGGTGAGAAACGTCCGTACTACTTCGGTGCCAAATTTCAAATTTTTCCAAACTAAAGCTGTTCCATACAAAAAAAAAAAAAAAACTGTTTTATGATATATACAAAAAAAAAAAAAAAAAAAAATTCTAATAAATTCGAAATTATTACTATTTACAATTAAGGTGAAAACATAAAAGAACCTTTATAAAGTATCAATTAAAACGTAAATTTTTGTTTTACTGTAGAAAAGAAAAGTACTACTAAATTAAATAAAAATTTTAAGCTAATACCAAGTATCTCTATGAAAATATTTATTTACACGCGAATATTTTCATAGTATATATATATATATATATATATTTTTTTTTTTTTTTTCTAATTTTTATTGTTTATCACGCGAAATTAAAAATATTTTATTTCCGGAAAAAAATAAATAAACGTGAATTTTGTTTATTTTGGCATCAAATATATTTTTCTTTTAAATCATTTTAAAGTTAAAATGCAGTTTTTATTTAATATCTTTTGATCCAATTATCCGATTGAACTGAATTGTAAATCTAAACCATTCTCGAATCCACCTGAAGAGACACAAAAAATTTCATTAAACTCGGTCCAGCCGTTTAGGAGGAGTTCAGTGACATACACACGCACAAAAGAAATATATATATAAAGATATATACATAGATAGATAGATAGATATGTAACCCATTTGGTGCGCTGTTATTGTGATTTAAACATTCTTTTATATATTTAAAAAAAATAAACTCATTTATGTATTTTATAAACATGGAGCTACCAAGCTAACCTATAAAAACTTTTATATATTTTTTTTATTATGAAACTGTCCACAAAGTGCAGAATTTTCTCATTTTAAGGTCGATAAAGAATTTTCTATTAATATTACTTGTAAAAAGAGTATCTATAACATTTTTATTTTTACATGCAAGATGTGGCTAATGATGTGCACATTTCATATTTTAGCAGAAACTTCATGAAAGTAAACTCATTTTAATCTGTTTTAAGCCAGTTAAATTAAACAAGTAGGTATCAAATTATTCTTTAAAATCCTTCCTAACACCTAGGACCTAAAAAAAAAAAAAAAGTCAATTACTTTTCTTTTCTTTATTATTATTAAGAGTAGGGACTACATAAAAAAAGAAATCGAGTAATGTTAAAACTTAAGCAAAATAAAGAAAAAATAAAGAGAGAATATGAAAATTTCATCAGTGGTGACTTAAAAAAAAAAAAAAAACGAAGAATGTCTAAGGCATTAAAGAAATACATTAGTGTCAGCTAACAAGTCATGTAGAAAATATGTTGGGTATTTGAATTTATTATGATAGATCAAGAGTAAATTTTTTTTTCTCTGTGCATGTAATACGTGAATAAAAAATGCACTGTGAGGGCGAAAGGAATATTTTTCACTAAAGAGAAAAATTGACTGCAAACTTTTTTCCTCTGCCGGGAAGTAAGCTTTAAGCTCATAAATAAGCTTATTTGCTTATAATAAAAATATGAAAAATAAAAGAGAATTACATATTAAGGACGAGTTAGATTTTAATTTTATTAAAAAAAATCATTTCGCAATTAAAAAAAAAAAAATCTTTGAACAGTATTCTGTAATCTCATCTAAAAAAAAGTAAAAAAAATATCTATACTAAATCAAGGGATTTTTAGTGATATTTAACTGTTTTATTTTTATTTTTATTATAACTAGAATTCAAAAAAAAGAAATTGTTTAAACTAAAATTTTATACATGTTAAATAAAAATTCACATTTTCAAATTGTTTAATATTGTTTTAAATTAAAGCTTACTCAAAACATGTTGATAATTTAAAAGTTGATAAAAAATCTCTTAAATTATTTGACAATATATATA
Organism: Salticus scenicus; assembly: GCA_963930645.1. Lineage (NCBI taxonomy): Eukaryota > Metazoa > Arthropoda > Arachnida > Araneae > Salticidae > Salticus > Salticus scenicus. The sequence continues at coordinate 208,847,150 of OZ005654.1, forward strand.
AATAAATAAAATAAAATAAAAATAAATAAATTTTTCTTTTGTTATAATCATCAAGCCATATTATAAGTTAAGATATACATATGTGACAAAAAGATAGGTACAAAGGGTTTTTTCTTTGATTTTTCATAAAATAACATCGTCTAAACTGTGCTTTATCATTTATTATTATCATAAAATAACACTATTCCCGGACTAATTTTTGTTTTAAGACTAATTTAGAAAAGTTTTAAGACTGAAATTTTTCTAATTTAAGACTAAACTCCGCGACAAAAAGATAGGAACAAAGGGTTTTTTTTTAAATTTTTTATAAAATAACGTTATCTAAATTGTGCTGATCATATATTATCATAACAAAATATTATCATATCAAAAACATATTAAATATTTGAATCCTATTCAAAATATTCATATTCAAAATAATCATATTAAAAAAAAAAAAAAAAAAAAAAAAAAAAAAAACTTTGTTCCTATTTTTTTGTCGCGGTGTGTAGTTCTTTTGCATCGAAGTTTAATGATAAAAAAAAAAAAAAAAAAAAAAAAAAAGTTGCAATTGACGCATTTTTAAGAGAATGATTTCAGTTTAGCTTATTTAATTTTAAAAATAATGGTTTGTGCAACCATTTCAACCTTGTAATTCATTTCTTAGAATTTTTAGTATCTGCCTTTTTTCACACAAGTTTTTTTGGAGAGTAGTTTTCTTCTTATTTAATCGTAATTACATACTGAAGAAAATTACGCTATAAAAAAAGTGTTGGTACAAAAACTTTTTCGGAATGAATTAAAAATTTAACAAGTCTTGTTTATGAAATTTGTTCGGCATGGAAGAGATATGCATACTTCAGATACAAGATAGGTAAAAAAAAAAAAAAGATATTTTTAACAAAATGTGAGAGAAATTATCTGGTGTGGAACTTGAACTACTTTTCTTTCTTATACACTCTAGGTGAAAAAAAATCGACGCATCAAAAAACAGTAATGCAAATCGGACATAAATTGACATGCATACAAGTTTCGATGGAAAATGCAAGATTTAAAAATTTGGTTGACATCGAATGAGCATGTGACGCTGCACAGCAACTGGCAGAATATTAAAGAGGAGAAATTTTGATTCCAGATCATAAATTCTTTGAGAATTTTATTCTGTCTACTCAGATAGACAGTAACTGTGCCTCCCATACAAGTGTGCAAACAATATGCTCAGATGTCAGCATCTAAGAGAAGAGTGTAGTTGGGCTCAATAAAGCCGGTTTGTCTAGTCTGTGAATTGTTTGACAATTGGATAGGGGCGATGCGCTATTAGACGATGTTGGCAGGAATGCGTGAACCATGGTCAAACATAGCGTCAAGAAAGAAGCAGTCGGCCTAGAGAGGGGACAGAACGTGAGAACTGATTAATCGTCAGAGCGGTACTGAAAGCTCCAAATTCATCATTATCATCGACCCTAAACGCAACTGGTACTAGAGAAATGGAGTTGTGCTCACGGAGCCCCTTGTGCCGACTACTATTGAACTTTGTACACCAACAAGTCTGTTTGTAGTGATATCGGGCACCTTCGATATGGAATATAATTTTCGTTAGTGATTAGTCCCACTCCGATTTGAGCTCCGTTGGCCTAAGAAGACGTGTCTGGAGACGCCCAGAAAAAAAAAAAAGGGGGGGGGGGAATTCCAGACTGACTGTCGCCAGCCATACGGCTCGACAACCATTTTCTGGGATGCCATTTTATTTCACAGCAGGACTCCTTTGGTTGTAATCCACTGCATCTTTACAGTACGTCGACGAAATTCTACATTCTATTGTGTTTCTCTTCATATCATGCAATTTTGAGCGCATATTTCAGCATAATAATGCCCTATAATAATGCATAATAATGCAAAAAAATACGCCCCCTTCATATTGAATGAATAAGTGGTCATTTTCTAAATCCCTTAACTTGAAATGTAGATTTCTGAGCTATGTATGTAAGGCATGTCAATAAACTGAACAGACGAAATGATCGAGAATTTCTAGTTTACACATTTCTAGATGATGAAACAACATTCTGAATATCCTGAATATACTGAATCTTTTGTATTGCGAGAAATTCTCGCTTGATTTCTAGAATTGGGTCCTAAACTAAGATTATAGGTGCTGAAACCCGCCTCTTGTATTCGCATTTATTTGTAGAGATTTTTAAATAAGTTTATCCCCGGGGTAATATAGGCAAACGCTATAAAATTCTAATATGGGTTTCTAGAACTCGCTACCAAAGGGGACTAGAATTTATAATGATGACATGGAACTATTTTTTCTAGAGCAACAATTTAGATTCTAGATGTCAGTTACAAAATATTTTTTCTGTGCACCTCATCTAAAACTGAAATCATCTAAACTTATTTAAAACTGGAAGTCAAAAATTCTACTAAAAATTGGACTCTCGTAATAAAGGACCTCAAAATGTGATATTATACAAACACCAGAATTGAAAATAGAGCTTCAAAAAATAATTTGTTTACAGTATCGGTATGGAAAATTAATTTTCCTTTCTGAGCAGTGTTCGTTGCCATAGTAAAATGTACTAAATCACTTCCATCAATTATATTCAATAGAAAAGAACGTTTAGCTTAATTTTGGGTAGTCCTGCACTGTAAAAAATTTTGTGTGAGAATAGACAACATTATTGAGGGAATTTATTTTCCTCAATCATGTTGAGAAATGTTATCAGCTATAGCTGTATAACAGAGGCATACAGTGGAATGTTACGCAATTACAACTGGTAACATTCCTCTACATTGGTCGTGGCAAGTAAACTGCCTCTGAGACAGTATAGACCCAATATATCCAAATAATTTATGTAGCTTTGTAAACGAATGATGAATGATTTCCATACTACAATCTACGCAAAACATGCTTTTAAGCATATAAAAAATTTTATTCATTCTGTTTTGTTTAAGTCAGTCTATAGATGTCACACTGTACTTACCAGAAATTTCCCCATAGACATAATGTATTTGAATTCTCTTGAGTATCCCTGTACATGAATCATTTGGTTGATCTCAATGAAAAGATTAGTGTAGCATTCCTATATGATACACATTTAGAATACCAAGTGTGGACTTAATGCTACAATTTATTCTTAAGATATGATGATAACACACATACACACATACATGCAGACGAACCACTAAAAACAGGATTTTCGGATTGAGGGATCTCAAAACGGGGAATTATAACAAAAACCCAATTTCGAAAATTTGATCCAAAAACAATTGTTTCTCTACCATATGTATGAGTTAGAGAAATTAAAAATTGAAGCAGTGCCCTTTGTTATATATATACAAAAACAAAACTGGAAGAATGTTCGAGGTTGTTTTGCTGTATACATAATTAAAAAGTTACAAGAATATTTTTTGTCGCTGTGTTAATATTGATATGTAATAAGAAATTGATGGACTGCCAGCTATCATTTCACTGTAACTTCTGTGTATATGTCAAGTCTCATTTTCTTACAATTTAATGAATATTGTTTTTAATTTTTCGTCGACATGAACACAGTTTTTTCTTCTTTTTTTAATAATCGGTTCATCACCCACTTTTGCATATCTTATGTAATCTGCATATTCTGCATATTCATGAGCAAATAAATATAAGATGTTTTCAAATTCAATGTGGTGTTAACCTGCAATACCAGCTTTCCACAGGATTATTAGTGTGATGACTTTGCCCATATACGTTCCATAAATATAGAGAAATTCTGGGATTGTTCAAACATTGTTCACTGAAATAGTCGTAAAATTTTGATAATTATTACTTACACTAAAGGCACGGCATCTTCTATTCCTCCTTCCTTAATTCTAACCCCATACGCTAAGGGCACTATCGCTAAGGGCACGTTACCCTTTAGATCTAGAATCCATTAATTAACACTCTTCTTCATGTGGTGAAGCAGCGTATGCTAAATAAATACAATATTACTATTTTAGGACTGAGGACTATTAGTCTCAATCTACTGATTTTTACGATACCAGTTTTACGATAGTTGGACATTCATCGAAATCGAAAACTTATCGAAAATATGACTGAATAGTTTGAAAAGTTATATATATATATATACATATATATAAATAGTCCTCCGTACTAAACTAAATTCTGCTTTTGCTAGAATTTCATCAAAATCTTTCTTCTTTTCTCTTTTCTTTTCTTTTTTCTTTTGAAAGAAAAGGAAAAGAAAAGAAAATTAATAATAATCAGTTTCGAAACGGACAGTATCGAAAAAGTTTTTTTTAAATAATTTTGAATTAGGCATGCAAAACGAAATCTATATAAATAAAGAGAAGTGTCTGTGTATCTGTGTGTGTGTCTGCGCTCTGGTGCTCACACTACTGATCGCAGAGCTTTCAAATTTGGCATATACAAATTTGGCATACCTGGGACCCTGCAGGGGTGCACCTCATCGAGATTTTTTCGAATTTCGAATTTGAACTTTTTAAATTAATGTTTGTTCGATATTAAATATTGGCTTCAATGTTTCATTTTTCAGAAATTTCTTTCGTTTCAAAAGACTGCGTATCTTAGCAACGGCTATTAAACTATTTATTTATTTAAATTCATTTGAGGAAGAAATCTTTTTTATTATATTTATTGAAATCAAATAGTTATACACATACTGTAGGAAAAATTAAACATATTAAATTTTTAGATTTTGGCATATAGGTACCTGGGACCCTGCAAGTGTGCACCTCATCGAGATTTTTTCGAATTTCGAATTTGAATTTTTTAAATCAACGTTTTTCCGATTTTAAACATTGGCTTCTTTGTGTCATTTTTCATAGATTTATTATTTTGCTTCGATCGTCTGCGTATCTTAGCACGATTTTTTTTTTTTTTTTTTTTTTTTTTGTTATATTTATCTATATAAATAAAGAGAAGTGTCTGTGTGGGTATCTGCGCTCTGGTGCTCACACTACTAATCGCAGAGCCTCCAAATTTGGCAAATAGGTACCTGGGACCATGCATGTGTGCACCTCATCGAGATTTTTTCTAATTTCTAATTTGAATTTTTTAAATTAATGTTTTTTCGATTTTAAATATTGCCTTTAATGCTTCATTTTTCAGAAATTTCTTTCGTTTCAAAAGTCTGCGTATCTTAGCAACGGCTATTAAACAATTATTTATTTAAATTCATTTGAGGAAGAAATCTTTTTTATTATAAAAATTAAACATATTAAATTTTTATATTTTGGCATATAGGTACCTGGGACCCTGCAGGTGGGCACCTCATCGAGATTTTTTCGAATTTCAAATTTGAATTTTTTAAATTAATGTTTTTCCGATTTTAAATATTGGCTTCTTTTTTTCATTTTTCATAGATTTATTCTTTTGCTTCAATCGTCTGCGTATCTTAGCAACGGCTATTACGCAACATATTTTTATTTAATACATTCATTTGAAGGCGATTTTTTTTTTGTTATGTTTATTGAAAATAAAATCGTAACGCAGTAGAAAAAATTAAGTATAATTAATTTTAAATTTAAAAACGTATTTATAACAGTTATGTTTATTTTTTTTTATAGTGGAACAACTTCTTATTTTTCATTTTTTAGTTATTTCCTTTAAAAGAAAAAACATTTATTCATTAATTTTTACTTTCCGAACACTATAGTGAGGAAAGTATTGTAATCCGCGATTGTAATGAAATGCTCGCCCTCTGGTGGGCTAAGGTGAAATTATCACACCACTGCATATCCTCATATTATGCAATCGACTTTCCATGATGAAATGGCGGAGAAAGAATAATAATTACACGTGGCTGTTATATTTACTAACAACTGCAGTGTTCAGAGAGCGCCATTTATCGATCATTACAAACGCGGATCATCTCAAAAATCCGAATTTGAGATTTTGATGTTTCTAACCGTTTCGAGGTCTCCTGAATCCGTTTTCACTATTTTTGCGATGATGTATGTATGTATGTGTGTATGTCTGTGAGTGAACACGCTGGCGTCTAAACGCTTTGTTCAATCAAGCTGAAAGTTGGTACGTATATTGTAAGTCAACATTGTACGAACCCTATTGATTTTGGTGAATCTAGCACTTATAGTTTTTTTACAGGGACACAAAGAAAAATTCTTTATCTTTATGGCCTTTGGGACCAAAATCTTAAAAGTGCGATAGCATCTAAACACCTTATTCAATTGAGCAAAAAATTTATACACATATTATAGGTCACAGATACCCAATCTGTATAGATTTTGGAGAATCTAGCGCTTATAGTATTTTTACAGGGACACAAAGAAAAATTCTTTATCATTATGGCTTATGGGGCGAAATTTTTAAAAGTGTGATAGCGTCTAAACGCCTTATTAATCTGAGCAAAAAATTTGTGCACATGTTATAGGTCACAGTTGCACCAACTGTATACATTTTGGTGAATCTAGCATTTACAGTTTTTTTACCGGGACACAAAGAATAATTCTTTATCATTATGATCTATGGGATCAAAGTTCAGTAACGTTAAATAAAACATCGTGTAATACATGGAGAAAAATACTGAAACACTCTATTATGGTTTTCTCTCTTTTGTTTGTTTAACAACTCCTCTTTCTTTACTTTATCTACAAAATTGTTAATTACCCAATGTTCGGAAAGTCGAGTGGAGTCACACCAGATTTTTTTTTTTATTTATTTTTTTTTTATTTACAGTATCTATCGGGGAAAATGGCAGTATATGCATAGTAAAAAGGATTAAAATGATTAAAATTTATTTGTTCATATATATATATGAATCTACTTTTTATTTTATTTTATTTTATTACATTGGTCGAAATCAAATCGTAACATAGTGTAAATAGCATCGGCTATAAAATACATGGTTCAAAACTAAAATATTTAATAGATGCTGAGATACAGTCATATTTAATATCGTAGTTCTTAAATAGTAGCAGACCCCCCTGTCGTCGATAAATATCCAGATTGAAGTGCCCGAAAAAGATCTTTCTGCAGGCATGGGAAACCTAGACCTGATGCAGTGCGGGCGGGAAAAGAGCTGCCGTAGACAGCGGGTACCCGAAGCAAGGTTTCGAGCAATTTCAGTTCCTTTTCTTTTTTTTTTTTTATAGTTTTTGTCTATAATGTGGTGTAAAAGAATAAATATTAATTTAATTCTTTCGAAAATTCATTTAAATATAGTGACCAGCGAAGCGGCGTAGCCTGCTAGTTGAAAATAAAATCGTAATGCAGTAGAAAAAATTAAGTATAATTAGTTTTAAATTTAAAAACGTATTTGTAACAGTTATGTTTAATTTTTTTTATAGTAGAACAACTTCTTATTTTTAATTTTTAATTAATTCCTTTAAAAGAAAAAACTTTTATTCATTAATTTTTTTTATTTACAGTATTTATCGGGAAAAATGATAGTATATACATAGTAAAAAGGATTAAAATGATTAAAATTTATTTGTTTATAAATATATATATATATATATATATATATATATATATAAGTTTAATCTACTTTTTATTTTATTTTATTTTATTACAATGGTCGGAATCAAATCGTAATATAGTGTAAATAGCAAGGGCTATAAAATACGTGGTTCAAAACTAAAATATTTAATAGATGCTGAGATACAGTCATCTTTAAAATCGTAGTTCTTAAATAGTAGCAGATCCCCCCCCCCCCCTGTCGTCGATAAATATCCATATTGAAGTGTCCGAGAAAAACCTTTCTGTAGACAGTGGGAAACTGGACCCGATACATTACGGGCAAAAAAAAGAGCTGCCTTAAGCAACGGGTACCCGAAAAAGCGAGATCTAAAGCGATTTCAGTGGTTTTTTTTTTTTTTTTTAAAGTTTTTATTTGTAATGTGATGTAAAAAATAAATACTGATCCAATTCTTTTGAAAATTCATTTAAATATAGTGACCAGCGAAGCGGGCCTAGCCTGCTAGTAAAAAATAAAGCAAGATAACTGAGTTTGAGTTTGAGTTGTTAATTTTTTAATATTATACATAAAAAAATAGAATAAAATAAAAATAAAAAAATAAAATAAAATAAAAATAAAAAAATAAAATAAAATAAAAATATTAGGTGTGCCGAAGAATGCTGTTGCTTTTTAAATTTAAAGAAGCTGACCACGAAAAGTTTCCTGGACAACATTTAAGTAAGCTTTGGTAAAATGTAAGTATTTTTAAACAAAAATTTCTGGTGCCATTTTACTAATTCAAAACAACATGAATTTTAGGTACATCTAACAGTAATATTTAGTCTCATTTTAAAAATGAGATGATTATTATTTTTTTTTTCCCACCCATGTGTACTTTACTTATTTATTTGTGTAATAGTTTATTAAAATACATAATTATTAAATTTAACATCGTAAAGTAAATAGTTTCAAGCAGATTATTTAAAGAATACGCATTAAAAAAAAAAAAAAAAAGTATCCACCCCCTCTTCCCCCCCCCCCCGATTGAGAAAAGAAAATTTATTACACAATGCAAACTTCATTAACAATCACGTAATTTTTCAACAAATTTTAATAAATGATATATTACGTTTTAACATGAAACTAAAAAAGCTCATCTTTTTATACAAAATTATATCGGAAAATTCAAAAAACTGCATGTGAAAGTAGATTCTAGAAGCTTCAGGAAAAAATAAAAAAATAAAAACAAATTAAAAATAAAAATAGTAACATTATGCTTTTAAGGTTAATCTTGTTTCATTTATCGTCAATGACACTTCTTTTAACTCCTATTCACTTTATAACAATATAAAAACTTCTCCTTAAACGAACCTTAAAAGATCTTTATCAAGATTTGACTAGATTTTTCAGATAAGATATTTTTATTTTATATTCATCCTTAGATTGAAAGATTATGCTGCCTTGGAAGTCATATTTCGTTACTGAAATACCTTAAGCTTCCGAAACGATTACCTTAATTTTGTTGTAAATTAAAAGGGATTTGTAGTTTTTAATTTCCATTAATGGATGCGTTAAACAAGTTAGTGTCAGTCTTATTTGGTAATGGGTTTATAGCAATCTTTTAAATGCTAAATTTTCAAGCAGTTGGAGGTTTATCGTTGAAAAATTCCGAGTATTTTTTTAAAAATATATATTTCAAATTACTAAATGCAATATTTTTAAGGGGACAGATATATGTTTAAATTAAGTAAAAGTTAAATTTTTTAATGCGATTACTTTAAATTTACATTGAATTATATACAATTTATGTTAGCACATTTTTACTTTCTCTTACCCATAAGGTAGAGAAAGTATTGTTTTTGGGTCAAATTATCGAACGCGAGATTTTGTTATATTTACACGTTTTGAGGTTCCCTGAATACGAAAATCATGTTTTCAGCAAATGGTCTGTGTGTGTGTCTGTGTGTATGTCTGTGTGTGCGTATGTCTGTTATCAGCATATCTCAAGAACAAATAGTAGCAGACATTCCAAACTTGGTATTCTAAATGTGTATCATATATAGATGCTACAGTAAACTTTTCGTTAAGATCAAGCAAATGGTTCATGTACAGGGACAATCAAGAGAATTCTAATACATTACGTCTATGGGAGGAAATTGCAGGTAAGTAGATTTTAACGTCTATAGACTGCACTAAACCAAATGAAACGAATATATATATGTTTTGTAATAGAGATAGTCAACTGGGAAAATTTTTTTGTGTATGTAGGAGCCTCGCCTTCTCCCCTGGGAAGTCCCCCCCTCGAGGGGAGTAAATTTTCATGATGAGTATCTTTCAAAAGAGCTCGCCAATACCTTTAAAACGAATGGTTGAACGTATTATTCGTTGAACATATTTAAATCGTATTATTATTATTATTATTATTTTTAATATTGAGTATAAAATGGACTTTTTTTTGGATATTTAGTGTTATACTACTTCTCTAATATGGAAATCGTCTGCATTATCATAAAAGATATATTTTTTAAATAATAATTTTAATAAATTATTTTTTAAAAGCAGAATTATTTTTTAATAACCGAATTAAATTTTATATAAATCTAGGTGCATTAATGAAACACGGGTTTGAGGGGGCGGTAGCCCCCCCCCCCTCACACAGAATTAATTATCATATAAAACTCTTCCGAAGCCTAATTTGAATTGTTTAACATAGGTTTACCTAATATCATTATCTTACCTCTTAATCTCCAACCTGTATTTATAGTATTAAATTTCAGGGTAAGAGGAAGTCGTGTGAGTGACACACCAAATTATTTATTTTATTTTAAGGGAAAAAAAAAAAAAAAAAAAAACTATTTTTAAAACTATCTTTACAGTATATGGATTTTACTTTTTTTGCCTAAGCTTTAATAATCTTTCAGTTATATACATTTATTTATAATTAAAAATTAGCAAAAGTTTTAAAGATATTAAAGACTAAAGTTGTTTTAGAATGTTGTCTTTAATGTTGTTTTGTAATTTTTTAAATAATAAATTTAAAAGTTTACACTAGATTTAACGATTTTCGAACTTTTAAAAAACCGTAATTGGTAAAACTGTAATTGTTCCTTAAAAAAAAAAAAAAAGAAAAAAAAGAAAAATAAATAAATAAATAAAAAATAAAGTATGTTTTAAGTCTATTACAATTTTTTTTAAAATTTATTTATTAGCATAATATTTATCTAAAAAAAAAGCAATATATTTTGTTTGAAAACTATTTAAAATTTTAAATCAAGAAGAAAAAAAAAAAAGTATTAAGTAAATAGTAAATATTTACTTTTAAAATTCCCATATTTCTAGTTTTTTTTTTTTTTTTTTTTTTTTTTTTAAACACTGAAGATATAATAATTTGAAGAAATTTTTTAAAAGTTTTCTAATAATTATAAAAAAAGCCAGGCAATTAATTATTAAAAAAAATATATATGTATATTCAGAGAGTATTAAAAAAGTTAAAAGTTAACGTTCATTTTATTATGTAAAAATTGCATTCTTGATTTAATCGACAAGCAGGATAAAGAAAAATACGACTTTTTTTTCTTTTCTTTCTTTTCATTTTTTAACATATTAATCGTAGTATTCTAATAATCCTTATTGGTGCCAAGTCATTAAATATTTTAAATCACACCCAGGAGAATAATTAACTCAAAAACATTAAAATGACAAAATGATCAGCTCATTAACTTTAACTGCAACTTAAAAAAAAAAAATGCTTTTTATAGCTAAAATAAAAAAAGAATAGTTCTTCTTCATCTAAAACGGGATTATATCTAAAGAATTTTGTTTCTATCGTAAATAATTGATTGTGGAGCAGCTACATATAGGAAACAAGCATCTGTTTAACGAACTAAACGGAAAGTCTGTATTAATAGGAAAATTGAGGTAATTGTTCTGACAGCTTCTAAGTTATGTTTGATCAGTATATACTGTCATCGTAGTTAAAATCTTTTGTACGGCTGGTTGTGTCAAGTAAACGTCAATGTTACTGGTTTTAGAATGCTTTGTTGTTATCATACTTCAAAGAGAAACTTTCAGTGATGAAACTGCTCCAAGAGCATGTATGTTAACTGTTTGTAGCATTGTAGAGATTTCTCCGCGTAAAATTTATGCATTTGGAATCAAGGGTGATTAGTTGAGAGTAGCTGAAGATTGCAACGAGAGATTATTTATTATAATATTCGAAAAAAGAAAAAAAAAAAAAAAAAAAAAAAAAAAAAAAAGACTTCTGATATTGTACGTACAATATTAAAATAATAAATGATGATTTAATTAAAAAAAAAAATTAATGAAAAGTGGTTTACGAATATGCGATTTGATTTATAAATTATATTACAAAATATTTTTATATTTAAAAATAATTAATAATCAACAGCTCTTTGTGTCTCGAGAATGGTAGAATTGTCTACTTGTCGAGAATTAACTATTCAAATATTCGTTAAAAAAAAAAAAAAAAAAAAGGTAGTTAGTTTTTTTTTTTTTTTTGTTATATTCTATCTATAAAATTGTATAAATAATATTATGATATTAAGAACTGACTTACATTTTAAATTTTATTACGAAAACACTTTAGAAAGATATGTTTCGTTTATAGGTTAGATTACAAAATAATTTTATATTTAAAAATAAGTTATAATCAATGGTTCTTGATTTGATTTTATACATCATTAAATAAAAGCCTTACATTGGGATTTATATTTTGCATTAATCCGTTTTCTTAACTTAATTAATAAATCATATATTTAATGCAATAGTCTTCACAAATATTAAATATAGTACATAAAATCGTAGGACAAAAGTATACACTTTCTTTAAAATTGAAGTAGTTCACCATAAAAGTATCGTACCAATAGGGACAAGGGAGAGGGAGCATCTGAACACTTTTTATAACTGTAATTATCACTTACGGTTTAATACACTAAACAAATTAAAAGTGATTATTAAAAAGTTACAAGATAAAAAGAACATTTTATATATTATGTTTTTAAATTTTCTGTTGAATCATATAAACGCTACCGAAAGCAGCGGGAACACAGAACAATTGGCTAAAAGAATTAAAAAAACTCATTTTTATTGTGTTTTGAGCTGTTATAAAAGTTTCAAATGGCGCTAGCTAGCTGGGACGATAGTTAAAAATCAATTGCAAGGTTTGGTACTGGTAACGCTGCCGAAGTCAGCAGAGACCCGAAACAGTTCGTTAAAATAATTTAAAAAATGCATTTTCACCGTATTCTGAACTATTCTGAAAGTTTCAAATGTCTAGCTAGTTGGGAAGTTAGTTAAATAAATTTTCTGTTGAATCATATAAACGCTGCCGAAGACAGCAGGGACCTGAAACAATTGATTAAAAGTATTTAAAAAAAAAAAAAAAAATGTATTGTCACCGTGTTCTGAGCTGTCCTAAAAGTTTCAAATGCCTAACTAGTCGCGAAGTTAGTTAAAAATTGATTGCAAGCTTTGTACTGGTAACGCTGCCGAAGGCAGCAGGGACCCGAAACAGTTCGTTAAAAGTATTTTAAAAAATGCATTTTCACCGCATTTTGAACTATTCTGAAAATTTCAAATGTCTAGCTAGTCGGGAAGTTAGTTAAATAAATTTTCTGTCGAATTATATAAACGCTGCCGAAGGCAGTAGGGACTTGAAACAGTTGACTAAAAGTGTTAAAAAAATGTATTGTCACCGCGTTCTGAGCTATCCTGAAAGTTTGAAATGTCTAGCTAGTCGGGAAGTTAGTTAAAAATCGATTGCAAGATTTGTGCTGGACTAACAAACAAACAAACGAACAAACAAACAAACAAGAATCGAAGCTAATAAAAACGTGGTAAAATACTTAGCTGTTTCATATACTTTAGCAGATTTTAGGATTATTTACAAAAGGATGTGATAATGAAATGAATGTTTTTCAAAATTACTAAACTTGTTCATATGTACCCCTTGTAAAATGTACTCGAAAATATGCGCGGAACTCTTTTCAGCAAACACATTTAAAATAGAAATTTTAATTATTTAATAAAAATACACACTACAGAAAATTCCAACTATAGTGTTGCATGAAAACAAACCAAAAACACAAATACATAATCCAATACAAATGTTAAGGATTTAAAAGTAGGCAAAAAGTTTTAAAGATATTAAAAAACATACAGAAGATACTAAATTCCTCAAAAATCTTGTTAAAAATTTTACGAAAATTATGTAAAAAGATATTACAGTGCCGGTAAAAAAAAAAAGTCTTTACACATGAGTGGCAAAAAAAAAAAAAAAAAAAAAAAGCAAAATACTTTACATGTCAGTTGCCGTTCCCGCCATAAAAATGCGATGACACGTGGCGTTAGTCGATCACAGACGACCTTTCCCTATCCATTCCTTCAGTTCACCTCGTGGACTTTTATAGTTAGGCTGTGCTCTCTTTGCTCCTGCCATCCAGTATTTCGTTCATTTGTTAAAAGTTTGATAACCTACATCAGTATTCCCACTCCACACAATGGGTCGGATAAAGCTTAAAATGGAAGAGAAATCTCATGCCTTGACTATGCTAGAGAAGGGAATCTCTGTGATTGATGTAGCCAGAGATCTGGCAGATCATTCTGGATGTAGCCAGTTGTAGCCATCTGACAGATGTAGCCAGACATTCATGCCTATACGGCTGCATTCGGCAACAAAATGTAAAGATAAGATGACAAAATAGTGACTAACTAACTCCATGTGTCATCACTAGGGTTCGACACATTTTTATGACGGGACGGGGACGGCAACTGACATATAAAGTTTTTTTTCCAGCTCAAGTGTAAAGATTTTTTTTGCCGGCACTTTATCTTGGTAATTAAATTTTTAAATGCATTCATAAATAAGTTTTGATTACTAAGAGATCTGCTAGGCACAGCAAGTTATATGCATTTGTGTATATCAAAGCAATTAATTATAATATGGATAACTTCATTAAAAAAAAATCTGAAGTGGTTCCACTTTATTGTCCGAACATTTAGTAATTAACGTTCTTTTAAATAAATTTAAATAAGAGATGCAGTTAAGTAAACAAAAGGAAAAAATCATAATAGGGAATTTGAGTATTTCTCCCCAAGGTACACGTGTATAATGGATCGTAATATATCCTAATTCTTTTGTACGTCCATATAAAAGAATTATAAACTTAAGTTCTCAATATTAAATATTTATCTATTCTTTTATATTTTAAACAATCTAACATTACTAAAACAAACTTTAAATAGTTTGAGCACATAAACCGCAATGTACAAAAAAATTTAATTGTACACCGGTCATTGAACTAAATGTCCTATACTCATGTAAATCTATGTGGTTCTTGCGATGATAACCTATAACATATGTACCAATCAAGTGTAGAGTTTAGACGTTAGTACACTTCAAAGAGTTCGAATCTAAAGTCCGTATGTGATAAAGAATTCCTGTTTGTGTTCCTGTAAATGAACTATAACTCCTATACTCATTTATATTTTTACAAATCGTGCAATGGTGACCTATAACATACCTACCAATTTTTAACTCATTCAGATAAGGCGTTTTGACGCTACCACACTTTAAATAATTTGAATCCATAGGCCATAATTATAAAGAATCTTTTCTTTATGTTCCCTGTAAATATATATACATGATAGACTCTTCAATATCTATATAGTTCGTGTGAAGATGACCTACAACAGCATGTGTACAAACTTCTAGCTCAATCGATCAAAACGTTTAGACGTCGTGTTCGCTCACACACAAATATAAATACATATAGATCACTGTAAAATTAACAAAAATGGACTCAGAAGACCTTAAAGCGTAAAGATACTCCAAAATCTCGTAGTCGAGCTTTTTCATGATTATAATAATTTCCTTCTATTATGTATGTTCAGAAAGTAAAAACAAAAAGAATGCATGAAAAAGACGTCTAGATTTCAAGCAACAGTGTATAATTTCCATTTTTAATACTTCAGTACAATATCACCTGTAAATTGTTGTTGACATTTTTTACAGTTAACGTTTTAACTATGAAAATATATTCTTTAGTGAAGTGGGTTTCATACATTAATTGTTCGTCTCATATTTTCTTCTTCTTTTTTTTTTTTTTTTTTTTTTTTTTTTTACTTCTTTAAAAAAGCGTTGCATGCGGTCTTCGACCAAAATATCCCTGCTGCTGTTCCAATAGGCATTTTTCATTAATTATAGCCTGAACAGCATCATCAACCGTTCCTTTTTTACTTTCCTTCCTTCTTTATTGTCTTTTCTCTCCTTCTTTTTTTTTTCGTTTCTTTTTTCAAATTAAGTGCCCACACTGTTTTTTAGTATGCCCTCATCAAATTGAAATAATTTTTTGTGTACTTGACAGAAATTCACACAAAAGTGTTAAACCTTTAATATTTTAGATTATTTTTTCTTTTAACAATTACTTTTATTACTTGTTGGTTTTTGCCCGCCTAACTGTCGATATGATCCCTAACTGCCTAATCGTCTATATGCCGATTTCAAATGAACCTTTTTTCAAATTTGCCACATTCACCAAATCAAAAACAATAACGAAATGTCGTGATGAGTAATGAAATGTAAATTTAGTTATTTATGCAAATTAATTTCATCATAAATTCATCAAAATCGTCTCTAGTTTATTTGTCAAAGGGATGATACCCAAATACTGCAAATCCATTATTATTATTATTATTATTTATTATATATTGTTTTTTTACTCTAAATCCGATACTTCTGAATATTATTAATTTTTTTTTAATTATTTATTATAATCAATTATTATTATTATTATTACTTTTTAAGTTTTCCTATAATTTCGCTAAATGTTTTGACCGTAATTTGGCGTTTATAGCAAAGAACTTCGATAAGTTCTTCGTTTATAGCAGTGGTCGAGAAAGAAAATTGTCAAATCGCGCTGTGCTTACATAGAATAACATTTATTCTTTTGAATTATTCTTTTGACTTTTTTTTTTTTTCAAATAACAGGTAATTTTTTTTTCAGTGCGTTGTTGCAATTGTAATGCTATTCTTTTCTGCTGATCCGTCCTTTTCCATTATTTTCTTATTCGTTCCTCCAAATCAAGGATAAAATTTTATTTTCTTTATTTCAATAAACTGTTTTCTCAAGGAC
Organism: Salticus scenicus; assembly: GCA_963930645.1. Taxonomy (NCBI): domain Eukaryota; kingdom Metazoa; phylum Arthropoda; class Arachnida; order Araneae; family Salticidae; genus Salticus; species Salticus scenicus. The sequence goes on from OZ005654.1 coordinate 208,863,705, forward strand.
ATCAGTTTCGAGCGTTAGTTTTTGGAAACTTGGGAATTTATTTTATTTTTATATTATAATTTTACTATTATAATTGTTATTAATAATTTCTGACAGTATTATCTTATTTCTATTTTTTAAAAATATTTTTACCACAAAGACAGTACTATAATAAAAGAAAAATCATGCTATAATTGCGAATTTTTACAAATTTAAAACACCTCCATGCCTTAGAGTAATTTTTACTTTAATTAAAGATTAAAATTCTTCAATTAAGGGGACGTGGCATCACCATATAAAAACTTATATTTCCATTCAGTGTTTGTAAGTGGAACTATATTAAGTTTATTCAATAAATTATATATTCAGGCAACATTTCTTATGATTTTTGATTTGTTTTTTACAGATTTGAATTTTTAAAATTGCGTTTTCTTAGTTTGCATTTATTTTATGAATTGATGATCTTTATTTAAATTGGTGAAACTTCCACAGGTATTTAGAACCTACTTAAAATAATTAGAGATGTATTTTGAAATTTGTTGATTAGTTTTTGAAAAAAAAAAAAAATAATAAAATAAATAAAAAAGGCATGTTTTTGTAAAAACTTGGGGGAAAAAAAAAAAAAAAAGATTTTTATTATATTTTTATTTTAAAGATACTGAAAAATCCATCCCTAATTCTATTAAGTAGGTTCTGTTACTCCCCCCCCCCCCAAAAAAAAAAAAAAAAAAAAAAAAGGTCTGCAGCATTTTGAAGATCATGAATTCATGAAAACATGCAAACTAAGGAAACACATTTTCAAGATTTTAAATTTGTAAAAAAAATACATAAAAAGCATATAAATCGTTGCTTGAATATGTATTTTATTGAAAAAACCGAATACATTTCAATTTATATGTATTATATGGGAGTATAAGCTTTTATATGAAACTTTCAGTGATGCCAAGTCAAAAGTGTCAAATCCACATCAATAAAACAAAGAAAATAATATTAAAATACTGGTTCTCAGAATGTGTAAAAACTGGCAACTATTCTACCAATAAGTAGTACATTTCACCGTTAAAATTTTTTTTTAATGTTTGAGAGAGAGAGTGGATTTCTAATAATGATATTCACATTCTGATTTTTCATAAGGATGAGAAAAGAGAGAGAGAGAGAGAAGAAGCAGGCCTGAAATATAAATAGCTTAATTTTAGATGGGCCCCGGTAGCCCCGTCGACAATTACCCATAGCGCAGTACTAGTGCGACGTTAACCCTTTAACGTTCATTGGTTTCGCAGCCAAATCAAACATTTGTCATAATTTAACAATTTTTATGCAGTTTTTTTTTTTTTAAATTTCCCCTTGTTTTAATAAGGTTTTAAACTTTTGTTCCTTTTCTGTTCGGTAGATAGCAGCACTATTCCAAAATTTAACAAATAATGCTTCAAAGGAAGCTAAATACATAAGTCATTTGGAGTTTCTTAGTGTGCACGAGTGCAAATTGCTGGTTTGATGATGCACTCATGTCTAGTTTTTTTTCATTTAATGAAGAACTGGACTATTATTTTCACCTGAAACAACTTTTACGAGTTTTTGTAGTCAATAATGTTTACTTACAAAGTGTTTTATTTATTAAATCAAATATTATTTGAATTTAATAAGGTTAACTTATAGATGTTTCAAACGAAAAATTTCTCGAAAAGGAACAATGCTAATTTTTTACTTTTTAAATAGTATTTATGGTCAGCTATGTGTCTAAAAGCCATTTTTAAAATTAGTTTAGTAATTTTAAAATAAATTAAGTAGTGAACGTAAAAGGGTTAAACCCAACCTCAATTTTAGAATTTATACAATTCATTTCATAATACGAAATGAATACTATAAGAATAATGAAATTATTATTAAACTTTACTTCATTCGATTTTCAAAAGCTTCTGGTGCGTTTATACTTTTTTCATTTTTTCCTATAAATAGCCTTTGAATTAAATTTAAGAGTTCATCATTATTCGTGCATGGAAAAAAATATAGGAAAATTTCATTACGATTGGGGAATTCTATTTATTCGATGTAAGTATTGGATTTCAATTTTGTGAAAATGTTTGAAATCGGCTCTTCATGAAATATCGAATAATCTGCTGCCTCACTCACACTACTTTTATCTTACTCTGACAGTTTTAGAAATTTGTTTTACATGTATTATATTCTTGAGTGAAGCGACTACCATCGTTTTCAACCACTATTTAATATTATTTACCCACATTTATAAAACATTTGAAATTATTATAAAAAAAAAAAAAAAAAAAAAAAAAAAAGAATTAAATTTGTTCTGAGAAATGTTACCCAATTTTTCTTTATAAACCTACCGATTATAGTAAAAATTTTCAAGTAACACCCCCATATGATCCTTAAGGCTGTATTAGCTGTTAGCTGGTTAGCTCCCTTTCTCCATTCCCATGTTATCCAATGGGATTTTCGTTGCTTGGTTTTATAAAAATATCTGGATTCAAAAATGAAGTTTTTTGAATTCTGTTTTTTAAATATTACTCTTTGAACAGATCGTCTTTTAGCTAAATGAGCAATTTTTCGAAAAAATAAATTTAAATATTTCACTTAGAGATCCAAACTTAGAGACTTAAATTTACTTACTGAAATAAAGTATTTAAATTGATTTTTTTGAAAAACTGTTCACTAAGCTGAAAGGCGACCTTTTCAAAGAGTAATGTTCAACAAACTTCATTTTTGAATTGAGATATTTTTATAAAACGAAGTAACGAAAATCCCATTGGATAACATGGGAATGGAGAAAGGGAGCTATCTGACTGATGTACAGTCTTAAACTACTAAATTTGAATTTCTTTCATTTATTTCTGTCTAAGTTTCCTGATAATAGACAAGTCTGTAAAATTGCTCAGTGTATTTAAATTAACCGAGTAAGAGAAAAACACACTATCACTTGAAATGCACTTCGATTTCTAGCGGGTATTTCTAAATCTGAGCTCTTTTATGTGACTCGGTAAACGAATGATGAATTATTTTCGTATCGATGAACTGTGTTTTTTGTGCTTATAAGAAATTTATGCTTATCTTATTTTATTTAGTGCAGTGTGTCTTCATTAGCGGGTCGATTAAAAAATCTTCAATAAAGCCCGAGAAAGTGCGAAAAACTCTCAAACTTTTAAATTAAATATCTCAGTCAATTTAGGAGGACAGAAGTGAAACTTTTCGTGTTTTTTTTTTATTATAATGAGTATCAATTTTTACTTTCCGAACACTATCCTGAGGAAAGTATTGTAATCATGTCAAAAATCCGAATTGGAGATTTTGATGTATCTATACGTTTAGAGGTCCCCTGAGTCCGTTTTTACTATTTTTACGATGATGTATGTATGTGTGTGTGTATGTATGTATGTGTGTATGTATGTGTGTGCGTATGTCTGTGAGTGAACACGCTAGCGTCTAAACGCTTTGTTCGAATAAGCTGAAAGTTGGTACGTATATTGTAAGTCACCATAGTACGAACCCTATAGATTTTGGTGAATCTAGCACTTATAGTTTTTTTACAGGGACACCAGGAAAAGTTCTTTATCATTATGGCCTATGGGATCAAAATCTTAAAAGTGTGATAGCGTCTAAACGCCTTATTAATCTGAGCAAAAAAATTATACACATGTTATAGGTCACAGTTGCACCAACTGTATAGCTTTTGGTGAATTTAGAACTAACAGGTTTTTTACAGGAACACAAAGAAAAATTCTTTATCATTATGGCCTATGGGAACAAATTTTTAAAAGTGCGATAGCATCTGAACGCCTTATTCAACTGAGCTGAAAATTTATATGAATATTATAAATCGCTGTTGCACTAAATGTAAGCATTTTGGTGAATCTAACATTTATAGGCTAGGGACACAACGAAAAATTCTTTATCATTATGACCTATGGGCTCAAAGTTCAGTAGCGTTAAATAAAACATCGTGTAATATATGGAGAAAAGTACTCAAACATTCATGGTTTTCTCTCTTTTGTTTGTTTAACAGCTCCTCTTTCTTTACTTTATCTACAAAACTGTTAATTATTCAATGTTCGGAAAGTCGAGTGGAGTCACTCCAGATTTTTACTAAATATGGGGGACTATAGTGACCTAGCGATTGTATAAAAAGTTAATTTTGGTAATTTGGTATTGCATTTTTACTATATCTAATTTTTTTTTTTTTTTAATTTAAACACGCTATATAATGAATGCTTAAATTTTTTAAAAAACATATTGTAACTGGAAGTATACGTCTGCGTTTAATGGTTGCAGAGATAAAGACCTCCTCGTAACTTGCTTTGAATCCTGTATATATAAAACTAGTGTTCATTTTAATATGTAAATTAGACTTTTAAGAAAATTAAAAGATTAATACATGAAAATAGAAATCATTCAAAACAAATTTGTGTAAAATTTACTATTTCTACTACCTCTTGTTGCGGAATTAGTAGAAAGTATTTATATTACTCTATATATTTCTACCTCATCATTTTTTCCTTTTTAAAAAGTTAAAATATACATTTATTTATATTCTCACATGATATGTAAAGTAATTAAAACAATGCATAATAAATAAGGATTGGGATTTTTTTTTTTTTTTTTTTTAACCTTCTCCTTTTTGATTTTTTATTGTTTATCTCATTAAAGATGTACATATAAATAAATTTGATGCAATCTTCTATTGAAGTTAGCTTAAATTAATAGCTATAATGTGCACTTTAATTATTTTTTATTTAAAAAAAATTTTCTGCGTAAATTCAACAGAAATCTTGCATTAAAGAAAGAAAAAAGGTGAAAGGAAGCAAAACAGAAATAAAGTGAATGCATAACAACTTGCAATTTTCCCCTCATAATGAATTCTTTGGGATCCTAAATAATTTGTTCATTTAAACAACCACACCGGTTACAAATATTTAAATATTGTTCAATTATACAAATAATCCCCCCTCTTTTTTTTTAAATGTCTAATCTATAGTTAATCTGTTCTTTATTAAGGTGATATATTTAAACGTTATGAATTATGTATATAAATATTTGGTGCGTGCCTGAAATTAAAAAATTAAAATTAATGACGCAGTTAACAGACTGTATTAATGTGTATCTTAAATGCTCCACTTTTTTATTCAGTCTAAAAACAACTTCTTTTCACATATTTTGTTAACCCTTTGAAGCAGATTTCTCATCAAACATAATTTTTACACTTTTTTTGATAGTTTTAAATTATTAGAGATCTAAATAACTGGAAAATGTTATATTTTAAATTTTAATTAATTTTGGTTCTAAAATATAGAGTGGGGCACCGGTGTCCCTTTCTGCGTTAAAGGTAAATTCATCATGGGACACGGGCGTCCCATGAATAAATATTTTTACAAATTGCACTTATTTACAATTACTTAGATATAGGAGTAGCAATAATTCATTACTGATCTTTTTTAAATAATCAAATTTATTTAGAAATAAATTTTTGAAATTGGTTGATACAATTTTTTCAAACTACTTTTATTTAAAATTTTTATTTTAGTAAAAAATTTACTCTGATAATCTAATAGATTTTTTATAGTAACTATTAGACTCTCTTTTATAATAAAATAAGCGAGACGTATTAATCCCGGACGACAGGAACAATGCCCCAGCCTGCCCGATTCCCACTCTTCGATGTCTTCTTCCAGTCAATTTTGCTCTTTTATTACTTCCGGTGTGAACCTGTTTTTTTTTTTTTTTTTTTTTTTTTTAACACACTTGACATTGTGAGTTTTTTTGGTTTTCGTCCCATGCTATTTCTATGGGTTTTTAGCTTCTTTTCCCCCTCTTTTTCTACATTCTAAAGTAGCGATGGTTCCCGCCCACCCACCTCCACCGAGACACATATAAGCGAGACGTATTAATCCCGGACGACAGGACCAATGCCCCAGCCCGCCCGATTCCCGCTCTTCGATGTCTTTTTCTAGTCAATTTTGCTCTTTTATTACTTCCGGTGTGAGCCTGTTTTTTTTTTTTTTTAAACACAGTTGATATTGTGAGTTTTTTTGGTTTTCGTCCCATGCTATTTCTACCGGTTTTTAGCTTCTTTTCCCCCTCTTTTTATACATTCTAAAGTAGCGGCGAAAAATATAATAATAATATTTGTAATAAGAGCATCAAAAAATAAATAAGCAAAAGGGACACCGGTGTCCCATCTGCGTCAAAGAGTTAACAAGAGAGAGAGAGAGAGAGAGACTTTACATTATATAAATTTTGAAAGGAAATATCACATGATTCACGACAACGGCTACTGAACTAACCCGTTTAACATCGGGGGGTGGGGGGGGGGATTATAATTCAGACAGTTAAAAGTTGATTGTTTCATTTGTACTGCGAATGACGAAGCAGCCCTACGGTTGAAAATTTTTATTCCAAAAAATTTCTTAATTGTTCTACTTAAAAACACATCATAATCTTTCATTGTTATCTATGGCAATATTGGAGTTTCTTGGAATGAAAACTTTCATCCGTAATAATGCATTATTTTTCGTCTGACACGCGAAACATCCATCATTCAACTAAGCTAAAAGTACTAGTCAAATAACCTGGTTACATCACATGTTAGGGGGTCACTTGGTCAGTTTTCGCATTTGTTGGAAATTAGTCATCCCTACTCTCCAAATTTCAACGTTTTCATTTGATCGTAGTTGCTCTGTTAATTTTAATTAAGATAATAAGAACTTTGTCAGCAAACTCCCTAAATTTCAAAGATACGCAACAATTATTGCTGGTCAAAACGTTTAAACTCGAACTATCAACAGGCGAAAAAAATGTAAACGCAATCGTACCGTGCGTAGCTGCTTCAGTGGTGCGCTCTTGACTTGTATTTTCGCTTGATGAAATTTCATGCTTGTTTTTATTTAAACATGAAACAATTGTTGCGTGTTTTTGAAATTTATGGTGCTAGTTTATAGAATTTTTATTCATTTTCATCCAATACCATTTTCTACATACAGTCGGCAACAAAATTATTGAAGTACTAGCAATAATTGCTACTTAAAAGATGGGCGCCTAATGCTGTTTTGTAATGTAAATATTTATCTGGTCATGATCTTAGTCGTTATGCTGTTTATAAAAGAGTAAGTTGATGATAAAAATTACCGATTAAACTTAAAAAAAAAAAAAAAAAAACATATATATGAAAAGTGTGGATGTGATTACTTAGCTTTAAACCATTCAATATTGTTTTAAAAGACATAATATTAGTGTTTTAAGTTATTTGATAAAATTTAAAAATAGTATTTATTTAAATATTAACATTGTATATGCAGAAAATAGAGAAAAGTAATAATCCCAATAACATATGCAAATAAGTGTTCTGAAAATGATCATAAATTAAACTTAAAAACTTTATTTAAATAACTTTATTTTAAGTCATTTGATAAGTTTAAAAAATAGTATTTATTTAAATATTAACATTGTATATGCAGAAAATAGAGAAAGTAATAATCCCAATAACATATGCAAATAAGTGTTCTGAAAATGATCATAAATTAAACTTAAAAACTTTATTTAAATAACTTTATTTTAAGTTATTTGATAAGTTTAAAAAATAGTATTTATTTAAATATTAACATTGTATATGCAGAAAATAGAGAAAAGTAATAATCCCAATAACATATGCAAATAAGTGTTCTGAAAATGATCATAAATTAAACTTATAAACTTTATTTAAATATGCAGGACAAATCTATCGATTTCTAATAGTGAATATTTGAGTACAATTAACAAATGTCTTTAAAAAAGTTTCAAGAGACGATATTCCAATTTTAGATAAGGATTCATAATATTAATAAAAATAATAAATCACAATTTTCTAAGTAAGAGACTTTTGTAAATTGTAAGAATTCACGTGAAATTAGGCATGTTTAATTTTTCTTATTCATATTGCTACCAGAAAGTGGTGTACTGTAAAAAATATAATAGCTTGCTTTATATAAAAAGCAAAGGTATATCTGAATTCTTGGGAAAATCTGCGATATTCTTGAAATATAACAATATTAATATTAAAATAAAGTGCATTTTCTTTCACAAATATTAATAAGCATGATATTGGTGTAAAGAATTGTTTTGAGACATTTTAGGTATTTAGACTTTTATAGGAATAGGAAAATAGCTGCTTAATATTTCACTTAAATACACAATTTTAAACAATTTCAAACGTTTGTGCTTAAATGCATATGCAAAATTCATATTTCTAATGTTTTTTTTAAAGTCCCATTTTACTATAGGTATGGACAGCTTAGGTATTCCTGGACCTTGTTTTTTGACAATTTTATACGTTTTCAAGTGTGAGGTATTTTGTAGATTGTAATCTTAAACTTTGAGAGGAAACATAATCATAGTAAAAAACGAAGAAAATTAATCGAAAATATTATTAATCCAAAAATAAGTATATTACGCGATAAAATTTATAAAAATGGGTTATTCAAATAAAAAACAAGCAGCCTTAATAGCTCATTTACACACACACACACAAATGCGGTTTAAGATTTTTTTTTTTTTTTTTTTTTTTTTTTGTATATAAATGAGAATGCTTAAAATTTCCATGCGTGTAATAACGGCAATAATTTTGTAATCGTGTTTGAAAGAACTGCTCACGGGGAAATTGATAAATTTGTGAAAACTACTAATAATTGCATTCGGTGATTATTCACTCCTTTTATCTCTCTAAGTAGAAATAGATTATATTTACACTAGATTTGGTATTAAACTTAATTACCATCACAGAAACTTTCATTTGCAAGTTTTGTTCACCCTCGGTGGAATAAAGGCACCCTCCCCTAGGGAATTCAAAGATGAAGTTGAAGAGACGTCACTCGTGAGTTATTGATAGCGAAAGAATGATGGATTTTCTGACAGCGCGGTATTACGTTAATTACAGGAATTCGTGCTTAATTGAATAGCATCACTCATCAAGTGGCACCGCGTGGATGGGAAAAGGTGATAGAGAAGACGTAGTGAATGATGCTCACTAATCGATTACTCTCAACATCGATAACTTTCCTAAGAAACCAGATGTTCTCCCTTGTTTAATACCATTTTATCTGAAATTATGTTGGATAAATTATTGTTAAAACTTTTCGACTGTTTTCAATTTTTCCGTTCGATTTAACCCTTGAGCGATTCTTCGGTTTCACGGCGGATAGTTCAGTAAGAATAACTGAATCAGAAGTTAAACATGTGTAAAGTGAAGTCATCGAACTTAACCGTTCTGGCGGCGCAGCCAATAAGTTTGATATTAAAGTAAGAAAGAATAATAGTGTGTTGCGGATCTATCAGGATTTATATATATATATATATATATATATATATATACATATCTTTGAAGATGTATTACTTTATATACTTTCTTGGTTCTTTTCTTTTCTTTCTTTCTTTCTTTTTTTTTTTTTCAAATTGCTTTTAATATATATATATATTTCAGTTGAAAATCGTAAATAATCAATTATAAATATGTTATGTTCATTACTTTGTGATAAAAACAGAGACATGATAAAACCATCTTTTAGTAAATTGTAAAACCATCAGTTACTTAAAAACAAAATTAAATCTATGACATGCCGTTTAGGCATCAAGTTTTATATTATTATTATTTTTAATAATTAAATAATATATATTTTCTGCTTTGTTCGTGGAAAAAAAAAATAAATATGATAATAAGTTAATAACTGTGGAACATTCATAACTGTGCTCAATAACCATTTCTTACTATTTATATCGCTAAAGTTATTTTCGGCATTCTTTACATTTATTATATTAGAATTGTAGACGTAAAGTTTTTTTTCTATGATAATAATAATAACGATAATGTCGATAATAATGAGTCAGATCATAGCCACTATTTCCCAATTTTTTCACCTATTATTAAAAAAAAAAAAAAAAAAAAAAAAAAAAAATCAGTCAAGAATTTATTTTTATATAGAAATAGAACATACTCACACTAGCTTGACTCTCATATATAACACCAGGCGATACACAAATTACATTATATACTTTTGATGTAAAAACTGAATTATTTATAAAGGAAACTAAAAACAAAGTTTTCAAACAGGAGTAACACAAAGTGAAAAGTACAAGCCAGGTGCTAGATCTTTGAAATATTTATTTTAATTAAAAATTGAGACTTTTATAATCATATTTAAATAATAATATTGTTATATTCAAATTCACTGTGGCAAAAGTATTTCAGTGATGAAATTTAAATTTGACCAATGAAAATAGCAAACATTTTCTAAACGCTAATAATACCTGCCTTCTAAAATGTTTCGGAACAGCTTTAAGCGTTTAGGGAAAAAATGATATCAATAAAATTTAAGTGCCCTCTATCATACTAGATAAAACGTGTTGAATTTTAAAATTGTAAAACCTATTTATAGTCCTGAGGTGCATCCCTAATAAAGTGGGTTGTCGCATTTTTATAGCGTAGAACTGAAAATGTTTTGAGAAATTTGGAAAGGTAAATTTTATAGACGGTTTAAGCTACTTATTTTGAGTAGTTACAATAATGACATCCATATATTTATCCATATTCCCTATTGAAGTTTGAAGCAGTGGGAGTTACTATTTTTCTCAGAATTTCAGTGATGAATTTGAGTTCAAAATTTATATTTTTAAAATTGGTTATTTCACTTTTTGTATATCTTTTATATTCCCCACTGATATGGATTTGTAACTTTCCATTATAAGTATATAAGAAGAAAATATTAGATTTGTGAAAATTTTCAAACTCCGAATTTCGATAGATTTACACGTTTTGAGATGTCCTGAACATGATTAAAATGCCTGTATGTCTGTCTGTGCGTATCTAAATTTTTATGCATGCTGTATTTCCTGAATCTATGAACTAAATTTAACCAAACTTGATATATAGTTGGACCTTGATTTAAATTGGCGCTGATTAAATTTGAAGTTCAATCGCTCAACAAGTGGCGTTGTCACTTCACTTTTTCATAATTTTTAATATGGCATTATAGGAAAAAACTAATAATATACATAATTAATAATGTAATTTATATTATTAATAATATAGGAATAAATATACGTAATGAGAATTATTCTTGATTTCTAAATATATATATATATATAAAGATAGTAATTGTTAACTAGAGAGAGAGAGAGAGAAAAAATAAGCGTATGTGTAGGACTAACGCTTTTCCCTGGGAAGGAAGTCCCCCCCCCCCTACTTCCCCAAGTGGTTGTAAACTTTTATTAAGTGTATCATTCAAAATAACTCGTCAGTACCTTTGAAGCGAAAGGTTGAACCGTATAGATCTGTGATAATACAAAACAAAAGTTTCTTTTCTTTTATTTTCATTTTTTTAAAGCATTTTTTTAGATGTCGATACAAAGTTTATTTATTTATTTATTTTTTTCTAAATTAAGTTTTATACTTCTTCGAGAGAGAAATCGTCTGCATTCATCATGGAAAATAATTTTAATAAATATTTTGTACTGCGCATGAATTTGTGTAGAAAAATATAGAAGAAAGTTTTGTGATGGCGACAACATACTATTTTATTTTATTATTTTCACTAAGTATGTGTAACTATTTATTTCATAATGCAATTTTTCATATTTTGTTCAAATTACCAATATGTGTTAAAAAAAAAAAAAAAAAAAAAAAAAAAGGAAAAAGAAAAAAGGAACTTTTGTAGTAAGGTCAAAATTTTATTTTTAGCTTGCTTGAGAAAGCGAATTATGAATACAAACTCTAGCATTTTGTTACACTTCAACTTGAAATTAAGTTTTTGACCATGCAGTCCGATTTTTTTAAATTATAAATTTATTATTATTGTATTGAGGCGAATTTTGAATATTTTGCATTGATGGCAGTATGCTCAATACTCGTATCTGATTAATCTTTAGTTTCTACGAATGTTTAAATTTAAATTGTCAGTTCAAAATCTCATTTAAAATGTTTTGTAGCTGTAAAAGTGTAAATCAATCCTATATTTTATTCAGTGTTATATTTTCCTCAGTTTAAGCGTAAAGAAAATTATGTTTTATTTATTTATTTATTATACATATATTTTTTGTACTGTGCAAAATGCTTATAAGTTTTTATCGAATTTCATCTTAAAGTTAACAGAAAGAAATAAAAAAATGTGTATTAAATCATTTAAAAAGAATTGATCTATAAGAGAGAATTTTTTTTTCCCCACACGAAAAAGGCGTATTTCCGTTGTAGATAAAACTACTTAATTAAAAGAAAAAAAAAGTAATCTTTTTTTTTTTTTTTTCAGAATTTTAATTTCTTTTCAAGCGTTTCATCTTTTATTAACTTCAACTTTCAATTTTTTTTTCTCCCCTTCTTTTTCAACATCATCGCTAATCATAAACCGAGTTTAGGATGTTCTCAAAGTCGCGCGGATAGCAACTGTTAATTACTTACGCCAATTTTCGTCTCAATGTAAACCAAGCGTGTGAAAAATTATCTTGTTTCTGGGAAATAAAATTTGTTGTACATTATTAATGTTCCCTTAATTAATTTTTGCAAAAGAGCCGAATCTCTTCTCAGCTCTCATGCCTTGTAGAATCTAAACACGCGTTGATTAGGCGGTACTGCATTTTATTTTTAGATACTGAACTATGTGGAGCTAATTTTTATTTGTTTAACTGGATACTTTTTTCATTATCTCTAGTGCCTTCGTTAATATGTTTAGTATGGGATTAATATAGTTAGATATTAATAAAGTGAAATTTGCAGAGGTGATTATGAAAATTTAGAAAATTTCTTGCAAATCAGTTGTTCGCAGATCTGTATTCTGTTATACATGATATGTAATAATCTGTTATGTGATATATAATCGAATATTACCTATTTCGCATTCGTTAAAATAACAGTAGTTGGTTAGTGCTATTTTATGTACTTCCCCAAAATATTATAGTAAAGACTTTTATTAAAATAACCGGTACTTTTGAGGTCCTGAACACGATTTGATCATTTTTAGACAATGTCCCTCTGTCTCTCTGTGTGTGACAAAATTTTGTGCTAACTGAATCTTACTTAGTGACTGCAACGCAGAATTTTATGTACAAATTGATATGTAGTTAGTTACACTTTGACATAAATTAGTGCCTATGAACTTTTAGTGAAAATCACGAAACAGGTGGCACTGCTATCCCATTTTATCCAAATTTTTAACATGGCGGTATAGGGCAAAATTTCGTATAAATGTGCTCAGCCAGAAATATTTTTAAGGAATAATTAAGCAATTAAAAAAATGTATAATAGTATTTGTTAATTATTAAAAATTATGTACGAGCATTGCTCTTCGCCATGGAGGAAATCCCCCGAGAGTGGAAAATTTTTTAAAGAAATACATATTCTTTGAAACTCTCTTTTATAATTTTTATAATTTGCTTTTTTTGTTCTAAATTTTAAGTATTTTTCCAGATTTATCTGTATATTAAATAAAAACCATATTTTGTTCAACATTATTTTAAAATAATATAACGATATGAAACCACAATGCAGAAAAGTAGTCAATATTTTTCAATCAATGACTTTGTATAACTTACATTTGTCAATTTATTATTTAATTTCTATAGTTATCAAGGATTATAATTATATTTGATTTTAATTAAAGTCCAGTATCATAAATAGTTATACGAATATTCATGTAACAAAGGAGATGAAATGACACTTGATAGTATTCGAAATTGCTTTTACTTGAGTTTTTTTTCTTTTTTTTTCTTTTCGAATTCAGATGCTTTTCCTAAACACAAATTTCTTCCAATCTTCCGCTCCTCCAATAGCCGTCAGGTTCGCTTCTCGAAACTGATAGAACCCAGGCTGTGCTTGTCTGGGATGTTTGGGATTTTCCGAAGTTTTTCTCCAAAACTCACATGAGTACGAATTATAACCCCTTAGAAAGACCAATTCAAGAACGCTTTAGACCCAGATCTAAGACAATAATCTAATAATCCGGACTAACCCCTACACCAACATCAAAACCAACATCCACTCTTTCTTGAAAACATGCTATTTACAATATACTCATAAAATGTGTTTCAAAACTGCATAAACATTTAAAAAGAAAGTTTTGAAGATGTATCAAAAACGTCGCTGTAACTATTAAGTAAGTCTACGATTATTATTATTATTGAAACTACTGGTATTTATATTGAAATTCAGCGCTATTCAGTTATTTACACATAGTGTAACCTGAAATCGCATAAAATAAAATAAAATAATTTGAATCTAAATATAAAATACGGACTCTAAATTTACACCCCCTTTATTTTTGTTTGTTTGTTTGTGCTATCTTTGCGAAATACTTAATAAAAATAATTAAAAAGGAGTAAGTTAGTTTTAGGATTTTCTGTCTTGTCAATCTTAATGGAGATAAAAAAAAAAAAAAAAAAAAAAAAAAAAATGTATTTTTTTATTAACAAATTTTAGCAATTACATTACTAATATTTAAGATAAAAAAACATCGTAATTCAAAGTATTCATGCGCTATATTTTTCCTTTGAAAACTATTACACAAAACTAAAAGTTTAAAAGATAGGTTTGTTTTTGAATGTAGTGTATATAGTCTCTTACCAATAAAACAAATCATATAATTTATAAAGGTTCCCTCTAAATATAATAAGAGAAGACTTGACGTTGGAATATTAAAACCTGAAAAAACTACTACGTTAGAAATGAAAAAAAAAAAAAAATATTTGAGATGCATACAGCTGTTTCGGTAGCCTTAAGCGTACCGTCTTCAGTGAAAAAGAATTCTGAATCTGGAGAAGTGCTGGTATATATAAGAGAGGGACCGAATTTTGTCCTCCTAATTCGGTCCCTCTCCTATGTATACGAGCACTTCTCCAGATTCAGAATTCTTTTTGCACTGAAGACGGTACGCTTAAGGCTACCGAAACAGCTGTATGCATCTCAAATAATTTTCTTTGGCGTTTCTAACGTAGTAGTTTATTCAGGTCCCTCTAAATATCTTTATATATTCCTTGTTTCTTTTTTATCTTTCCTTTTTTCATAAAAAAAAAAAAAAAAAAAAAAAAAAAAACAAGATTTTTCGTTAACTTTTTTTCCCCCGTTATATATTTGAAAATTTTCCATTGATACATTTTCTTAAATCCTTTTCTACTTTACAGAGATTTTCTACCATTATGCAGTCTAAAAAAATTTTTTTGTTGGCATGTCATTAAAAAAAAAATTAATTAATTATTTTTTCTTATAATTTATACTCAGTTTCGAAACTAATATAAAATTCTGTTTTTTATTCATAAGATTTTGAACATCTCTTGCTCTTTTTTCCCCCAAACATATTGCATGTATTAATATCATACCAAGCCAAATATTTATTACTTTATTGATTAACTTTTATTTATCAGTATAACCAATCCATAATAAACATAGCAAATAATCAAATGATAATAACGATCAGTGCGTCGTATGGACCTTTCTTTTATTGGTTTATTAAAAAAAAATAATAATAATAAAATAAAAAATGTAAAATGGCCTTTCAGCTTTGTCAGCTGAAGGTATGATTGAAATCGTCATTCATAAGGGTATACGAAAGCGTTTTAACAGTCTCCTTTGATAGTATGCTCTTTCCCCCCTTTACAATTGAAGAAGATATTTCTGAAAGGAAGCTGACTTAAGCAGAAAATTATGCTACTCAGATAAGTTTTGAATGCCACAATTTTATGAGGCTACCATAAAGCAACAAATTAAATTAAACTCTGAGGAATTTTACATTTTCACAGTTAACTGTATCATGTTCTCAAAATCTTCATTGTTAACTCCATTAGATACAATGTTATTCTAAAGCAACCCAATCTCTTTAAAATTTCTTCCCGAAAGAATGTAAATCCGTTGGCGTCGAAGAGCGATAGATTTTAGCAAAAATAGTTTGTAAACATTTTAACATCATAAAATAATATGTGTTGCCAATAAATATATCGAAAAAAAAAAAAAAGCTTTGGAATCAGCCATTAAGTGGCACTGAAAAAAAAAAAAAAAAAAAAATAAATAAATAAATAAAGAAAAGAAAAATGAATTTGGAACTGTATCTGGAGTTTTCCATTCACCTTTAGTAAATAAATTATACATAAATTTTATTTGCTAAAATATTCGTGTGTCTTCCCGTGTGTATTCACTTAGGGATGGATGGATGGATGGATGGGTTTTACGTCGCACTAGTGCTGCGCAGGTGGGCAATTAGCGACGGTCTGGGACACACCCCTAGAGGTGGTCCGGAGACATGCCATCACAATTTTGATCCCCCATGGAAGGGATGGCTCTTCCGCTTCGGTGACCCCCAGAGGTATAATTTTTGATGGGAACGTGGAGGACATTGCGGCCACGACAGTATTCACTCAGGGAAAGACGGCCATATTTTGGTAAAATTGTCGTCTTTTCCCAAGTGAAAAGGAATCACTTTTTTCTTCCCAATGATTCCAGCTATATATTATTACTTGTATCTATGGATACGTATAATACAATTTAAAAAGCATTTTTATCAGTTACATCAAACTGATGCATCCGACTGCTTTTAAGTAACCTTGTACTGTTTTCACATATGTAATGCAGCAAATTTGGTACATTAAATTTATCGCATAACACAACTGAAAGCGCATTTTCAAGCGTTTTCACTCCTATATCTTGCAATATATTTGATTTTTTTTTTTTTTTTTTTTTTTTTTGCAAGCCTGCAAACAAAAAAAGTTATTTTTTCTAGATTCGCGAGACATTATTTCGAATCGCAGTTAGATTTGTTTGCTGTAAAAAAGCTTGTTCAAGAGTTTTGTTACACAAAAGAGCGTTATTATTTTTGTAAATTATTTTAGCAAAGGATAATATGAATTCAATCTGACGAAAGAAATGTATGCAGTTCACTTAAAGAAGCTTTGATTTCAATAGCTGTCACAAATGAATTACTTTTTTGGACAAATTGTTGAAGTATTAAATTTACTATGATTGTTAATACTTGTCTGCAATTAAACAAAATCCCTATAATATCACACACATATATATCCATATGTATATGTGAAAATTTTCTGATTGCATCATTACTAAGTAAAGATTAATAAGTAGATTGCATCATTACTATTAGTTTACTAAGTAAATAAACTTACATAAAAAAAAAAAAAAAAAAGACATCTGTTTTGCCAGACGTTTATTAAACCTGTAAGTTTAATTTTGATAAAATTGTTTTCATTTTTTTTTTTAAATTATTCATATGTAAATAAATATGTTTCTTTTTATGTTAAATAAGAAGGAACACAGTTTGTAGCGATTTTCTCTTCAAAGAACTTCTGAAGTAAAATATGAAGTTATTAAAAATTTTATGATACAAAAAATTGTCACAGAATTGTTTATTTAATCTAGTTAGGTTTAATAAAGTTTAAAGTATTTTAAATTCGCAATAAATTTTAACCTAATTAAAAATTTTGTACTAATACAAAATAATAATAATATATTGCAATGATTTATATATGTATACAGAATTGACAACATATTAATTTATTCCGGAGCATTTTTAGCCCCGCCTTCATTTCATACCACTTTTTTTTTTTTTTTTTTTTTTTCAAAGAGCGATTCTTTCTTATTTTATCGTAATTATATATTGCAATAAAAAATTTCTATAAATAAAGTGGTGCGAAACAATGGCGGGGCTAAAAATGCTCCAGAAAAAATTAAAATGTTGGCAATTGTGGGTATATATAGTCGGTAACAAAAGTGTCCGAACACTAGCAAAAATTCCTATGTAAAAAAAGTACACTTCATACGGTTTTGTTAAATAAATCCTTGTCGAATCCTGTTCTTAATCAGCCTAAGAACACGATTCGATAAGGATTTATTTAACAAAACCGTATGAAGTGTACTTTTTTTTACATAGGAATTTTCGCTAGTGTTCGGACACTTCTGTTACCGAATGTATGTATATAGAAAATTTGAGTGCTAAAGAATTTTGATTCCGATATATAAATAATTTGAATTTATTTTTTTAGCATTTTATTGTAAAAAAAAAAATAATAATAAATAAATAAAAAAAAAATAGAGGAAGTAAAAGTAAAAGTTTATTGAAGCAAGTAAACAACAAGAACAATAATAATAAAGTCAGAATAATATGAATTTTTACTATATAAATTTGAAATCTGCCATGTATGGGAGAAAAAATTAAAATGAAACTTTTGTCTCCGGTGTATTTCTTTAATTATTATTTTTCTCGTGGTGATAAACCGCAAAATGATGACGCCGCCTAAAAAGATAGGCGAGAAAAGAAAAGAAAGAATTTGTAATAGAATTTCTTAGTTTAATTTCATTATTTTTAAAATATGTTATTGTCAAACTTAAAGTTCTCATTCTCAGCATTTGAAATAATAATAAATTCTACACTATCCTACAAATAACACAAATAATATATTGCAATAGAACTTTTCTTTTTTCCAAAATTTGATTTCTAGCCAAATCTGGTTTCGGAATATAAATAATGTGGATTTAACATTCTTCAAAAACGTCTGGACTTTTCATTTATAGTAGAAGCAATCAGCAAAAAATAAATAAAATTTAAAAAAGAAAAACAACTGCTATAAGGACAGATTTCGTTTATGCGCCAGAACGACTGTGATTGAAATATAAATAAATATATAAAACATTCTATACACGCACACATAGATATATATTTCAATATTTTGACTCACGAACAATGTCTGCAAATAAGATTTTTTTTTTTTTTTTTTTTTTAACTTTAACTTTAAATATATGTAGTGCATATAAAATTTGAAATAGAAATAGAGTTTTTAATCGATTTTTTAACCAGAAATTCCATGTGGGAAAAAAAAAAGAAAGAAAAAGTAAATTTATAATGTTTGGAATGACCTGACACACGTAAAAAATAAAATAAAATAAAATAAAATAAAAATAAGTAAACAAATAAGTAACTAACTATGAATATAAGATAAATAAATAAATAAATAAAAATAAATAGAGGAATATAAGATAACACGTACTAATATACGCCATCTGCCAGTTAACATGCGTTAAAATTTAATGAATATAAGGTAACTGCAAAATCGCTGAAAATTGGTAATATTAGTACTACCTATAGGCTAATATACATTCATATTGAGACAGCATAATTTTTCATAATATCCATCTGGCATACAAAATGAATTGCCTTTATATAACATAGAAACGAATAAAACTGCATCAATCCAATACCATCTGTCGGCCAAAGAACCTTCCTGTAAGTAGGGGACAATGCAACATGATAGCGTTACTTGTTGCCCTATTTTTTTAATCCCGTGGTTTTCTCTAAAATTCGCGTGTATACCAGCTAAGATCCTTTAGAAAGGTCTCCTTGAAGAGTAACCTATGCAATGTGCCAGATCTGGCGGATTTTTTATTCAATAGTCACCAATAATTTTTAATTGTAACGTTTGCCTAGTCACTTCGAAGATTGATAATCTATTATGTATATCCAATATCACTTCTCAAAATTATTGGTAAAAATTGAATAAAAAATCAGCCAGATCTGGCAACACTGGTCCTATGCAGCCCTTTACGCCGCATCACCTAGTAGACATAATCGACAAATGAGTACGATAGTTTATCATAAATTGGAACAAAAACCACAGCACAAATTCCAAAAAGAACATTAGTCTTGAAAGCATTTGTCAAATAGATAGAACTGGCGTACAGTAACAGATATGACAAAAAAAAAAAAAAAAAAAAAAAAATGGAATTTGGAGGGGAAAGATAACTGGACAACAAAATGAGGGTGAGGACTCTCATTGGTGGCTTGGCCTGTATTTTGCATTAATTGTCAAATAAGTATACTTGATGGTCGCAATTTAGGAAGAAGCTATAGAGAAACTTGCAGAACCATCTACTAAGTCACTCATATCAGACCTTTTATTACGCCCACACTGAAAATTTCCACATAATGATGCTACGTACCACAGATATCGCACACACACACACACATGAAAAAAAAAAAAAAAAAAAAAAAAAACCTAATATTATCGATTGGTTCCGACTAGCTCCGATCGAAAATGTTTGGGGTATTATTATATGTCGCAAAATTTAGGATAATAATCAACTGTACTTCACCACAGAAAAACTTGGAGTTTCGATTGAAAGCTTTCGACCAGCAGGACTTAACTTCTTCGACATACGATCGTATTTAGAATTTAGTTAAGAAAAAAGGAATTTTTTTTTTTTTTTTTTTTTTTAATTACTAAAATTATGTATTTTCTTTTGTTCTAATTAGTTTTTGTTAATTTTGTTACCGACTTTAAAGGCAATGCTATTTTCCATTCCTTTTTTTTTTTTTTTTTTTTTTTTTTTTAAGTATCAGCAAAATATAAATACGCATAATTCAAATTTTCTGCTTGATGCATAACGCACGACGTTAAACAAACAAACAAACAACAACAAAAAAAACGACGTTTTTACAAGTTTGTTATTATTTTTTTCAACATTTCATTAAAACACACACACACACATACACACACACACACAAAAAAAAAAAAAAAAAAAAAAAAAGCAGTAACTTAACGTTTTTGCCAGGATTAATTTATACTTTCATTAATTAATTTTTTGCATTTGATTGAAAAAAAAATTCTATAACATCTCTATTTCCATCGTTTTTTATAGATAAACATAATTTTTTCTTCTACTAGGCATTGTCGTTAATGATGTTGTAACAAAATTAAAATAGAGTAATAAGAAATTTATTTTATCAAGTCTATAATTAAATTAACAAATAAAATAAAATTCATAAAGGTTATTGCGTTTTAGTAGAGATGATATTTAAATAAAAAAAATAATAATCCTTTATAGAAAAAGAAGTAGTGCTTCATTAATTTGTACACAATTATAAATAAAACTTTAAGTAATTATAATTATTTAAGTAATTATAATTCTATTTTGAAACAAGATGTACAATATAAATTACTGTAAAATGTTATTTATAGCCGTAGTACTCTCTTAGGAATTCTAAAAGCTAGATTATCGTTTAAATGCTTTATGATTCTGTTAATGTTGGCAAAATTTTTTGCTATGTCATTTTCAATTATGTATGCAATTATAGTTATTTAAATAACAGAACAATATATATGTACTTGACAAACATTATAGGTATTTCTTGAGATTTACGTGCACACAACATTTTTCTCCGTTTCAAAATCGGAATTCTCTCTCCCCTTAATTTTTAAGATTTTATATAGAATGAAGTGGGAGGGGGTGGGTTACATAGTTCCATTTTGACACCCTTCTATACTTACACTTCTGAAACATTTTAGGCAGAAAATACAATTTATTAGCTTTTAAAAAAATCTGAGTTCCTTTAACAATGCACTACTTAACCCCTTAACTGCCCCGGGCGTATATATACGTTTTTCCGAAATACAATCTTTTGCATTATACTGCTACCAGTAAAACTACTGACACGGCTTGGCAATGTTATAAAATAATGTTGAGAGTGTTTTCGAAAGATTTACTCATTTCAGATTTGAAAGAGAATGGTAGCAGTTTGAAGTGACTCACGTAAATTTTCTTCGGCAAGTAAGGGGTTAAAGGAGGAAAAAATGTGTTTCGTGGTTTCACTTACCTATTGGTTTAGGGCGAGACTATTTTATTCATAGCAGCCAACTATAATCGTACATAGCACATTAAAAGATATTTAGGACAAGAATTCAGATAGTAAATATTTTTATGAATCAGGAATTTTCTGAATTTTTAAATTATCTGAACTCGTTACGTAGTTTTCAACTTTTACTTTCAAATGCACGCCTTTACTTTCACATGCATGAGCACATGACATCTAAAATAATTTAACACTTTAATAAAACCTAAAAGAAAGAAAAGAAATAGAGCAGGATATTAGGTTTTATTGAAAATTAAAAGACAGAAAAAAAGTGTAATAAAATATAGTGATGCGGTTAAGGTACATAAGACAAAAGTACCTTAACCGCAATAATAACTTTGCTTACAATTGCCCCACATGCAAAATTCCTGGTTACAAAACTGAACATCTTAAGAACTAGAACAAATTTGGAGTTATATTCAAAATCTACATGCAAAACTTAGATTCATTATTAATAGCTGTAGAATTTGCTTCACAAGAACCGCATTAGTAAAAACTTGTAATTTTGACATCTCTGCTGGTAAATGATAATGTAATATTTTTTTTTTTAATTTCTAAAGCTAACACTGTTTCAAATTTGATTTGGTTTCCTAAGGCTAAGTATTAAAAAAAAAATTATAAGTTCAAACAAATAGATTTGATAAATGTTAGGTTTAAATTCACCTTATACGTTGAGTGGAAGTCGAGGTTACACTTATCACACTTCACCCTACTTTATTTAAATGTTGGAGATTTTTCTTTTATCTAATATTGTGTTAAATTATATGCAATAACAAAACAGCATAACTTCTCTTTCTCAGTCAATATTTGTCCTGTAAACTATTAAAAATGACTAATATTTTTTAAAATAATGTAGTGAAAATTTTGAAATGCCTTTTAATGTTGGGATACTTGACTTGTGAATCAAATAAAAGGAAATTTATATTTTCATTTTTATAATAGATATTAAAGAAAAATCGTAATATTCTAGCTGTATAATAAATAAATTATCTATTAAAAGAAAAATTAATAGATAAATAAATGACTATTAATAGAGGCAAGTTTATACGCCACATGTAAAGACCTTTTTAATAATAAAAGCCTACATTCCCCGGAAATAACGCTTGAAAAATGATCTATTTTAATGAAGTAAAATTTTATCCATGGTTTCCATGCATGTATTTCAAAGCATAAAATAATATAAGAAGGATAATTTATAAAAGAAAAAAAAATTCACCATGGCTGCAACCACAGATTATAGATATATATATAATAGATATAAATATATATAGATATATAATGTTATCAGTACTCTGTGGCTGCAACAACGTACTTCTAAAAAAAAATAATAATAAAAAAATAAATAAAAATAAAAATTTATTCGTGGTTTGCATAATTATAGTACATTCGTTCGTTTGCAGAGATAATCTCATTAATACATACATACACACACATATATATATATATATATGTGTGTGTGTATGTATGTATAAATAATGTAGTAATCAAGAGAGCAGTAAACAAAGTTTCAATAACAAGATAATTTTGCATCCATAAAACAAAACTTGGCAAAATAAAAACAATTTTTTTTTTTAATAAACACTTTTCATTATCATATGGAAGTTCTACACATCATGAAAATATAATAATAATAGGAACAGTTTTAGTATAGGACCTCTTTGGCGACTTTTGAAATTTGCCGCTGAAGTAGCTCGCACGTTTTTCGTCAAGGACTTTAATTTTAAAACCGCGATAGCCGTTTTAAGTCCCAGACGCGAGTTAAACTATAAACAAATTATATAATGCTGCAATAATAACATTAACAATAATCAAATAAATTTATTATTTTCAATGTTTCTGAATAGACATTTGAGCTGCTACGAGAGCTAAATAGGTAAGGATAAATAAATTTGAAAATGCATGTGTAAAAGTCAAAAGCTAGGAGGGCGCGGACGCAACTAGCTAATAATAATAATAATAATAAAACTGGTTAAAAAAAAAGAAAGAAAGAAAAAGAGAATAGATCTACAATATTTGCTTTGAACAAGCAAATTTATAAAATATCTGTATTGTACATATTCGTCTTACAATACATATAAACACAGGATATTTTGAGATTTGTATTTGCTAAAGAAATAGATAAATCATTGACCATGAATCATATGAAAAAAGGCATTCCATACATTTATTCTTTTCTTCCTATAACTACATAGTGTTTTTGAATTTTGAATTTATTAAAGAAATAAATAAACCATTGACTTTGAATTATAAAAGAAAAAGGTACTTTTTTTCGTTTTTGTTTTTGCAACTTGAAATATATATAAGTTTACAAGAATTTTATAACAATTTATATTTTATCTTTATGAAGTTTTCTTTTATTACTTTTATAACTTTGGATGAAAAAAATAAAATAAAATAAAAATAAAATAAATAAATAAAAGTTCTGCATTTTTTTTTTTCTTTGGTCATAAATGAAGTTATATTTGACATCTGCAGATATAGACCAGATCGAGGAATTTACAGACCAACTATCTCCATGACAACCACACAAACAATCGATTTTTCTTAAAAGTAATATATATATTATTAAAGCTCTCGTAAATAAGTTTTGAAAGAAATCTATTTAAAAAGGATGCGGTGAATTCAGATGTAAGAAAGGATCTGTACTGGAACATTTTTCTTTATGTATCTTTTCCAGTTTTAATCATAAAAATAATTCAGATTAATCAACTGTATGAATATTTTGACGTTTATATTTACTAAATTCGAAGGTTTGTTAAGAGATATTGTGTATAGCGAAGTAAATTAAATGAGGATAAATCAACTTTATTAGAAATATACAAGAAATACTATTTTTCAAATAGATATTTCTTCGCGCAGCATGTATTATGCACAAAATGCTTCATTAATTTTTGCGATAAATTTTAGTTTCTATTTATTCGTATATTGTTTTAAACAATATTGGTTTTAATGATACTGCATTTCAGAATATGCATGTTTTGCGGAAGAATGTTACAAATTCGTAAATGAAGTAGTTTTATTTTCATATTTATATACATAAAAGATTACTTAATAATATAGACATGGCATAGATGACATTTCAAAAAGTTAGACGCGAAAAATGAATAAATATGTTATTTTTTTAAATAACTGCTATGATTTTCTTCTTATTATGTCATAAATTAGGTCGGTTCGTATGAAGAATTTTAAAAGAACATTTTATTTGAATAGTATTTTCAGTTTGATTATATTAAATTGATATAGAAAAGATATTTTACACTGTCATGATTTAGTCGAAAAGTAGGGGAGACTGGGGTTAGATGATCCAGGGGCAAGTAGTACCATAAAGCATCCTGAATGAGCCAATAGGTTGCAGCACCTTTCGCATCATGTGAGTGAACAGGTTGATTATCTTAGCATGCTGTGTATATTTGGAAGTATAGCGTTGCGTTGTTTTCGAGATAAAACTATTTATCGTATTTTCTATTGCGAAAGTAAATTTTGTGATCTACATTGGAATCGTCATTGCCACGAGAGACCGTGAGGTATGTAAACTTTTCTAACATTATTTGAATATTTACATTCTGAGCAGTTACTCTATGTATTTCATTTGTTAATCATGACAAGCTTTCGGAAACTAGTGAATAAAGTTCAAAAAGGCGTAATGCGGGGCTAGTTGTCACGAAATGTAGGAGGCACGTTGTGACAGTGTCACTATTAGCCCCGGATTGATTTTCAATGCAGGTTTTAATATTTCAGGAAATTACAAAAGGCGTATTGAAAGAGCTAAAGGTACTCTAGAATAGTAACTAGGTACTAGTAAGAGGGATGCAATAGAAGTAACTTCCGCAAGGTGCAGTTTAAGGAAAGCCCAAGAACTGTTTAGTTTAAACAGAATATCACTTCTTAGATATATGAATAAAAAGAAGTGTAGTACTAATACGGAAGAAAATATTGAAATGGGATATATAAAACCGCGTACGATATTCACATCTAAGCAGAAGATGGAATTGTGCGAATACTCCAAACAATCCGCGAATATGTTTTATAGAATTAAACCTGCAAAACTGCAAAATTTAGCGTATGAGGTTGCTATTAGAAATGACATAAATACTCCTGAAAATTGTTTAACAAAAGAAACTGTAAGTTCTGATTGACTGACTAAATTTATGCAACGATATCCTACAATTTCCATTAGAGTTCCTGAAGCAACAAGTTTCAGCAGAAATACAAGTTTTAATAAGCATAATGTAGAACTATTTTTCAATAACTTAGCGTTTTTATTAGAAGCTAATAAATGACATTCAAATGACGTATGGAACATTGATAAGACAGGAGTATTTACAGCGCAGAAACCCGTAAAAATATAATTGGAGAAAAGAGTAAAAAAATCCGGAGTGACTCCACTCGACTTTCCAAACATTGAGTAATTAACAGTTTTGTAGATAAAGTAAAGAAAGAGGAGTTGCTAAACAAACAAAAGAGAGAAAACCATAATAGTGCGTTTGAGTATTTTTCTCCATATATTACACGATGTTTTTTTTTTAACTCTACTGAACTTTGAGCCCTTAAGATCATAATGATAAAGAATTTTTCGTTGTGTCCCTGTAAAAACCTATAAATGCTAGATTTACAAAAATGCTTCTAGTTAGTGCAAGAGTGATTTATAATATTCTTATAAATTTTCAGCTCAATAGAATAAAGCGTTTAGATGCTATCGCACTTTTAAAAATTTGGCCCCATAGGCCATAATAATAAAGAATTATTCTTTGTGTCCCTGTAAAAAAATTGTAAGTGCTAAATTCACCAAAATCTATACAGTTGGTGCAACTGTGACCTATAACATGTGTATAAATTTTTTTGCTCAGATTAATAAGGCGTTTAGACGCTATCACACTTTTAAAAATTTGGCCCCATAGGCTATAATGATAAAGAATTTTTCCTGGTGTCCCTGTGAAAAAACCATAAGTGCTAGATTCACCAAAATCTATAAGGTTCGTAGTATGATGACTTACAATATACGTACCAACTTTCAGCTTATTCAAACAAAGCGTTTAGACGCTAGCGTGTTCACTCACAGACATACACACTTACATACACACATACATACACACACACATACATACATCAACGTAAAAATATTGGAAACGGACTCGGGGGACCTCGAAACGTATAAAAACATCAAAATCTGAAATTCGGATTTTTGACATGATTACAATACTTTCCTCACTATAGTGTTCGGAAAGTAAAAATAATTGGAGGAATGACCTCCGCAGAAAGAGGAACAAACGTAATTATGGTTTTTGGCATTAATGCTCTGGGAAATTCAGTCCCACTGATGTTTGTGTTTCTTAGTTTTTTAAAGCTTATTCTGTTCGCGACGGTCCCATAGGCTGTTGGGGAACATCAAACTCAAATGGATGGATTACAGGCCTTGACTTTTTATTTTTCATGAGACATTTTGTTAAAAATATTAGGTGCTCGAAAGAGTCCCGTGTCTTAGTGTTACTTCCTAACCATGCTTCTCATTGAAATATTGATGTGTTAAATTATTGTACAGACAACGGAGTGATTTTGTTATCATTTCCCCCTCAAACGAATCACAGATTACTGCCCCTTGATGTGTCAGTATTCGGGCCGTTCAAAAAATTCCACAATGAGGCTGTATGCGGATGGTTGAAATCCCATCCTGGAAGAACTGTGTCTATTTACGACATACCAGGTATTATCAAAATAGCTCTTCCTAGTGCTGCCACTACAAAAAATACTCAAGCAGGATTTCGGCCTAGCGGAATTTGGAAGTTTAATAGGAATATTTTAACCGATGAAGATTTCCTGTGCTCCCCACTAACTGATCGACCGTTAACCGTTATAGATGAGAGCGTTGAAGACCAGAGTGAAAATGAAAAAGGATATCATAAATATGAAGCAATTAATAAACCAAGTACTTCAGCAATAAATTTAGTCAATGAGGTTGAGATTGTAGGACTATTTTCAGAAGTGAGAAATTTCATCGAAATAGATGTTTCTATAATAACTGACATTAGCAATGTATCAGCGGTAAGTCTTACAGAAATAAGACCACTCCCTAAAGAAGAACCTCGAAAAAGCAATCGCGCTGCTCGTAAATGTTTGAAATTTGCCATTCTAACAAGCATATCTGTAAGAGACAAAATTTGAGCCGAACAAAACACAGAAAACGGATTGAAAAAGAAAACGAAAAAAGGAACTACATGAAAAGGCCAAACAGTGTATTAAAAATAACTCCTACGTTATTGAACAAAATGAAGGAGCAAGAATCGGATAGATCCGAAAATGACGAAAATTGCTTATGTCTAGTTTGGATGCCAAAAATACAAACTTTCTAGACCTGGAGAAAACTAGGTGCAATGCATATGTTAAAGATGGGCTCCAGTAAAATGTACCAAGAATGAACCTATATTTGTATTAACTGCAAATAATACGTTGAAACAAGCGATGACAATGAGTAATTAAAAATGTAGGTAGTTCTTTAGGATATAGACCTATACGCTGTAGTAGCTACGGAATAAAAAAAAAAACAAAGGGTCAAAGATTTGTGCTGGCATACTTTTTACTTCTTTCCTAAATAACACAGTTTGAATGGTAATGATGTTTTCCAGATACATGTTTCTACACAAATAGTTACATATTAATAGAGAGGTTGGCTTCGTCGACGATTCCAGAGTCCTGCGCCCAACCCTTTTGGCAAGTCTGGTTAAAAAAAAAAACAAGCAAGTTCAACTGATACTCGTAGAAAAATACAGTAAAAATATTGAAGAAAAAGTCTCCGAAGTGTTGGAAGAGTTGAGATCAGACTTGTTGTATCGTATAACTTTCAATGTTCTTTGCCTAAGTTATCACGGAATGGACAGACAGGAGGTCTGAAAGGCATGCAGTTTGACATATTGAAATCATAATCACTCTTAAACAATGTTGGAAAATGTTAAAAATGTTTAACGCAAAAGACAATGCAGTTCTTATATTCTAATTGCAGCCCTTAATCAATGTCACTGAAAATTTTAATGTAGACTTGTAAATATGAAGATTAACCATTTCATATTTTATACAACACATTATTTTAGAATATTAACAATAAATGTCAATTTCCTTATGACTTTTGCAGTAGAAAAATATTTAAATGGAATTTATAAAAATGTTTGTCCTAAAACGCAATGTATTAGCATTTTTTTTGCATGACCCTGTACATAAACAAGTTGTACAGGACCTATTAATGCCATTTTAAATAGGAAACATTCTATCGTGAACTTGAATAACACATATCATTTTTAAAAAATCTGAAAATATTTACGGACGCTGGAGTCGGGAAGACGAACAGACAGCTACACAAATCCAAATAATAAGCACACTAAAAAATTGATAGAAAGTATTAAACACGCTTAATGCAATTCCAGCAAATTTCCAATATTAGCCCTTAATGTAAATGAAGATTTTCGCGTGTCACTATAAATCTTAATGCTAATCATATTATATTCTTTTGCGCTTATGGATAACATATTTCAATTTCATTAAGATTTATGTAAAGCAAAGTAATTAAAATAGGGTTTATAGAAATATCTCTCATAGAACAGTACGCTTTTCAATACTTTCAGATGTCCCTGTACACAAACACTGGTGGTATTTATTCCATTTTCTATATAAAATATCCGATAGGGAACTTGAATAACATATTATAATATCATTAAGACTTATGTAAAGTAAAGATATTAAAATAGGGTTTATAGAAATACCTCTCATAGAACACAATGCTTTGGAATACTTTCGGGTGACTCTGTAGGCAAATTAGTAGAGGTATTTACTTTATTTTCAATAAGGAACTTCCGATAATGAACTTGAATAACATAAATCAGTTTCAAGAAATTTCATGAATATTTACGCGAGTTAGAGCGTGGATAGACATAGAGATCGAAGTCATTAACACTTTTCAACTATGTTGGAAACTGATTAAAACGTTGAAAGAAGCAGACGATTTAATAAAATTATGTCAGCAGAATTGGATTAATATTTAGCAAAGAGATTCACATGAATTAATTAAAAAAAATAATAATAATAAAAGCTTTCGGATTTAAAGCGAAACAAATTACACCTACTCATTAAATACTGGTATAGTAAATACCTTTAAATGAGGTTTGGTGTTGAAATCTTGCCACAAATGTTTAGAGATGCGAGTAATAACCGTAGATATAGTAATAAGACATAGATTGATCATTGGGGAAAAAATAATTCCTTTTTACTCGGAGAAAAGTCCACAACATGGCCGTCTTTATCCGCGTGAATACACACAGATAATTTAGAGAATAAAATTTATGAATAATTTATGTACTAAAGGTGAATGAAAAACTTCAGATACAATTTCAAATTCATTTTTCTTTTTCTTTCTTTCTTTTATATATTTATTAATTTAGATAATATTTAAAGTTAAACTCTTTTTATATATTAAAACTAACTTTACCTACGCCGCTGCTAACTATATTTAAAAGAATTCTAAAAATTCTATATTACTTAGTAATACAAAATCTTAAAAAAATATCAAACTTTAAAAAACGTATTTAAAAATCAAACCAGTTTTTATTTCATAATAATAACAAAGCAACTGATTATAAAAATGATATTTTTCATAATTTAGTTAAGTATAATTTACTTTTATGATAATTTATCCATTTCTTTTAATAAATTTATTAGAAGAATTAAAAGACGCAATATTTCGACATTTTGAAAATTCATCAACATTCTGTTCTATTTCTATTACAATTGCCGAGTTTCAATGGTTTCAATACCACTATATGGCTGATGCCAAAATTTTTTTTCGGCATCAAACATTTTTGCATGATAACAATGGGATGATAGATCTATATAAATTACTATATCTATGGTAACAACAAGAATTTTTATCCTGATTTACTATTACTATTATAAACATTTCTTTTCCTATTTCCCAAAGATTGTTAAAAAAAAAAAAAAAAAAAAACAATTTTGCATATTTATAAGAGATTTTGTCATATGCTTCCATTTTAAAAATTTTGATAAAACGGGTCGATAGTGCCACCTGTTGAGTGATGTGCACCAAATTGGATAATCATCAATTTATGACAAGGTACAACTAAACATAACTTTTTATCAAATTCTGTGCATTAGTTCTGAAGCTAAAGTTCGTAGAAAATTTTTGTCACACACACACACAGAGAGATGGACGTTTTCTAAAAATGGTCAAGTTATGTTCAAGACATCTCTAAACATGTAAATCCATTGCAAGTGGAAAATTTTTACGAAACTAATATACTTTCATCTCTACTTAAACTATTATACTTTCATCTATAAAAAAAAAGTAAAAATCATTATTAGTAGCGCTCAAGAAAATATTGATTAAAAGCGCTGTGAATGCTAAAATTTATTCTAAGGGGAAATTTTAAATAAAACTGGTCCTAATAAATAAATAAATGTATTCATTCACATTATTCAGATAATTACGTAATAACATATATAAAACTGATATTTATATCTTATGAAAATACTACTCGCAAAACATTATTTATTTATCTGCTGCTCTTTTGCCAGGTTTTTAAATGCGATATATATATGTTTTTTATAAAGCGATATTAAAATACGATTGCCAGGCACGTGCATCGATATCCACCTAGGCATTATCTCTAATATCAAATTTTGGATAGGAGTTTTTCTTTCTTTCTTTCTTTCTTTTTTTTTTTTAACGACATAATCTTTATTTGAGAGAGAAAATACTATTGCAAAATCTAAATGTAAAATTCGGGATTTAGTAAACAACATAAAGCTCACTGATTTTATTTTACCGACTAATAGGTTGAGACTCTTTTGAATTTATTAAAAAATAAAATAAAATAAAATAAATTCTCATAAATTTCTGGTACAGGTCAGGTCATACTATTTTCAAGAGAAGAGTAATGACTAGGAGGCATATTCGAAGACTGAAATGTATCACCCGTTAAGCTAACTTTCCTCTCTTCGGTACACCTCCTTATTCTATCTTATTCTAATTTTGTTGCGAAATTTGATTCATGTAAGTTTTTTTTTTTTTTTATGAATTTGAAAAATAATCACTATGATAGAATCCCTATAATGTAATTTTATGCTAAATTTTGACATTTTGACATTTTAAGAAAATATTTAAGTTCGAATAGCTTAATCTTCATAACGTAAGTTTTTGTCTAATTTTTCTCTATAAAAATTTTTTACTCATAATAAAAAAATCTTAAATTTCAAATAACGTAAGAAACTTTTAAAGAGCGAGATCGAAATTGAAAAGGATTCTGGTTACTATAATAAAAAATATTTTATTTTAAAACTGGTTAGACTTCTTTATACTGCTTCCTTCTTCAGATAATGTCTACAGAGTATAACAAACTAATAAATAAATAAACAAAATAACTAGATGAAAAACTATATAAAGACGAAAAAAATACATCGATGTTGTCATTTTCAAATTTCTCATGCTCCAAAATTTTTAAAAATGCCAAGAAAACCGAGGTCGAAAAATCTCTGGAATACCTAAAATTTCCCCAACCCACTTTATGGCAGGGAGCTAAAAATTGTTCGCGAAATAAAAATAGTTTGTAATATATATAATTTAATTTTCTTACGGGAAAAAAAAGCAGTGGAGACAATCTAGTACGTATTAGCTTTAATACAATAACAATCACAAGTAATTTTTGTAAAGAGCAACTTTTGTTGTAGAATTTTTCAATTTTTAGAATGTAATAAATTGGCGCAGGTTTTTTTAAAGAAATATTTTCAAATTTAGGAAAGAAATATTTTGTTCACGTCATACTGACTTGAAAACTGATAAGGAAGGAATCTCCTATTTTTTGACATGTATATTTAAACTTTCCACTCCCTTTTGTGGTGTAATATGCACAACTTATGCAGAAAGAGGTTCTACAACACCCCACTGCATACAGATTGCCATATTATTTACAATTTTCTTCTGTTGCTGTATCCAACTGCATACATATTATTGCATAGGGAAGTTGACTGTAAAATGGATGACTTATTTACACGCGGTTGTCGAAAGCAACATTCAAAGTAAAAGCAATTTCCATCTCCAACCACTATTTGTTATCTATCTACAGTGGCTAAAAAAATTCATAAAATCAGATGCTGAAAGTGTATATATGCAATCATATTTATTTGTTTATACTATTTGTTCAACAAACACAATTTGTTTATTCTGTTGAATTTTAGTTGTACTTCTTTTTTTCATCCTAATTTTATTCTCGCACTTTGTCACCTTTGATCTTTTAACATTTACTGCATGTTTTCTTCTGAAAAGTGCAAAGCTTAATTTAAAAATAAGCATTCGACACACATAGTAAATATGTAATTAAAAAAAAAATTAGAATTTTTAATTTTCAAGAATTTTTTTTTTTTTTTTTTTTTTTTTTTTTGTTTGAAACGTATATATGTTAACCTGGTTAAATTCAAGTAAAAATTAATTTAATCGATAAATAAGTAAGTAAACATTTTAAATCGCGGAAGTTGTCTTAGATCAAAATAATTCACGGCCTTTTATCAGGTGAAAAAAATAGGTACGAGTGTCCATGGATGCATCAAGCTGCACTCGTTGCTATTAAGAAATGGAAAGTGACTTTCGCACGTATCTTCCTCTGAAAATCATTTGTTAAAATTCGGAGTAGTGCTGCTATATGCCGAACACAGAAAAAGGCAAAGTTTAAATATCGATTAAAACAAGAAAAAAATATTGAAAAATTGTTGCACACACACGCACACAAAAGTTAAATGTTTGTTTTTAGCGCGATACCAATGAACTCTAAAGGATAAATTTAGTATTAACTTTATTACAATAACAATCGTTAATGATATTTGTAGAGAACAACGTTTATTGTTGAGTTTTTTAGCATCTGTTGTGATTTTCTCGGTATAATAAATCCGCATAAGTATTTTACTTAAAAAAAGGAAAAAAAAAAAAAAAAAAGAAGTAGAGAAAATATTTTTAGATCTAGAAAATAAATATTTAGTTCACGTTATACTAAATTAAAAAGTTGATAAGGTGAGATATACTCTATTTTTTGACATGCCTATTTAAGCCTCCAGTTCCTTTATTGGTGTAATATCACTCACAACTCATGCAGGAAGAGATGCTACCGCACATCACTGCATACAAATTACTATATTATTTACCCTTTTCTTCTGTCACTGTAACCAACTGCATATATAAATTATTGCATAGGGTGATTGTCTATAATATCGACAACTCATTTACACGCGCTTTTCGAAAGCAACATACAAAGTAAAAGTAATATCCCTTTTCCACCACACCACATCAATCTATCTCTAAATGGTTAAAAAAAAATCACTTAATCAGATAGTGCAAAGTTATTCGTGCAGTTATATTTATTTGTTTGCTATTTTTTTCAACAGATAAAATTAGTTTATTGTTTTTTATTGTAGTTGTCTTTCCCCGCTTCCTGAATTTTTATTCTCGCACTTTGTTACCTTTAGTTTTTTAACCTTTATTATGTTTTTTCTTTTGAAACTTCTAAAGTAATTTCAAACATGAGTTTTTGACACATAGTTGATCATAGATATTTAAAAAATGAAAATTATCAACATTAATTTTCGATATATTTTTAGTTTGAAACAAGTAGGGTAAGTGCACCAGTGATTGACACTTTTAGAGCAATCTCTGATGTTTTTAATGTTCTAGTCATCAGAAAATATTTTTAGAAATCTTATGTTAGTACATATGGTATGAAAGACATTCAGAACCACATATGTACCACATATGTACATTTGATAACAATTATTGTTATTTTTTTAATGAATTTTTATTTGACACCCACTCAGTGTTCCAGTAATTGACACTGCCAGTTTTTCATTTTATCAGTGATTGGCCCCCTATGCCTCAGTGTTTGACACTGCTAGTTATTCATTTTACCAGTTATTAGCACCCTATGCACCAGTGTTTGACATAAAATGTTAAAATTCTTATATGTAAAGTATATGATTTTCTTATTTTTCTTATTTATTAATTATTTCGGGATAGATGTCACTTACTGAAGCATGCCAATCACTGGAGCACCTACCCTATATGTTAAATTGATTGAATTCACACAATTAATTAATTAATTAATAATAACATTGTAATTGAACACTATAAATTGCAAAAACTCGAAGCAGTTGTTTTGATCAAATAGTAGCACAAATTTTTATCAGGGGAAAAAAAACTAGGCACGAGTGAATCACTAAAGTGTCAAGGTTCATTGATGTTTTCTAAGAAACTGCAAGTGACCTCTGCCGTTACATTTCGGAGTAATGCTTCTATCTATTCTTCAACTACAGTTCTCTAGCCTACGAGAGCATCTCTGCATTTGTTGTCTCAACAAGTCCAGTGTTAAAATAGGGATGATAACTCTTGTAGTTGAAAGAAAATAAGAGATAAGGAAGCACCGAATAAATGGATGTTTACCAAATTCCAACATGTGTATCAATTTGGCATTCCTCCAAGCCTTTAGAATCATCCTTAGTGCTAGGCGCGAAAAACGTGATTGCACTATAAAGCTGCCTTCAAACTCTGGCAACAGCAAAGCGTCAACGGCAGCTTCTTTTCATATTCCTTTGATGTGGTATTTTGAATCATCGCTCACAAACTTCCTAGTGCGATAATTGCATCTGGACTAGGGTCTCTTTTGTAAAAGAGCAATGAAAAGTAATGTCCTTCATTGTAAACATGTGCAAAATTTAAAGGGTCACTTTCGGATAATGGATAATTTATGACTTTGACGCTTTTCCAGGGTTTCAAAAGTCATAAATCATCCATTGTCCGAAAGTGACCCTTGAAATTTTGCACATGTTTACAATGAAGGACATTACTTTTTATTGCTCTTTTACAAAAGAGACCCTAGTCCAGATGCAATTATCGCACTAGGAGGCTTGTGAGCGACGCCTCCAGCGAGCGACGACTCAAATACCACATGAAAGAAATATCAATAGAGCCGCACTTGTCGCTTTGCAAGTTGCCAGAGTTTGAAGGCA
Organism: Salticus scenicus; assembly: GCA_963930645.1. Classification (NCBI taxonomy): domain Eukaryota; kingdom Metazoa; phylum Arthropoda; class Arachnida; order Araneae; family Salticidae; genus Salticus; species Salticus scenicus. The sequence goes on from OZ005654.1 coordinate 208,899,371, forward strand.
GCTTAACAGACAAAGAAGAAGCAACAGTTTGAAAATCAATTAATATAAGGGAATTTTTTTTGAAAAACTGCATAGGTCTGCGAAATCGTACTTTATTTATTTATTTATTTATTTGTTTGCATTGCGTTGGATGTCTCTAATGTGTTTTGATCCGCTTAATTCAGAAATGCTTGTCTTTTCTTCTTATAACGTAAGGGCTTTTCACAAAGTAAAGATGAAGATCGAAGAATTCACAAAGAGGCTATACCAAATTCGAAGCTATAAAATATATTATAAAATAGGCTATTATTTACATAATATCTTTTAAATGCATTTCTTTACATCGAAGTTCCCTTTAGAGCTTTTCTCTTGTGCACGGCTTGAGGGCTTTGATGGGGGATTCTCAATGCAGCATTCAGAAATATGCTGCCAACATGTTAACATCCCACCGTGCCTTGTACAGTCGAACCTCGTTAACGTGAAACTCAAAAGGGGATAAAAAATGTGTTCATGTTTTCAATAGTTCATGCTATCAGTAAATAATCTTCATATAACTAAACTAATCTTCATTTCGACGGAAAGTGTGGAAACAGTTTATGTTAAAAGTAATTCACGTTAACAGTGTTCACGTTAACGAGGTTCGACTGTACCTCCTCTATATTTCCTTGATGTCTTGATGAAATATCTCTCCTTTTTTTTTTCACTCATATCACCCAGATTTTACGGGAAATAACTTAGATGGGAGTTCAAAAAAGTGGAGCTTTAAGCTAAAAAAAATTCCATTTTTATTTATTTATTTATTTATTTATTTTTTTTTTTTTTTTTTTTGTGAAAACTGTACGTTATGAAAATTTTTGAATAGTTTTTCCTTAATCAGCATCAAAAAAAAAAAAAAAAAAAAAAAAAAAAAACATTACCTTGAAGAAAAAAAGTCATTCGCAGAGTTATGTTGTTGTATTAAAAATATTAAATGGTCGGTATATTATTTTAATGGTTAATTTGGTATTAGCTTTATTAAAATAACAATAGTTAGTGATGTCTGTAAAGGATAACTTTTGTTGGAGAATTTTTGAACATCTGTTCCAATTTTCTCTGTAACTTAATATATATATATATATTTAAGAGCAGAAAAAATATTTTTAAGTTTAGAAAAGAAATACTTTTATTCACGTCATACTAACTTAAACAAAGGATAAAGAAGGTACCTTCTACTTTTTGACATGTATATTTAAACTTCCAGTTCCCTTTCGTGGTGCAATATCGCTCACAACTCATGCAGAAAGAGGTCTTACAACACCTCACTGCATACAGATTGCTATATTATTTACATTTTTCTTCTGTTACACTATTCAACTGCATACATATTATTGCATAGAGAAGTTGTCTATAAAATCGACTACTTATTTACACGCGCTTGTCGAAAGCAACATTCAAAGTAAAAGCAATTTTCATCTCCAACTACTATTTGTTATCTATTTCTAGTAGCTAAAAAAATTCTCGAAACCAGATGCTGCAAAGGTATATATGGAGTCATATTTACTTGTTTATATTATTTTCTTAATACATAAATTTCGTTTATTCTGTTGAATTTTACTTGTTCTTCTTTTTACCTTCATTCTTTTTTTTTCTCCCGCTTTGTTACCTTTAAGGGTTCTGCTGGTTACAGAATCGATTTCAAATGGATTTGGAAGTGTTTTTATATGCTTATATTGTATGAATGTTTTGGTCTGGGAGACACAGTTTGTTATGGTTTCCTTTTACACAAAATAGATACTGGAGAAAATTCAATTTCTTCTGTCTAAGAATAGCGAAATACAGATAGTACGTTAAGAAAGTCATAAAAGTGAAATGAAATGTGCTTAAGTAAATATATATATTTAAAAAGAAAAATTCAATAAACGTATTCCGAAGGATATATATATATATATATATATATATATATATATATATATATATTACTTCTGCAAAAGAACGTAAAATTCAATAAAAATGTATTTATGAATCCTCATATTTTTGTTATTATTGAAGATAGTTGAAGAATTACTTAGTGTAATTTAAATTTAAGATAGCGTGCCGTAGTTCGGATGCACATTCACTTATATAAATAACAGAGAGAAAGAGAGTGTTTTTAGAAAGGAAAATAGATAAAAGAGAACATTTTATTGACTAAAATGAAGTTAATTTACATTCTGCAGAAATAAATGCTATTAAACATTGAAATATTCTGAAAGTGAAAAAGTAATGCCTGCATTAAATATTTCAGTGTTTTCATTTAACATCTTTTTTAGATAAAAGCATTTATATTTTATTCACATATCAATTTATATTTCATGTTTAGGTACTTTAGACATCAGTTTGGATAACGTATTATGTTTATATGAAAGAAATTATTTATGTCATGCTTATTATCTACTAAAATATAGCACTTAATAAGCTTTTATGGAAAAAATATAAACAAAAATGGCGATTTTATGGTTTTTACCTTATAATTTTGGCGGACGATATTTTCTTTTAATGCACTATTATTAAATTCTAAGATAATTTAATTTGAGATGATTTGAAAAATGTAAGCAGAGTGCATTTCAATGTAATTAATCTTCAAAGTGCATCGACGAATTTTATTTAAATATTAATTAGATAATTGTAAACAGCATATTTTTGATTACTATTACTTTCTTTACTTTTGAATGCACATTTATTTGATTTTTTTTTGGTCACTTGAAGCATTTTTTTTTTTTTTTTTTTTTTTTTTTTTTTTGTGGGGAGGAGGTTGTATAAGCGCAAAATTTGTACAAGAATTCATTCATTTCATATTATTCATAATACATACTTCCAAAAGATGTTGAGGTAACTTAACTCTTTGGGGATATTAAACGTATAAAAACATCATGCATTGATATTTTGATAGGTCAAATGTACACAAAGGGTTAATTATTTTAAGTAAACGGACTGAAATCAGAAAATGAGATGTTGAATAATAATAACAAAATGGGATTAAAGATATTAAAAATGTAAAAAAAAAAAAAAAAAAAAAAAATTACTTTATTGTCAAACGTTATTAACGTGCTAGAGTAACTTGGAATGAATACTTTTTAATTTTTTTAATTAGTCGAACAGTCAATCTGTTAAACTAATTATCTATCCATGCACACATACTTATGCATATATTTCTTATAATGTATATACAAAGATTTGCAGATCATACATATATACGTCCAAATATAGCGTATACAATACGATCTTGGTCATTGCCTGAAGTTACTAGTCGAACATGTAATCTGTTGAAAGGATCACCTAACAACACACTTATTTTTTGTAAAAAATACATATATACGTACAAATATAGGGCCGCGGTAGCCTGGTTGGTAAGAGCAGCGAGTTCGTGATCGAAAGATTGCGGGTTTGGCCCTCGAGCCGGCCGAAGACCGTCGTGTACGCTAATGGCGACTGGTGCACGTTAAATTCCGTCGTGGTCGCAAAGTCCTATAAGTTCCCATAAAAAATTATAGCTCTGGGGGTACCGGAACATAGGTTTAACTCGCTCTGATCCGGATCAAAATTCGAGTTTCTGTTGTTTGGCTGGTGCTGCCATCTTTCACCAGCTTATGGAGCTAGAAGTCGTACTTCCTCCCTATGAGGCGCTCCCAATAACGGAAGACGCAACCCTCATGCCTTAAAATAAGTCCGGTAGTTCCACTACCGGGGCTCGGAATTTCAGAGTGGCACACGACAACAACAACAACAACAACATACGTACAAATATATAAGGTACAAATAATATTTTTTATGTTATATTTATTTATTTTGAAGTTGTGAGTCCAGCATCATATCTGTTACACAATTTACTTACTTCTGCATACACAGGTACATATTTCTGATAACGTATATATAGCAATTTGCAGATTTTAAATATATACGTAAAAATATCGTCGATACAATAAGACTTGACCATTCCCTGAAACTCATTATTCTGTTGGCTACAAAAATACAATTAAGCTGGTGAATTTTTTATTACAGGAATAAATGAAATTTTTATCACTAGCTATTTATCTACAAACAAAAATAAGAACGATTCTCTTGCATACAAACAGAATTTTTTTTAAATCTTTTTTCTAAAGAAACTTTTCAAAAGTAGAAAAATAATAGTTTTCCTCCAAGTAAAAATAATTAAATTATGGCAATACTTGCCATATAAGTTTTTATATGCTATTAAATATTGAATGTCGGAAGTCAAGTATGTCTCCATTTCTAATTCTTTTTTGTTGACAGCTTTGCGATTATTGTACATTGTAAAAAAAAAAAAAAAAAAAAAAAAAAATGTTAGAAAATAGAAAATTTCTGTAATTTTCCTACAGAAAATTTTTGTTTTCTAAAATGACAGAAATTTACTTTAAAATTGCATCTCAATCAGTCAAACGACACATTTTTTTTTTTTTTTTTTTTTTTTTTTTTTCCTGCAAAGGTAAAATTTGTAATCATCGGTAATTGATACACATTTTACCTAGTGGTACCTTTGTTAAAAAATGATTCAAAAGTGATAAGCTACATACGAGAACGTGGTTTCGTGTCTGGGAAGTTGAATCATCGCCTCTCTGCGGTGGACCCTGGTTTGGGTCTGGTTGGTCGAACTGGATAATTTTATTTAATACCACTTTTTGGTTTTGAAGTGTGCCCTACTGGAAAAAAAAAAAAAAACCTTGTTGTTTACGAATATTTTTCGCATTCTTTTATTACGGAAAACTTTTATCTTTTTTTTTTCCACTATAGCTTAAGGATATTTTTTAGGAGAGTGAGTGGAGTGGGTCTTGAGTCGCACTAGTGCTACACTGTGAGCAATTGATATATCCTATAAACTTTGCTGCCAGATATTTTCTGTAATATGACAGGTTATTTTTTTTAATCGTTCATAGGGCAGATAGAAGACAAAACAATATAAAGGTATAAGTCTTATTTTATATTCAAACTTTTTTGCCGAAACAAATGTAATTTTAATACTTCTACGGATTATACTATAAAGAATATCAGAAAATATATTCAAAAAAGTTTATTCAAATGCAAATTGTGTGATGATATTTAAACATGTATTTCAGATAAAGGAAATAGTAAACTTTTTATTTCTAAAAACTGTCACCTGGAAATATCATGACACATATATATTATTTATAATGACGTTAATGCGTGCGAACTCTTCAAATCTTTGGATTGCAAATGAATAGGTTGCTTTGGCAAATCCCTAATTATAAACAGATGAAGATTCAGATTCACAGCAATTAAAACCAACATTTTTATTTGTTTCTATGGTGACCATGACAGCTGCTTTTGTCACGCACCCTTCTGCAAGACAGATTAGGGATAGAAATATCATATCTGTGTTCTCGGTTATTTTACTTTTGAGGAATAACTAAAAAAAAAAAAAAGACATGCATAAAATTTCTTGTCTGTTGTTATATCTCAGTTATTTTGCTATTGAAGGATAATTAAGAAACAAACAAAAAAAAAAGTTTTAAAACACTAAGTCTATTTTTAACTATTATATTCGAGAAAGAACATATATTATGCATTGGTTATTTTTTAAATAAAAATAAAAAATTTTATTTTTATCTACTAATGCATTTTTCTGTACTTTAATTTGCGATGCTTCTTATATGACATCTGATTAATAATTAATTAATCTGTGGCTTTTTAAAATCATTCTTCAGTCCAATTATGTAGCTTTATAAATATTTAATCATTTAAGCCCTAAACATAAAGATATTCATTATTTGACATATTAAATGAAACTAATATCGGTTGCATAATGCACATTCTAAAAGGGAATAATGTAAAAAGGATTCCGTAATGTTAACGATTTGTTAGAAATACGAAAATATTACAGAAACCGTTATGGTCTCGTCATCACTAAACCATCTTCCATATCATTATAATTTTTGGTTGGAAAACTATCTAGAGCCTGAATTGGAAGTTGAGGAGGGGGGGGGATAAGAGCGCTATCTATTTGCCGATATGCATTAAAATTGAATCAGTTTAGCTTTTCGCATTTTAGAGACTTAAAACGAAATATTCAATATATATATATAAAATAATTTTTAGAAAACTGTTTTTTTTTTTTTTTTTTTTTTTTTTTTTTTTAAGTAAAACGAAACTTAATATATTAGGTAATGAGTAATGTAAAACAAATTTTCCCCATAGAATAATACAGGGTTAGGATAGCGGCATCATCAGGTGAAATGAGATTTTATGAATAAAAATGATAGCAGAGCGACTACTCAAACTCTATCATATGAGAGAAAAAAGAAAACATAAGGGGGAGGGGGTGTTTATTGGAATTGACTAAATTTATTTGAATCTCAAAATACATGGAATTCTTTAATGTCATACCATATGTAAGTGCGATAAGTGTCTGCTTACAAATGATAAATAAAATATTTTATATGAAATCCAATTATTTTAAGTTATTTCAAAATAAATTGTATATATATATATATATATATATATATATATATTCAGGAAATAAAACAATCAGGACACCAAAAGGAGAAAAGTAAACAATTAAAGTAAACATGAAAAGTGTTTTACAAAAACATTTAGCTTTGATTGGAATAACTTTAACTTTGATAGAAATGTTTATTGGCTTTACTTCCAATTTCACAAAAGTAATTTTTACTTTTCATTCCATCTTCTCGATTTATCCAGTTACAATTTTTTTGTTTTCTTTTTTTATGGAATATTTTTTAAGATCACCGATTCATTTCTCTAATAATTCAAGAGAATCTATTATTAGAACAAAAAAATGACATCTTTAAAATTGCCATTATACGTAAGAAAAAATAATCTTTTTATCCTAAATAAATGTTACAAAAAAAATTCAAAATATTCCATTAATAATTTGTTTTTTGAAAGATTTCAAACTAAAATGAGATAATATACTACTTCTTAATTCATTTTTGAATGTAATTTCAACTTTAAAGACTTTTTATTTACAGTTTATTCATAACTTTTATTATAAAGTGTATTTAATGAAAATGTCACAGCTGCTTTAAAAAATAAACAATATATGAAGAAAACTCAACATTAGAATAATAATAATATCTATAAATTAAAAATAATCTGATGTGTCACTCATATGATTTCTTATCCTGCATTTCAATACTATAAAGATTGATTGCAGGTTAAGTCATAACATCTAAAAGGTAAGATAATAAAATTCAATCTGCTTTAAAGATAGTCTGAAATAAGTTTTGGAATAGTTTTATTTGATATACAATTCTGTGTGAGGAGAGCTGCCGCCTCCCTCAAACCCCCGTATTATAGCGCCTAAATTTATGTAAAAAAAAGAAAAAAAAAATCAAGGCTGTTATTAATTTGCCTTTAAACTTGACAATCTTCATGAAATTTTTCAAATGGCAACCTAATAAAAATTTCAAAATACTAAATTTGAATTTCATGCAGTTATTTGTTTTTCAGTTATGCTGATAACAGATATATGTACAGATCAACCACTAAAAATTCTGCTTTCGTATTTAGAGCACATCAAAACATATTATACGAGGGTAAGTCATTAAGTAAGTCATAAATACATATGACATGATTTAAAGTAGTAACAGATATCCACAAAGAATAGTGATAGATGGCAGAAACATACAGCTTTATGATATTCAATTCATATTGAGTAGGTAACATGCACACGCATGCGTAATGCAGTTTCAAAAATGGCGAGGGTGCTGAATGATTGTACGATAGAATAGCAGCGTGCTGTGGTCCGATTTTTGTGGGCGAAAGGACTTGAATAAAAAAATATTCATAAAGAAATGTTACATGGATGCTATAGTATCCACCTTACAGTTCAAACTTTGCCCCAAGTGATTGTCACCCGTTTGGTCCACTGAAACAACATCTTGGAGGCAATCAATTTTGCAGACTATGACGACGTTCATCATGAAGTCCTACTGTGGATGAGACAGAAACCCAAAGAATTTTATGCAGCTGGAATTGGGACTCTGATAAAACGATAGGATAAGTGCATCAACGTTGCTAGAGATTATGTGGAAAAATAAAAATTGTTTCCAAGTGATTATTATGGTAAATTATTTTTTTATTATCTTTTGTGACTTACTTAATGACTTTCCCTCGTAAAAAAAAAAAAAAAAAAAAAAAAAAAAAAAAAAAACAGAGTTGAAAACTGAACTTCAAAAATTTACTGAGTGGGTATGAAAAATTAATCTTTCTTCCTGAGCAATGTTCGTCGATGTAGTAAATTGTAACAAAGCATTTCCTTCAATTATATTCGATAGAAAATAACATTTAGCTTAATTTTGGGTAGCTCTGTATATTGTCTGTAAGTTATATGCACATTACATTGTGTACTTCAATTTAATCTTATATATGAAAAACACCTAACACAAAATGAAATACACTTCCCGCAATTTCCAAGTATAGCCTTAATGTATCCAGATACTTTGGGTAGTCCTGTAAATGAATAATATAGGATTTTCACACCACATTGTACACAAAACATGCTTTTATGCATGTATTTTTAGACCAAATTTCATGAAACCATGGAAGCCTCTGTGCAAATGCTAACTCAACGAGTCCAGTGTTAAACTAGGGGTGACAGTCATATGATCCAGAAAAGCAATAACAGAGCGCCGAATTACTGAATGTTGTCCAATTCACAACCTGGAGGTCTAGTTGGAAATTCCCTTTTATTTAGGGCAGACTACAGATGTTTGGATTTCCTTCTATTATTTGTTCTTGAGATATGCTGATAACAGACACACACACAACTAACCACTAAAAACATTATTTTCGGATTCAGAAGAGACAAGGGATAGAACCCCCTAATAATAATAATAAAATTTTTCTTCCTGTTGTAAAATTGCCATAACACATTAAAAAAAAATCATTTATTTTCTTTTGTAAATAAAATTAAAGTAACTACTAATAAGGGGGCATTAAATCAAAATTTTAAAATTGAAAATTTCTATTAAATCTAGTTCTAAACTGGAATTTAGGGCAAAAATTGCTGATATTTATTTATTTTTTTTTTTTAAACTTACGCATGTAACTTTTGATACATTTCTTTTTCTTTTTCATTTTCATTTTTTTAAAAATTAATAATTTAACACTTTTAATTTAATTTAATATATACTTTTTTTTTGTAATCTAAACAAATATATATATATATATATATTTGTAATTTCTTTTCTGCTAAAATGTTTCGAGCTACGAGAAGATATATGCAATATCAACTGTTATGCTGCGACCAATTGCAAAATTTTCTTCTATATCAATATAATATATTAGTTGATCAGAAAAGTTCCCGTTGAATGTGTTAATAGCAGAAATGTTTAGATTTTTCGCAAGAATCTAATCTTTTTCACGTATTCTAGGCCATTCATGCATACAATCTTGATATACACAAATTTCATTTCTCTTTTAAACACTTGCCTTGTCACCTATCAGGAAAAAAGCACAAAAATAGAGCTGTCAATATATTTTTTTTTATAATATATATATTAAACAGTGCGCAATATACATATTAAACACCCACTTGACATCAAATATGAAAAACAGCAATTGAATAATATTGGAAAATGCTGCGCAGCTTTAACAAGTACATGGCATGCAGCAAAATTCAATCAGTATGGTATTTCAGAATAAACATCTTACATTTGAAGTTCGGTATGATTCTATGTCATAGATGTTGAGATCTACGACAAACGCGTCATGAAAAGTACGGATGATCAAAACTATTTTTCAACTGACATGCAGCCAGATTGTATGACTATTGTTTTTAATAATAGCCGGCGCTGTTATCAAGTTTTGTATATTTATACTCTCTAGAAGCTGAGATATAGCGTTTCGGTAAATCGGTGAAATTGCACTATATCAGCATCACCTACTAAATGATATTTTCCAAAATCTAATCAGCACCAATTTACGTCAAGATTCGTGTATATATATTGTATATATATATAATTTCATTCCTTTTTTCGTGAGATCCAATGCCCAGAAAAAATTCATAACACACTACAGACAGACAATTTCTGATTTCTAAACAAATTAAACTGTGCTTAAAAAATGCAGATTCTTCGGAAAACACAAGTCTAAAACTTTCACGAATCAAATACCTTCTTTTTATATACATACGTGAAAGTAAAAATGGTAAAAAATAATACAACATTTTGATTAAAGCAGTATGTAAGTACACGAGAAAAATTTATAAAAGTAAGTTCGGTTAAATAGCAAACAAGTTGGATTCTATTAAAAAAAAAAAAAAATCTTCACGAAATTAGTAATAAAAAGTATAATAAATAAAAAAAACGTAAAAAAAATAAATTGTTAAAAAATGGATATAAAATTAATAAATTATTTATAAAGTAAAAATTGTGGTTTTTAGATTATCTCTTTGACAGTAACATGTAATAAAATCCATTTTTAAAGATTTGAACATGATAATTAACGAAATCATTTCAAAAGTATTTTTTTTTTAATATGTGTTATAACTTTTATGCCTATTTTATTAGTATAAGTATTTCGCTTCATATTTCACAAGCAAGCATATTGAAAGATCTCTACATGTTCTGAAAAAACACTTTCTATATGTTTGAGAACTTAACCGAAAAATGTTTTCACATAGAACTGAAAAAAAAAAAAAAAAACCTATGATAGTCTTATTTATTTTAATTAATGAATTTAAAACTATTTGATTTTTTAAATTTGAAAACAAATATATTAAAAAAGATAAAGGTTAAGGCAATTATTTCTTTTTATTGCAGCTTGCTGTAATAGTTTTTTTAGATTAATGGGGAATACAAATATTTGATTTTATCATCGGCCGATAGATACTCACTTGGGAAAAATTTAATTCGAATAAAATGTTTTTTTTTTTTTTTTTTTTTTTCTCAAATAGTCAAGAATTATTTCCTAGATTTTAAACTCCGAAAATAAAGAAGTTTTCTCCTTTGAGAATACTCCACATTCTGTTTTTTTTTTTTTTTTTCTTTTTCTTTCCTGAAAAAACTCGGAAAAAGCAAAATTGCGTTCACATGATTATTAACGATCCTAAATGGGAATTTTAAAAGTACAAAAGTTTTTTTGTTTTCTTTCTTCTTTCTTCATAGTAGAAGACTAACATAAAAAGATTCTATGTTTAATATTGTTGTAACGATATCTAATTTATATGTAACAGTAATAAAAAAATAAATTTGATGTTAAATAAAGTTAAAAATAATGGGTAAAATTTGTAAAAATAAAAAATATTCTACAAGGTTATCGAATTATAAGAGTTCAGTTGAGTTGTCTGGGTTTATAGGTGCACAGTAGTCAATCTGAAATATGAGAGAATTTTCTAATTAATTACATACGTTAAAATGCTGCAAATATTTATATGCAGTGTTGTACTTAAAAAAAAAAAAAAAAAAAAAAAGCAGCATTATTAAAAATTGTACGATACATTGTTTTACAGCTAGACACTTGAATATTTTTGAACACTAAATGTATATTCACTTGCTTGCACTTTTACTACAATAAAATTTCATGCGCATCTGAAGTTACATTTTATAATCAGAGAAAGTTCATATAATAATCACAGTACATAAACACAATTTTCTTTCTCTTACAGTCGACAGCAAAATTATTCGAGCGCTAGCAATAATTCCTATGTAAAAAAAAAAAAAAAAAAAAAAAAAAAAAAACACTTAATATTGCTTTGTTAAATAAATCCTTATCGAGTTATGTTCTTAGTGACTATAAGAACATGATTCGACAAGGATTTATTAAAAAAAAAAAAAAAAAAAAACAGTATTAAGTGTATCTTTTTTATATATATGAATTATTGCTAGCGCTCGAATAATTTTGCTGCCGACTGTAACTTACAAATTCCTCCTATGATCAGATGAAAATAGTAGTAATAATAATAATAATAATAATATATTCTATTTTCCTTATTGATTATATGAACACAGTATGGACATGTATTAATGACTAACAGCGTTTTCTATACTAAAAACAATTTTTGAACATACGAGTCTGTAAATGCACTATTTCTGTAGTATGTTTAAATATTTTTTTGTATTGTGTTCCACACCAGTTCCTAACACTTTTATTTGAAAACTATGAGTGTTTCTAACTATTTAAGATATTAAAGTTACAGAAATTACAATTTCAAATGCTTTAAAGAATGTTTGAGTAATAACTATCCTATATGATTATATTTGTTATAGCTAAGTAGATAAAGTAAAATATAAATTAGTATGCTATTGTTATTAAAAACGTTCTTTGATATCATACTGTTAACTACAGCTCCAACCCGTTAACACGTGCAAAAATTTAAACAGCATAACTTTTCATAATAAATATTTTACATTTAAAGTTTAGTGCAATTTTAACCAATAGACGTCGAAGCCACTGGAAGATCGCAGAAGATAAATAATACGTGCCTTCGGATGATATACATCCAAATTAACCCGTTAGCACCCAGTGTCCTCATTTGAGGACAGCTAATAAAATAGCACGCATATTTTTTGTGGTTCCTTCGAATGATTTCTGTTTTTTAGTGACAGTTTATAGCGTCACTCTAAATGATCCGTGAAAGTTTTATGTGCCTATTTCATAATTTGGATAGTCATTTTATGATTTTTCATTCGTCGCACATATATTTGCTTTTTGCGCAGGTATACTAACTTAAATCAAGTTGAATAATAATATATATTATAATACTTTACTTTAGAGGTCTTTGTCAACAAAAAAAGGAAATTAATCTGTTATATCAAAGTTTCTCTATCTCGAAGTTTTCTCGCTCGAACACTTAATGTCAATAAAGGAGGATAGGCTTTAAATTTAAAACTATTAGAAGAATTGTTTAAGTTAATATATTTTACTGTCAGTTGTCTACATTAATTTAGAAGTGAAATAATCCGCTAATAATATTTTGCAAAATTAATTCGGGCGTTAACGGGTTAAGTAAGTGATTTTTCATAATAGCCATTCCATATATCAAGTTTGAAGTATTTATACGTTGTAAAAGCTTATATGTAATCTTCACGTAGTAAATGGAAAATGTTTCAACAATTTTTAGATATAATAAAAACTTTACGATACCCCTATGTAATACATATTTAAACTTTATCCAACAAAGATTGTTTTCAAATTTAAATAATATAAAGCAAATTTATATTAAAAAAAAAAAAAAAAAAGCATTTTGTGGGCATTACAAAACTTTTTTCCATATTTTCCTATTCACACAGTACATATTATTATTTATTATTATTATTTTTGTTATGATGGATGCAGACATTTTTGTTTCTCAGAGAAGTATAACATTGAATGTCCAAAGAAGTTTGATTAAAAACTCTGCTAACGATATCTTAAAAAATAAGCTGTTTATTTATTTATTTATTTATTTTTAACAAAAATAACTTTGTTTTAAATATTACAGATCAGTAGTTCAACCATTTGTTTTAAAGGTATTAACAATTTCTTTTGAAAGTACACATATTGAAAATTTGCCTATGGTCGGGAGGGACCTCCGCGCTGGGGGTGGGGTGGGGCGCATTGCTAATACGTGTCCAAAAAATTTTCCTAAGTAACTATTACTATATTAAATCATTTGTTTAAATTTTATAATGATTCGGCAAAAATAATTCTCATTGTGCACCTTTATAGGAAATTTTTGTCCTATACCGCCATGTTAAAATTTTTGAAAAAAATTATACGGCAATACCACGTGTTGGACGATTACCACCAAAAGTTGATAGGCATTAATTTATGCCAAGGCCTACATATCAATTTGTGTGGAATTCTGTGCTGTAGTTCTTAAGATATAGTTATCACAAATTTTTTGTCACGCATACAGACACACAGACATTTTTGTTTTAAATAGTCAAATCGAGTTCTGAACCTCTCAAAACCGTATAAAACCAGAAGTAAAAATTTTTACGAAATCAATACTCTTTATTATTGAAAAATAAAAATATTTTTAAGTATGTCCTAATCTACTAAAGAAGAAAAATAAATAACAATAGTTTATCAGTTCTTCAGATCTAGTTAAAAAATCTAATTTTTGTTTTATCTTCTATCTCAAATATAAATTATTTTTATTATAAAAGAACATTAAATAAATCCAAAATTTACACGAAATATTTTAATTATAAATAATGGGAAAGGCATATAAGCATAATATTGATCTTGCAAAGCCTTATTTAAATACTGACATATACAATAAAATACAATGTTTTATTAAAGTCACATATCTCTCATTTATCATAAAGATAACTATTATAATATCTAAGACAAATTTTAGCTTTTGATAACTACACGAAAAAATCTGTTCATTACCTCTTATTAGAATTTTTATAGACAGATGTTGAAGTTAATCCTCGTCATATTTCTAAATCATTCTCAAATATTTACCGTCTTAAAATTTATATCTTGCCTTTCGACGCTCATTAGCCTGTCACGAGATAATCCTATTGTGAGTTTTTCTGCAAATGTTTGCTTCTAGCGATAGTGCTGCCTAAAATAAATCAATTATTTCCGTCATAAGAGTTGACTGGAATTTTTATTCTGCACTATAAAAATTTAAAAGCGTTGAAACCGATGCATTTTTTTTTTTTTATTAGTTGTAAAAGAATTTGTATATTTTAAAGCAATAACATTTTGTAGTTGTTAAAATAAGATTAAATAATAATTTTTTTTTCTATACCCAATTTGAGTTCTTTTTTGAGTGTATCAAACTTACTATTATTATTATTATTATATGCTGAAATGTTTCTATAATCACGAGGAAATAATATATGATTATCTCTTCGACGCATATTTACAAATATTTAACTAATTGAAAAACTAATACAACATTTGACAAGAAACTTATGTAACCAAATAATTTATTAAAAAGAAAATGTAATTTTAGTTTTGCAAAAATCTAAAAATTTAGGGGAAAAAAAAATTCTTTATAATAAATGCAAGTTTCTTAAAAATATTTCTGTAATACTTTATGTAATGTAAAATATGTTTCAGAGTTACATAATCAAATTACTGACACTAAATAATCTAAATTAATAAATAAGTAAAAAAATCTTAAAATTGTAGCCTGGGCCAATATAATACTGTTCCATTTATACCAAATATACCTCTTTCTCAATCGAAAAAAAACGCCGGCCTCGTAATTGGAAGATTGCGGGTTCGGTACTCGAGCCGGCCAAAGACCGTCGTGTACACTAATGGTACCTGGTGCACGTAAAATCTGTCGTGGCCGCAATGTTCTCCATGTTTCCATAAAAAATTATACCTCTGGGGGGGTCACCGAAGCGGGAGAGCCATCCCTTCCGTGGAAGATCAAAATTGTGATGGCATGTCTCCGGACCACCCCTAGGGGTTGTGTCCCAGACCGTCGCCAATTGCCCATCCGCGCAGCACTAGTGCGACGTAAAACCCAACCATCCATACACTCGGGGGAAAAAAATAGCCATTTTTCACAAGCTTTTTGAAATATTATCATATTATCTTTTAATGTAATAAATAAACAAAGGCTAGTAAAACTAGTTCGTTTAAGGTTATAGTGGACATTACAAAACTTTTTTGTAAATTACTATCTTAGATTTAGGAAACACTTACATATGAACTGAAACATAACAATCTTAAGCAAGGTCAATATGTTTAATTGCAACGTGATTTCTGATACGTTTATCGCATTTAGGTCATATTTGAAATTTTACTGCATCAATAAACGAAAAAAGATATAAAAAATGGTTAACAATTTTACTCTTAATTCCAAATTAGTGTACTGATTCATTTCTTTTCAAGAAATTGAATTATTATTTGTATTACAAGACAAATAAAATTGCGTCGCATTTAAGACAATTTTGTCGCATTTACCATATCTAATGCTTAAATGTGATGTTCAAAATGTCTGAATGTGATAAAGCATTCAGACACTTCAGTTAATCATACTCCAATTTTTCTTCCTTTTCAAGGGATTTGCGTATCTTAGGTGCATTATGATTTAATATAGTGGTTTTTAATAAGCCGTTTTTAAACGATTCGGCTGAAATTGTTGTAGGAACAGGATAAGATTCTGTTTGGAATGTAGATTGTTCTTGAATACTACACATTTTTGATAAGAATCTTTTAAAGCATCCATTCACGATTTGCAAAAAAAAGGTAGAAATTTCATCGCTGATATCTCTATCTAATATTTGGATAGTCTGAATAGATACATGCCCTATTACTGGACATCGCATATTGTACAAACATTTATATTTTGCTCTGTCAGGATATTTAGCATTTAGAATAGGGTAAGTGCACCAGTGATTGACACTTTTAGAGCAATCTCTGATGTTTTTAATGTTCTAGTCATCAGAAAATATTTTTAAAAATCTTAAGTTAGTACATATGGTATGAAAGGCATTCAGAACCACATATATGTTAAAATATATACATTTGATAACATTTTTTTTTTTATGAGTTTTTATTTGACACCCACTCAATTTTCCAGTAATTGACACTGCCAGTTTTTCATTTTATCAGTAATTGGAACCCTATGTTCCAGTGTTTGACACTGCTAGTTATTCATTTTCCCAGTTATTAGTACCCTATGCGCCAGTGTTTGACATAAAATGTAAAAATTCTTTTATGTAAAAGGTATGATTTTATTATTTTTCTTATTTATTAATTATTTCGGGATAGATGTCAATTACTGGAGCATGTCAATCACTGGAGCACCTACCCTAAGTCTTTGTAAGTAATTATTGTATTACTATGGTCTTATTATTAGGACTGGTAGACAGGTCTTCATTAGTCATCACTATATCACTGGCATAGCCATCTTTAGCCATTATCAAATCTTCAGTTATAAAATTTAAGAGATATATTTTCTCCGTTCATTAAATCATGCAGTTCTATATGAGTCTAATCATTAAATCATGCAGTCTCATATGGGTCTAATTGGTGAAAACCTGCAAACTAGAAGCATTTATGATCTAAGCCTTCTTTCTTGACTTGAAGCTTTTTATACTGCTATAGAGAAGTTTTTTCATGGTACCGACCTAACTATAAACACAGTGTCATTTAATAGCGTTATTCTATTTTTACAGTATACTGAAATATATTTTTTTTCAATGTGGTATATAATTTTTGTGCTTTTAACAATAAGAAAAGAACTTTTTAAAACATAATCTTTACTTAAAATAATAGTGTAATAGTTCTTAATTTATTTTAATTTCAATTTCAGTACTTATAAAATACTTATTTAATCAATAAAAATCAATACTTATTTAATACTTATCAATAAAATACTTATTTAATTAATTATAAAAGAATAATATTTGAAACATTAAAAATTTGATTAATTTATTCGTATTATTTTTTCATTGTTTACTTAGATATATGCTTCGATTAACATATAAGCACTAATGTGTGACTGGATTGAAGAAATCAGGTTATTCCCAGCCCCCTCCAAAGAAAAAAAAAAAAAAAAAAAAGTGCGTGGATTGGTAAATTCTAAAAATATTTTCAAATTCTCATTTTTTTCCCACTTCAATTCAAATAAAAATTCGTTATTTATGTTTTAATCGTTAAAAAAGCAAACATATTTATTTAATTACCATCTGTTACTCATATTATATTAGTTTGTAAGTAAAAATAATTAATAATATTTAATAAGCATTATATTACAATTATAATGCTGTTATAATTTACATATACTGTTATAATTATATTACTGCTATAATTAACATTCTTGATATTGTGATACGTGCGCATGCGTAACATTACAACTTCTGAGTAATTTTTAATGTTAACCCCCTCCCCCTCCTCCCCTCTCAATAAGACAAGTCAGGCACACCTATGATATCAAAATTATTAATATTTATGGCATAATTGTGATTATTTCACCGTTTGAACAAATTGACAGCTGAAAAGAATTGATAGTCCCAATGAGGAAATCTTTAATTTCCTCATTGATTGATTGAAATCATTGATTGAGTTGATTGAGTGAAATCACTCAATTCCTCTTTGATTTCCTCCATCTTTGATTTCCTCGTGTTGATCTGTAAATTCAATAAAATTCAGTTATTCACAATTTCAGCCTTTAAACGATTTTATGCCTAAAAAAAAATCTGCGTTTACGTAATCTTACCTTTATACATCTAATGAATGACATTCCGCATTTAAGGGAAATAATTTGTCGCAATTAAGTTAATGAAGCAAAAGAATGCCTAAATGCGATAAAAAATTTTTTAGACACCTCTATATGAAAGATTTTTCCTACTTAAGTTCCAAGAGATGTAAAATGTATTTAAGACTATGATGAAAAAGTTGGTTACTTGTTGTGAAAAAAAAAAAAAAAAAAAAAAAAAATTACAATAGCGATTTCAGAATTTTTTGTCGCATGTAGGGAGAATTGTGGAAGAGTAATAATGAACAATGTGTATAGAAATAGAAAAATCTCCAAGAGAAAAACTTTCAAAATGTGATGAGAAGTTTCGTGGATTGTTCTCTAGATTTAAGAGTTTTATTCAGTTTCACTTGAATAAGATTCTGGCATTGAAATTGCCAGTATAAGAGCTTTGTCGCATTTATGGGTTGTCGTACTTATGGGTTACCGCATGTAGGTACATTATATAAAAATTTCTCGAAAACTATTTAAGTTATAAAAAAAAAACCCTCAAATGTTTAATTTGTTTTGAAAAATAAAATAAAATTTCATTTGCTACCTATTCTAACCCCTTTGAAGATAATTTTTCCGCTCTCAGTTTTTACATCATTATAATTTAAAAATATATTATAAATATACAGAAGGTCATTCACACTTTATGGAAACAGTTTTAGTAGTTGAGTTTTATGTATAAATGCCGTATTTATTGCGTCGATTTGCTTCTATCTGATAGTCATGGTTCTTGACAATAGCTTTAGTTCGAATTGTCCACGAAAGTGCCCTTTTTCTTAGTACTGTAATGCCAGTTTTATCCCATTCTCGTATACCGTTTTCTAAAATCAGTTCAATTGTCTTAAATGCCGTTTTCCTAAGGCTCGTTTTAATAAACCAAAAGCGTAAAAATCTGTTGAAGGAACTTCAGGTGATTTTATAGGTATTTCGTTAAGTAGGATACATTTTATTCCTGTTTCTGATTCTTTCTATGGTAAATAAGCGACAGTTGATTTAGACGTGTGACTAGAGGCTTTGCCGATATGAAACTTAACTTTATCAGTGTCCTTTCCATATAAGGCTAGAATTTCTTCTTCAAAAATTGGTTTTAAAATATTCTGTCGATAGTAGAGTGAATTAAATTTCTCTTTATTCGAGACTTTTTTACTTTTCATTTTCTGTTGTAATAAAATCCTGCAATTATCGTGAATTTCTTTGGGAACTTTTCTGTACACTGACGAAGCCATTTCGTACGGTCATACCTGTTAGCTGAACAATAGAAAATTGAACATTTTTTTATTACAATCACTTAAATATGCTCATGTCGCATCGAATGTTGCTCCGAATTTCCATTTTTCAGCAGTTATGTGTTTTTCATATAAATTTCTACAATTTGTTTTTCTTTCAGCAATATGGTTTGGCAAAAGCTGATGAATTTTTACACAGTATTATTTGTAGTGCATA
Organism: Salticus scenicus; assembly: GCA_963930645.1. NCBI lineage: Eukaryota > Metazoa > Arthropoda > Arachnida > Araneae > Salticidae > Salticus > Salticus scenicus. The sequence goes on from OZ005654.1 coordinate 208,918,959, forward strand.
TCGACTATAGGCAATATACAGGGCTACCCAGAATGAACCAAAACGCTCTTTTCTATTGAATGCAATTGATGGAAGCGCTTTGTACATTTTACGATGTCGACGAATGCTTCAAAATTAAATTTTCATACCAATACTGTAAACAAAGTACTTTTTGAAGTTCTATTTTCAACTCTGTGTTTTTGTATAATATCACGTTTTGAGGTAAATTGATTACGAAAGTCTAATTTTTAGCGGTTGATCTGCATGTATATCTGTTATCAGTGTAACTTAAAAACAAATAACTGCAGGAAATTCAAATTTGGCAGTTTGAATTTCGTATTAGGTTGTGACTTAAAAATTTGATCAAGACTGGAAAGTTTGAAGGCAATTTAATAACAGCCTGGATGCTTTTTATTTTAATTATATGCACTGAATGGGGGTGTTAAGGGGGTGTGGTAGCCCCCCTCAGACAGAATTACATGTCAAATAAAACTGTTCTTAAACCTATTTTAGATTATCTTAAAAGCACATTGAACTTTATAATCTTACCTTATTGATCTTAAGACTTAATATGCAATCTTTCATTATAGTATTGAAATGCAGGGTAAGAGAAAGTCGTGTGAGTGTCACATCAGATTATTTAATTTCAAATCTTTATGAATGGTTTTACTTACAGTGCCAGAAGACATTACTAATTTCGGTACAATGGATCTTTGAGTTGCCGGATTTTCTTTTACGGTCAGAGCTTTCATTTTCTGGATATTTACCTGCGTTCGAACAATCTTAGGATGAAGTTTCGCTGTCATAGCTCCATTTTTAAATTCATTTAAAATTAATTTTCCTTTCAAATTTAATATATTATAAATATCTTTTTTTTTTGTTTAAATGCAATAACTATGATTTTTGCACTGCTTTATTATCCTGTGATATTAATATTTCTCCTCGGAAAGTGCAGTTCCAATCAAAGAGTAAAAGTAGCAGACGACTATTTTAAAGTTGCCAAATTTTTATCTGAAACTGAAAAGAGAAAATAAATTATAAAATCGTTTCCATAAACTGTAAAGGACTCATAGATATAGTAATAAGACATAGATTGATCAGCGAGAGGGAAAAAGTGATAACTTTTTTTTTCGAGAAAAGTCACTCTAATGGCTGCCTTTCCCCGAGTAAATCGCACACAGGAATACACACGGATAATTTAGTAAATAAAATTTATGAATAATTTATTTACTAAAGGTGAATTAAAAACTCCAGATACAGTTTCAAATTCATTTTTCTTTTTATTCTTTTTGTCAATACTCTCTAATGGCTGATTTTAGAACATTTTTTTGGCATCAAAATTTTTTGCTCGATAACATGGGGATGATAGATCTATATATATTACTATATCTATGAAAGGACTTTCTGTATGTGTGTGTAAATTATTTTCCTTAAATTTTTTTTATGTTTTAATGCTAAAAAAATGCATTATTATCAGTCAAATTTGAATAATAATAATAATTAAACGAACTTATAAAAAAAATCCACAAATTAATGCCTAAATATTTTTAGAATATTTCGTTAAAGCATAATAAAGTGAAATTGAGGGGAAAAACTAATTTTTAAAAAAGAAATTAAAATTCTGAATATTATTAATTTTTATTTAAATAGTTTTCGAGAATTTTTTTTAATATGATTAATATTGTTATATTTCAATGTAGATGTTGGCAAAGTTTCATAATTCTAGGCTTAATTAGTCTCAAAGACATTTCTCTACGCTCAAAGGCATTTTATGCCATTTTCAAAGAATACTTTAGTCTTAAGGAATTCCTTGAAGGCTGTTTTAACAGCTTCCTGATTGACTAAGCGTCTGTTTACTAAGAAAACGTGGAAATGTTTAAAGAAGTGGTGGTCAGTAGAGAACATAGATATAGTAATTTATATAGATCTATCATCCCATTGATATCATGCAAAAATTTTTGATGCCGAAAAATTTTTTGGCATCAGCCATATAGTTGTATTGAAATCATTGAAACTCGACAATTGTAATAGAATAGAATAGAAAGTTGATGAATTTTCAAAATGTCGAATATTGCGTCTTTTAATCCTTCTAATAAATTTATGAAAAGAAATGGATAAGTTATCATAAAAGTAAATTATATTTGACTAAATTATGAAAAATATAATTTTTATAATCAGTTGCTTTGTTATTATTATGAAATAAAAACTGGTTTGATTTTTAATGGAATACGTTTTTTAAAGTTTGATATTTTTTAAGATTTTGTATTAGTAAGTAATATAGAATTTTCAGAATTCTTTTAAATATATTAGCTGCGGCGTAGGTAAAGAACGTTAGTTTTAGTATATAAAAAGAGTTTAACTTTAAATATTAACTAAATTAATAAATATATAAAAGAAAGAAAGAAAAAGAAAAATGAATTTGAAATTGTATCTGTAGTTTTTCATTCACCTTTAGAACATAAATTATTCATAAATTTTATTTTCTAAATTATCTGTGTGTATTCACTCGGAGAAAGATGGCCATATTGTGGACCTTTCTCCGGAATCTCTCCCCCCCCCCCCCCCCCGATGATCAATCTATGTCTTATTACTATATCTATGGTAGAGAACAAATCTGGTGAGTATGGATAAGCCAGAAACTCAAACTTCAACTCTTTCAGTTTCTGTAAAATTACACACTAAACATGAGGTCTTGAATTATCCATTAGAAGGATTACATTCTAATGGATTACATTCTAATGGATAGCATTCTAATGGACAGCATGGTTTTCAGAGCCAATGCTGGCTGTGAAAACAATAGTTTTTGCTGTACAATATCAAGTTATTGACAGTAATACTGTGTAGATTGGATTAGCCTCCTGTGAATCTGTAATGGATTACTCCCCTTTGACTCCACCTAATTGTCACCATTGTCTTCCTTGGATGTAAGCTTGGTTTTGTGTATATGCTTTAGCTTATCTGTATTCAGCCATTGTGCCGAACATTTTTGATTGCCATAGAGTATCTTTTTCCTCAAATGTGATTAGACAACTCAGAAAATGACTTTTTTTTTGTCAAATACTCAATGATGTACAGTACTTTAAACGTTGCAGTTTAAACGTGCTTTTCTTTACGTGCTTTCGTGCACTTTAAACGTGCTTTTCTGTCAACTCAAGTGAAACCTATTTTCGAGCTTTTTTATCATATCAAGAACTTTAAAGTGACTGGAAACTGTCTCTATGCCTATTCCGAAATTGGTAGCAAGTTCTCGAACAGGTAAGGAAGTGTTGACTTCAACTTGGGTTTTCAGATCATCATCACACTGGGCGTTCACAGATCTCCTACGGAATCCATTTTGTAAGGCTATATCTTCTGAACTGAATTTCTGAAACGAACGCCTCCCTGCACGTTCTTTAGCGGTATCTTTGATAGCGGTATATTGATATTTCGAGTTGTTTGGGCTGTAGAATGGCCAAGCATGAATTCATAAAGCTTTAGGAGACGTATATCGTGAAGTCACTGTCTTTTATTTAGGTTTTCTTTAATTTTATGAGTCAAACTAAGGAAAAAAAAAAGACCTATACAAATAAATAGAGCAAGGAATGAGTAATACAATGATGCATTAACAGCTTACATTAAACTTTACACTATGTAAGATATAAAGAAAATCAGTCAAAACAGAAATTTTATATTAAACAACCCGATAATTATTGGTAATTACAACTATTTTTCGAGCGAAATTTCAATTAAAATTTTTCTGACAAGGAATTTAAAATTAATCTTTTACCATTTGCAAGCATTTTATTCGCTATTAATCTTTTAGTCATCGGCATTTTTGATGCACTGTTTTTCTCTAGAACGCCATGCTTTTAGTTTTAAGTGAAGCATATATTCTTTTCAAGATTTTGAAAAAAAAAAAAAAAAAAAAAAATTAAATTTGCAACACATTTTCTATGAAACGCGTCATTGATTTCCGATAATTATTCCATTTATGAATGTTTTTTTTTTTTTTTTTTTTTTTTTTTTTTTTCCGCAGTTTTTAAAAAGAAAATTTAGCAGTTGTTTTTAGATTACTTTGAGTTTTTTTTTTTTTTTCTTTTTCTTTTTAGATTTTTTCACTGCTTAGTATGTATGTGGAATAAAATATTTCATTCTATTGATTTATTCTAGGTAATTCTTTCATTAAATTACTATGTCTTATATAAATTTGAATGTTTAAGCATTTCCACAGAACACTAGCTCGCAAGTTATAAAATGTCGACACAGAGCTACCCTTAAATTTATTTAAGTTATTTTTTCTTTAAAATGTTTATCAGAATTTAGCGATTTTTTTTTTTTTTTAAATTGTGAACTGACAATTTCTATTTTTAGCCAATTTTTTATTTTTCAGAAAATCCGTTACATGTTTGAGATTTTTAAAGCTTTTCTGTACTCTAATTTAATAATATCGCATGAGTTGGTAGTTAAAAAACTGAGAGCTCACAAATTTTAATTTATTAATGCAAAGTGACCAATAAAAAAAAAAAAATAAATAAAAAAAAAAAAAACTTTAGGTTTTCATCCAATTTATAGATTTTTGGATTGTAAACTCATAATCACTATTTATTGCGATTTTAACTTTTGTAAAAATTCGTTTAAAATTCGAGATAAAAAAAAAAAAAAAAAAAAAAAAAGCTTTTCTATACTTTAATAAAATAAATAATAAATAAATAAATAAATAAATAAATAAACCTCATGATTTATATAATGTAATATAATAACAAATTAACTCAGTACAAATTATTAATTAATTAATTTATTTATTCGTCAAAATTATTTTTCATTATGAGTGTAGACGATTTTAATTTTAAAAATTTATAAGACTTGTGATCGGAAAAATTTTGTGTCCTATAGGAGTGGCCTATCAGGGGTGGCCAACCCGCGGCCAAACGCGTAGTTTCTAGCGGCTAGCGAGGAGACTAACGATATTTAAAATTTGACAACTTTGGTTAACGGATCAAAAATTAATAAATACGTTCTGACTTTTCGAAGTGAAAATACCTTTCAACAATTATGGTAGCTAAAGAACTGTTGTAATGAAATATTATTAGATCCATTATTCATTCTTTTTATCATAGTTTTAATATATAGTCATAACTTTTCACGATTCTATTGTTAATTTATGAAAGAAAATAATTTAAATTAATGTTTTCTGCTCCGAATTTTCCCCCTGCCTTCCACGAAAAAAATAAATTATATATATATATATATATATATATATATATATATATATATATACATACACGAATCAGGTACTCACAAACGAATATGCACATATGCATATGTACAGTCATAAAATAGTAATAATAATAATAATTTCCTTCCACGACTAATTTCGTCGTAAATTATTGTAGAAACTAGCAGCTGATGCCTAACGCAAAGATGCTAAGTTATTACGGATTGTCCGTAATCTTAATACCGGAATTTCTTTAATGTATTCTTTTGTAATAACTATCTGCAATTTAATAGGATTCGTTTTACCTTTTCTTTATTGTTTTATGAAATCGATTTTTCGTTAGTAATAACTTGGCATCTCTGCTAACGATTGGTAATATAACATCTAGTTTTTAATGCAATTGCTAAATTTTGTTTAGGGTGTCATCTACATATTAAAACTTGCACAAACTTTTTTTTTTTTTTTTTTTTGAATAGTAACATCCATTTTTGACTACATATTCGAGTTTATGAGGCTAAGACGGTTCAGAAAAAGGTGTTTATATTCTTTATATCAAGTCTTCATACAATTACAAGCAAAAATTGGTCGGGGGTAAATCTCTATACTTAAAAAAAATTAAATTAAGATATCACACAGAAAAGTATTATATCCGTTCAGATAATAATCGGAAAAGAAGTATAACAATTTTAAATATAAAATAAAGTAAAATAATACCAACTAAGAAATGATGTGTACGTCTAAACTTACTTGAATAACTATTTTAAGTATGCACATGCAAAGCAATATATGGCACAAATGATAACAAGTGATAGCCATGTAAAAGCAATAAAAATTGAAATAGCACTATTATTCGGAAAATAATGATAGGAACGAACTGTAAATTTAGAAACCCATATTTTTGATGATGCCCATTCTATTCGAGCAAAAATTAATGTAGGTCATAATTCTTAATTTTTAAAAATATGAATTTATTAATAATTTTCATAATTCAAAATAAGGTTTTCAATCCAAAATATCCATGGATTGGGTTACTTCATATATTTGGGTTACTTCATTCTAACGTAAAAAAAAAAAAAAAAAAAAAAATAAAATAAATTTTAATATATTATTTTTTTGGGAAGACATGAATTAATGTTTATTACATTTATTTAACATAAGCATTTCCATATTTTAACAAATTATAATTCTGTGAAATATATAAACTATATATCATTTTCTGGGCTGATTTGATTCAAATAATCCAAAAAGCTTGTCGAAATTGGGGAGTGCCTTTGAAAAAAATGAATTGGTGTCAGTTTTAATATGTAGACACCCCCTTAAGCAAAATCTAACTAAACCGTCTAAACTAGGCCTTATTACTAATCGATCGGCACCAGCCGCATGTCTCTACACTAATTTACGGCGAAATTAGTCGGGAAAGGAGGGGGGGGGAGCTTTTTTTTTATGATTATACATACGATGCGGCCCGAATGAATAAAATATATTTCCAATGCGGCCCACCAAGTGTTTTGGGTTGGACAGGCCTGCTATAGATAGCAAGATGACCTCTTAGAAAATGCATTGTTTGGTTTGCTTTGCTTTAGAAAAGAAATCTGTAACTTTGCACAGATACAATTCTTTAACGATTTTTTTAAATCTATTGACTTCTTTTGAAAAACACTCATAATAAAAAATTGACATCTATCATGGAAGGGAGGGAGGAACGATGCTTCTATGTGTATAAAAATTAATTCCTGGTTGAGTGCTACTGATATATATATATATATATATAATATGAAAACCTTTTCAAACATTGCACAAGAAGAAATAAAAAATGTTTATTTTTATTTTTAAATTTATATTATTATAATTAATTTTGATATATATTTATTGAAAGAAATGAGGTTATGTACTTATATAATTATTGAAAGAAATTAGGTTATATAAATACTTATTGAAAGAAATGAGGTTATAAAATTATATAAGAATATTCTTAGTGAGTATAACTAAAAAAGATTATTTTAAATTACGAAATAACGCAAATTTTGATGAAGGAAATGGTCGAAATGAAAAAGATAATTCATAAGAATAAATATAGAAAATTAAAGTAAAATAAAAAGTAAGAAATAGCAACTTTGCAAGTTATTATTATTATTTTTTTTTTAAAATAAATGAATATAAATATTATCAACGGCCCCTCCAACCAACCACAATTTTTTTTTGTCATGTATACACGTTAACATGGATGAGCATGCATTAAAAATAAGAACTTAAGATAGATTAAGACAACCATAAACTTTACTTTGAAAGTATATAGAGATTTTATATTTTTACTGTTATATTTATCTGAACCAAAATATTTAATTCTATATAATAAATCAATTAATATATTTTATTAACTATTTTATCTGAACCAAGATATTTAATGCTATATAATAAATAAATTAATATATTTTATTAACTATTTTATCTGAACAAGGTTTAAAATGAGTGTATAAGTTAAAGTTAAATTTAAATGGGAATTCTTGTCTTTTGTCAAAGGTTATTTTTATCAATATTGATTTTTGCATCAAGAAAGTTTTATACATGCGCATATCTATCTATATACATATATATATTTCACAATGGTTTGTTAAAAATAATTTTCATTGTGGGCGCTTATACGAAATTTTGTCTTATGCTGCCTTATTAAAAATTATGATGAAACGGGAACGACAGTGCTACTTGTTGAGAGATTGGGATGTGTAAAAAATTATGTAGATTCCAATTTATGTTATGGTGAGGTTAAATATAAGATTTATGAAATTCTGTGCATTAGTTTTCGAGCTAGAATTGTCAGAATACTTTTGTCACACCCTCATAATACAGACTGATACGTTCTAAAAATTATCAAGTCATATTCAAGACGCCCCAAAAACTTGTAAATTCATTGAATACCGGAAGTCGAAAATTTTTTAACGAATCCAGTTACTATCTTCTATTAGATATGAAAATATAGTAAATATAATTTATTTGTTTTAAAAATGCAGTTGAAACTTATAAGTATTTGTTCACCTTCATACTATGGTATGAAGAACTTCGATAATCATAAAAATTTCGACTCCTGTCTTTTGACGTTTTTACAAACTGGTTTAAAATATAATTTATGATCCTGGAGGCATAGATTTAAATTATATAATTTGAAAATTTGGTAAATTATTCAAAATTTAATATTGTTCTTAACATGGGAGATTAAAACAAAAATGTAGCTTTGAGGTGTAAGAAATCCGAAAATCACAAAATCGATATGATGATCGATATGATATCGATGTATGTTAGTAAGTTTGTTAATTAGTTTGATAGTCTTTGTAGACGTCATCTCAAGATTAAATGATCGTGAAGAAGTCCTACCATTTTAAGGCTGAATATCACATAAGTGTGCATTTTGGATTTTTTAAAACTTTTTTTTCAAACTTTGTATTTTAATTTGAATTTTTTAAAATAAGTCCGTAAGTACATCTTAAATAAATTCTGAGTTTGACAGAGATCGATCATAATTTTTTAAAATTTTATTGAAATTTTTCAATAAAAATTTATAATTTTAATTATCTTATAAAATCAAAATTACCATTTAAAAATTTTTTTTTGCGGTGCAGATTCATTAAAAAATACAAGACTTAGGCTTTTCTAAAAAGTTCTTCCCATTTTAAAAAATAAAATAAAATAAAAAACCCAAAAATTTTAAATTACAAAAAAAAAAAAAAAAATAATAATAAAATAAATAAATAAATAAATAAATTTAAATTTAATTTTTTATAAACATAAATTATATCAATGGGAAATATCATAGACTGCATACCTCTTGACTATAAACTGGAAATAATTAGTTTACTTGCATTAAATTTTTAATTATGGCATTTAAAGATGTCAAAAAATGATGTCACTGAAATGACTGGTTTGTCACTGAAATGACAATGTTTGTCACTGAAACGACTGTTTGTCACTGAAATGACAATATTTGTCAAAATGACTATTTTTCACTGAAATAACATTGTTTGTCAATGAAATAGGACCATATAATATTAAAATGGAACATATTAGAACAATGGTGAAAAGATTGTGAAGGGAAAAGAAAGAGCATTAATGAGAATATCAAGCAATTTTATTGTATTAAAATCCTTGTAGTTACAAGTTTAATGATTAACTGAATTAAATTAAGAAAAAGCATTTTTAACATTTTTAAAATCTTCATCCTGAAGTTTAAAATATCTATTTGAAGCAGGTTCAGGAGAATTCCTAATTTTGCACAGAATATGTGGCACTTGAGAATTTCATGGACATCCTCTTTCTCAGGCCATGCAAACTTATTTTTTCTGCATCTTGCCATAAATGACACAAGTAAAATATTTTGAGTAAAATTCTCAATGACACCTTAAAGGGAAAAAAAAAAAAAAAAAAAAAAAATTAAAAGTTTGCTTTTTTAATTGTATCTTAATATTAATGTCGTATGTAATTTTTTTATATTTACCTGGATACCGGAAAGTACTTTAAATATTTAAATATAAAGCTTATCCTACACCAACAAATCTTTTAACTCAAAATAAAAAATTATTTAAATCCAGGGCTTACAAAATAGTAAATCTGCAACAAATGTCATTTTCGTGACGTCACAAAAATGACCGCCACGAAAATGACAAATCGTCAATAATTCGTTCTGTACTGAAAAACATGCTTTCACTAAGCTGATATCGTCACATTTTCTTCTTCTGGTCGTCATTCTATATTAAAATAAAACTTTGTTCTAAATTTTATAATAATATTTTTTTATTTTTTATGCATCTCGAAAATGACAAGCAATAAAAATACGCACAGCATGTAAACAATAAAAATAATGTTAACTCTTACCTGTTTTTAATTTTCTTGAGATTTATTTTCCCCACATATCGTCAATGTTGATTTCTGATCTTAAACTTTAAAAAAAGTGAATGGTGGCACCATCCCTTGATGATATATGAAGTTATTTTCACGTGTCACGAAAATGACGTCAAGACTTGCATACAAGCATTTTAATTACTCATGCATGAAAATTAACGTAATTAAAAAGAAAAAAAAACTTCCTTTGAAAACAAATAGTTTTTTTTTACAAGAATTAACAATTGTTATAATTATCATTTTATTTTTTTTAGTAAAAAACATACTTTGTATGTAAACATTTGGTCTTGGAGACAGTCACGAAAATGACGATTTTAAGGTTTAAAATTTTCTAAAAAATACTGAAATTGCTATAAACTCACATTTTATGATTGGATGCTTTTTTAAAAAGGTACTTCTAAAGAATAATAATAAAATTTTACAATTTATTTGCTTAAAATTAATAATAAAGACCTGAAACACTAAAATGCACATTTATGTGATATTCAGCCTTAAATATCATGTAAGATATTGGTGAGAACCCTATAGATTTTAAACATTTTAGTTTACAATATTTGTAAGTTTTTAGAAATTTATTATTTTTGTTAACAGAGGAGATTAAAGCATAATTTCGTATAAACATGGATTATGAGATTATTTTTATCGTAAAGATATCATACCTGGTATAAAATATAATTTGTAATCCTGGCACTAATATCATTGATTCCTAACATTTTACTTCGTAATGGCAGAATCATCATGGTAGAATAGAAAAAATATTCGCATAAACTGACAATAATGATTATTTTCATTATAGATATACCCGACGGTTTAAAAATGTAATTTATAAAACTAGCATGATCATAACTAAATTTGAATATTCTACTTTAAAAGTTTTTTTTTTTTTTTTTTTTAATAATTTGAAATTAGATATTTTATAACAGAATTGAACAATATTCCCCATAAACTTATTGTTGGGATTATTGTATTGAAAATATTATGAAATTCAATCAAAACAAATTACGAAACTGACCCCAAGAAAAATAATCAGCAAATTAAGTTAAATTAAACGTATCGTAAAGAAAAATAAGGTAATGTTACCCAGTAGGTGCAGCATTTCAATCTACAACCATGCCGAGTGAATACCGACTTCATTGTTTTAAACATGAATATAGTATTTCTATAGAGGAAATATATGAGAGAGGGAAATAAGATAAGTCCACCTCCAGCAATTACTTTTTTTCTGTCTTTCTTTTAAGCTCCTTGTTTTTGTTTGTTTTTTATTTTTAATGCAAATTCTACATTTTTTTTTCTTATTAAAAATATATAAAAAAATCTGAAATTTCTAAAAATTTTAAATTAAAATTAAAAAATTAAATTATCTGTTTTGTTTGTTAGTTTTTATGCAGCATTAAATAAATAAATAAATAAATAAAGTCAACCAAGCTATTAGTAATATTATAGAATATAGAATCTAAACCTTAGCTGGTCAAAAAACCAACATTTTTCATATATTACTTGAAAAATATATAAGTACATGCATATAAAAAATCAAACTAAAGCATCTAAAAATTCATAATGATTATTACGGATGGAAACCTAATTATTATATCTTATGTAGACTTCTAAGCCAAAAATAGCTTCATAATATTTCTTAAGTAAATACCAAACATATATAAGATTTAATAAGTGTCATGCCCTCTAGTGAAATTTCAGACGTTTCCTTGGCTTTTGGATTAATGAAATAATTTGTTGCAGAATCTCGGTAGCAAAACGTAAAAGGAAATTTTTCTCCCCGCTTGCATTAATTATTCTGCTTACAAAATGAAATATGTCAACATATTCATTATGTACATTTTACCAAAGCAAAAATATTTCCCTGATATTGATTAAGTTATCATGCACATCTTTACTGAAATTAAGAAATTTAAACTCGTCTATTACTTTTAGATGTAACTTATTATTATTATTTTTTACTTACTATTTTAATAGTGCAATTAAAGGTATATTTTAAACCTGAAGATAAAACAAAATGGCATCATAAACATATAGTTAGTATAAAGTTCAAACATATAGTTCAAAATAAAGTTATTGGAAAATAAAATAGAAGTACGTATTGTTTGGCGATATCAATTATTACAACCTATGTGAGCCCAGACTATGTTCTTTGATTTTCATTTGTTTGACTATCTTTTCTTACTCTTATTTGAGTTTGTTATTAACGAAGAAAATTATTAAGATAAGTTATATGTATCGTTTAAAATGTCATGATCAGAAATTAAAAACTAATGTTATTTGCCAAAGAATTTTATAAATTAACACTTTACAGACAAAATAATCGTTTCTTTTTTCTTTTCCATGCACCTTTTTTATTCTTTTTACACAATAGATAATTGAAAAGAATATTTGTTTATTCCTAATCTTTTTTTTTTTCTTTTAAATAATGTTGTGACATGTATGATAAAACAGATGTTTATTATCTGTTTATCATATATGCCTATTACAATTATTTAATAGAAATTAATATGCATAGTTTTGTGAAATTGTGCAAATTAATGCATTTCAGTAAAAAAGCGGTGTTATTTTAAAGTGTTAGGAATATTCAATACAAATTTATTACTTCTGCTTGATAACATTTTAATCCTTAAATGTATGAATTTTTATCTTTAATAAATAACATTTGAAATCAAAAGGGAAATGGGTGTAGTTAATGGGAGGGGGGGGGGGGAGGATTGTTTAGGATTAGTGAATTAATGTAGAATCGATTTTGCACATTGATGTATTTTTACATCACACACACACACACACACAAAGCTGCATTTTTCTTGCATTAATTTATCAGTATATGCAAAAATATAATTAGTATTCATTACAAGCAATTTTACTGTATGTTTTTGTTACTTTTTATATAAATAACCGTAATTCGTAACACCTGATGAAATCAAATTGTACTCAGATAGCGTACCAAATAATGAAAATTGTCACAGATAAACAGGGACTTTTTACATATTTCTGTTCTCCTCCCCTCAAACTGACAATCGGCGATCAAGTAGGCCATCAAAGTCAAGCAATTTCCAACCTTTCTCCATCCACAAGATAAATATCAATATACATATTAAGCTTGCTTTATCAGATTCCAGAACCCTTAAAAAGGTAGGATTGCTCCATATTTCCCATATACATATAGTTATATTGGCCTCCTGAACCCCAATTAAAACTAGTGATTGGTCATTAAACAAGCTGACGAAGCACTACAATTTTCAATCTTTCTTCATCTGCAACATAAGTGTCAATTTTGATGATAAACTTGTTTTATTAGATTCTAGAACTTAAAAAGAGTTTTACCTCTTTATTTTCTGTATTTCCTTATGTGTAATTATTTTGTTTTAAATTATATTAAATTAATATTATTGATTACCATATATACTGTCTTTGGATAGTCAGACATATATGCAGACTATGGTTTATTTTGAAAATTTAAAATAATTTATTTCTGATAAAACACCATTCTCTTATGTTACTTAAAATATGGCTTTTTGACTGCAATGTAACTATTTTCAATTTATCATATTCAAATTTTACTTTATATATTAATTATTTTATTTTATATTAATTTGCAGAATTCGCGTATAAATATACGAAAAATATCGAAAATTTTACTTCACGCGTGATTTCCTCTTTTTTGAAATTTTTTTAGTGGCATCCCTGGATAAAGAAATAAACTGTCATAGATTTTAGTTGCGTTCGGTAACGATAAAATAGTTTTAGGAAAATTAAGAAAAAAAAAAGAAAACATTATGCAAAGGTTGTTACATAAAGAGATTTAAAACATACAATGCAGATCTACATATCTATGCATTTAAGGGTTAAAAATAGCTTTAATATCATCAGAAAAAAATAAAAGATTCCAGTGATAATATTAAACGATCCAAACCATAATCCAGTTGACATAATAGTACTATTAAATTACTCTTACATTTCAGCACTTATGCATGATTTAAAAGCTGGAATATTGCTTTTATTTTTATTATTTATAACTGAGATGCGAACTATACGTGTGAGTATGTTAGGGAAGTACACTGTTAATTATCTGGTGTTGTTTGAACCAAAACTTGGTACTGAAGTAGCTGCAACCACCCGATGGTTTAACATTTTACCATGATTTGGTGATTTTATGTTGAACCAAATACTGATATTATGTTTTAAATAAAAAATAATGGAATTAAAGAAAAAAAATCAAAATTCTACCGAGACGGCAATCGAACTGAAGATCTTCTTGTCCCAAGTCAAACACTCTGGCACTGTGCCAGACTTCCTAGTCTGCTAATTCTGCGTGTTTCGTTGATTTTAATAAAAAGGGTTAAATTTTCTAGGGTCTGATCTTGACCCATGGGTAAGTTGTTGCACAAAATTTGCACTTTGTTCTATGTTTTCGACCACGCTCTTTAATTTAAACTTTGTTTGGTTTCAATAGAAATTTTACTGATCCATACTTCCCTTGTGAATGGATGTATAATAGCTATAAGTTTCGGTGCAATTTAAATTCAATCACAAGAAGTAGAAAACTTAAAAGTGAGGTTGAACCATATTATGGTATTGCTTCTAACTTTACTCCATATAGAGGTTCAAGTTTGAACTGAAATTTTTAACAGTGTACATACAAAGTATAATAATATGTGCATTAAGGGTCTTTCTTTGATCTCATTATAATAACGACCACACTATAATATCACTGTATAATATCACTCGTAACGGCCAATAATCAGAAGTTAAAGACCGTTTTGATTATAAAATAGACTATAAAATGATTATTTTTTTGTCATAGGAGCTTATGTATAAGCAAAGAGAAATTATAAAAAAATATTTTTTACTGTTTTATTACATATTGCATTCTATACAATGTCAAGTGTTTTAATTTTCTAGTAACGGCCAGTAATAATTACAAAAGTTTTAATACTCATTATAATAATGGGCACATTATAATAATGTATAATTTTACTAATAACGACCGGTAATAGTAGCAAAATAGCAGTTTTGGTTCATGAGTCAAGACTCATCAATCTTTTTTTAGGCATTATTTTGTACTTCTGAATAAAAATTCATGTTAAATAGACTATAAAAGGACTATTTGTATCCATACACTGTAAAAAATATGTCCTATTTGCTGCCAGAAATTCTCTGTAATTTGAGAAAATACGTTCTGACAACGTAATTTTTTCATAAATTACGCGTATTTTCTCAAATTACAGAAAATTTCTGGCAGCAAATAGGACATATTTTTTACAGTGTATAAGCTACAAATATATATAAGCTTTAAGGTAACTATAAAAATTTGTTTTACTCTTTTATTACATTTCGTTTTGTATAAAACATATGCATATTAGTTCGCCATCATACTATAGGTATGGGGAACTTAGGTAATCGTGAAAAATTTCGACCTCGGTTTTTTGACTTTTTTATACTTTTTCAGGTGTGAGGAATCCGAAAATGACAAAATTTGTATGGTGTCTGTCTGTAGGGTGTCTGTTAATGTGTTAGTCTGTTAGTGTGTTAGTCCGTTTGTTTGTTAGTCTGTTTACACGATATCTCACGAACAAATGATCGCAGAAAGGTCAGATTAGTTTTAAAATATTACTTTCATTACTGGCAAGAACCCTATTTATTTACAACATTCGAATTTAAAAACTTCGAAAGTTATTAGAAATTTACGATTTTCTTAACATGGGAGAATAGGACAAAAATTCACTTAAACGTGCATTAAATGGAAACCTTTTACTGTAAAAATATCAGTTTTGATGCCGGAATGAACATCAGTAACTATAAATATGCTACTTTGAAAATTTCGCAAGTTATTGGAAATTTACGAATTTCTTAACATGCCAGTATAGGGTAAAATTTCCCATGAACGTCAATTTTGAGAGATATTTACATCGTAAAGATGTCAGACTATTTTTGAAATATTATTTAGGACACTGGCATGAATATTAATGACTATGAATTTTCCAATATAAAAATTTCGCAAGTTATTGGAAACTTACGAATTTCTTAACATGGTAGAATAGAACAAAATTTCACATAAACGTCAATCTTGAGGGATATTTTCATCGTAAAGATGTCAAACCACTTTTTAAATATTATTTTAGATACTGGCAGGACTATCAGAGACTATGATTTTTCCAATTTAAAAAATTCGTAAGTTATTTGGAATTTACGATTTACTTAACATGTCAGAATAAGGCAAAACTGAGCATAAACTTCCATTTTGAGGATCATAAATACATTAGACAACTTCAAAATTACATTTATGATATTTGTTTGAACATAATTGAATACAAATATTCTAATAGGAAATTTTCGTAAATTATTCGTAATTTACGATTTTATCGACGTAGCGAAATTGTAAATTTTTCATATAAATATGAATTTTGAGGATTATTGCATTGGAAAAAATAGCATGAAAACTAAACAACAGAACTGACCATGATAAAATAAATTAATAGATTAGAATAAGATAAATATATCCAAGTGAACGGTGGATAGCCTATTAGGCGGGGATTTCATTCTGTCACTGTATCAAGCTTTGGTCAAATTCATTTCTTTTAACATGATTATAATATGTCTCGCACTAGAAATTTATGAGAACATAAATTTGATGGGGAACTGAGCAGGGTCCACCTATGCCAACTAGTTTTACATGAAATGGTTTTACAAATATATATATTGTTGCAAAATAGTTGTTTTAAAAGGTTATTTGTAGTCACATAACGTAAATTTATTTACAAGATAAGATTATTATATAAAACTGTTTTTTTTCTTACAATTTTTAAGCAACGATATGTAAGTTGTGAAGTCTTGGAATAATTCTGTGCTGAATTTAACACACTTATTTCTGATATTTCTTTATTAGTTCTATCAACAAAATTTTATTTTACATAAAAAAAAAAAAAAAAACCTTTATGCTCTGCATTTTTTTATGAATGACATTAATTTGTAATTGCCTTTTCTTAAACAGTGATCTTAGATAAATAAAGGTTTGTTACCAATAAAAAAGAAATTTTAGTAAAAATGTAAATTTTTTGATTGACATAACGAAAGGTTTTTATTTATTTATTATGAGCTAAAAGCCTCTTTAAGTCAGCAAGCATTACCACCATTTTGTAGGTTACACAACATTGTTGTCATTCGAAAGAGAAGATTAAACATTACAGAAAACAAAACATTGAACAATTCATTCAAAGTCGAAGATCATTGGTTTTGTGTGCATAGAAATTAATCTGTAAAGTTTTCGTTGTTTGAAAAAAATAATTTTCACTGTTTACTTGCTCTAAAGAAAGTCATTACATGAAGTAAACCAATTTTAGCTACTTTGATAAAAACCATGCACGAAGCTTTTGGAACAATTAGAAATCGACCTGACAGGAAGGTTAATTTTGAAGGTTAAATTTATTTTGTGTTGAATTTCACAGCTAGAGCTTCTGTTTCTGTATTAATTTTATCTAGGAACAAATCGATGTAACATTATCTTCCATGCAAATAAAAATCGAATTTGTTCACTTTCTGCATTTTTATGAATAATAATAGCTTATAATCACCTTTTTCTTGAAACTGGATCCATAAGTAATTGTTTCCTTTTAATAGACACTTAGCTTACCGTAAATTCTAATTTAGTGTACACCAAGAAAAATAGACCATATCGACCACTGATATAAAATTAAGGCTAAAGCATCAATGAACTTCCATCTTGTTATCCAAGTAGAATTTTCGCTTCTTGACGCAAATTATACAAATTAAATGTCTAGCCATTCTACTCCATAAAATTTTTGGTATTTTCGTTGCTGAATATCACTGTACACTAATTCGATAAATCTGACAAATGTTTTAGAAATCATTACCTCTTTTGGTAACTGTGCAGGGATTCTAGCGCTAGATTTTCTTTCAATTCAAAATAAGTTATAGTATTTTTTACTAGCAGGCTTTGCTGGTCACTATATTTAAATGAATTAAAAAAAGAATCAGTATTTTTTATACCGTTCTATAAATTAAAACTAAAATACATTGAAATTGCTTAAAAACTTCGCTTTGGGTCCTCGCTGACTTCGGCAGAAACTTCTTCACCGCAATGTATTGGTATTGGATAATTTAATTTAATTTAATTTATAGAAATGTCAATAATACAGGAAAAAACTGCATTAGTCATTTTCTTTTTGATAATAAACAGAACGGAAAACGCATAATATTTTACATGGAGATATTTTGTATAATTAGACCAATTAAAAAAAAAAAAAAAAAAAAAAAAAAAAAAAAAAAAAAAGGCCTTTCCTTTTTTTCCCACTCGCATTACAAGAAAAAAAAGAAAAAAAAATGTGCAAAATCATTGAAAGAGCTTGGACCTCTTGGTGGAATTCGAAATTTGTCCCTGAAGTAGCTCGGACGTTTTTCGACAAAATGTTTACTTATGCATTTGCGATACCGATATCAACTCATCGCCGAAATGACAACAAAATTATAAATAATTATAAGATTTAAAAAAAAAAAAAGTTTTATGTACGATGTTTTTAAAATTTCTGTTGAATCTTATAGCTATAGAACTACATTAGCACTTTATCAATGTATATAAAATTTTAAAGTGATAATGACGTCAATTTTTGTGAGATGCATAATTTAATTTGTTACAACATTTTAATGTTCACGTTTAATTAAATGTATTTATTTTTATATCGAAAGAAAATGAATTCGTAATTTTTTTTTTTGCAACTATTAAATTATAACTAATATTTATTTTCATATTTTAATTAATTAAAAGAAAACTTTGCAGCGTAATATCTTTTAATAACTTGATGTATATAGTGTCCACACAAAAAACGAACAATTGTTATAGCTCTTTTAAAAAGTATAACAGTATCTTTAAAAAAAGAAAAAAAATCGTCAGTTTTTACTAAAAAAAAAAAAAAAAAAAAAAAAAAAAGGCCAACTTTCATCACCAATGTAGTTAAATCTAGACCAATCAAAAATAGGAGTGGTATACCCGGATGTGTTTCCGACAAACTCTTTACTTTATTTGTATAGATTAATGCACTGGTGAATACTTTCTTGTGATCTAATATAAGGTTTATTTTTTACATCACTTAATCATTACCAGCGAAATTGCTAATGTCTGAATTCTTTTAACATCCCGTTTACTTGTGATTCGTGGATTTTTAAATCTCATTTTTGCTTTATACACTTGATTTGTAGATAACTCTCGATGAATGGACATTTTACACATTTTTTTAAAATAACTGCTTTTCATATCATTAGATTTGATCATCCATACCTCACGCACCTTCTCCTATTAATTTTATTTGGACAGCACCTTAATTAAATGTTGTTGTCGAATTTCCAACTCAAATGCCTAGGGTATGTCAACAGCACGGGTACTTTTGGCCAGTGTCTATGCATGAAATCTATAAAGGGTACAGAACTTCATTTATAGTTAAAAATATTTGGTTTAAATCTCCTACTTTTGTCTTTCACTAAGCCACGTTTCGTTTATATTAATAAAATTTTAAAGTAAAATCTGATGTTAGACTGGCAGAAGTAATTTTATTTATCTTTAGGATGAAAAGTAAAAAGAACAAAGTAGTCACGAGTGCTGCAATCAATACGGCAACTAGGTGCATTGCCGCTTTGATTGCAACACTCGTGCCTACCTTGTTCGCTTGACGATAGGTCGTGTGTTTTTTCGACCCGAAACAATTGTTGCGAATTTATTGCATTTTATGGTGTTTATTCAAAGTTTTGTACTTATTAATCTCTTGTTTGTTTGTTATAAACTGTCTATATATATACATAATAATAATAATATTATTAACAGCGTTGGTAATAATTAATAATGAATTGTGAAAAATGATAGTGGAGTATATAAACATAAAAATAGCGTTAATAAAAACAATTATATATATATATATATATATATATATATATATATATATATATATATATATATATAATGTGTTTATTTAAGCCACTAATTCAATATAAGCAGCATTTTCCTATCATTTGTTTCATAATTCATCATCACCATTCTATGCATATGTATATATGTGTGTGTGTGTGTGTTAATGTTATCGATTGTTACTATTATATTTCTAAAATTTCTCTTTGACTTTTTTTCTTAATAACCATAATAATTATATATTATTAAATATATAATCATTACGTTAAATATATAATTATTAATACATTTGTGCATTACTGAAACAGTCGAAACATATACAAAACATGGTAAAAGCCATCGAATAATTTACGTATTCGTGATTTGTTTGTAATTTAAAGATAGCGGTTATCATTAAAATGTATTTCAAGCTGAAACTACAGATAAATCTTAAAATTAAAAGCTTTTAATTTATACGGCTTGGATGCATCGTCTCTAGGCATATATAAAGGTAAAATTAAAGATAGCAGTTACCAAGTGTGATTAGTTTTCTGAGTTTAGAATTTCAGGATTTCAATTAAAAATAAAGAAAAATTAAATTTAAATCACGGATTATTCATAATATTTAACATTTGATTAAAGCGTCACATAATTTATAAAACTTTGGTTTATAGATAATTTAAGGCATAACATTCTGATGAATTGAGAGTAGCTTGATTAAAGATAATTTAAAGTCAGTTTTTGTTACAGTTAATTTAATATGTTTCGGAGATAGTATTATAAAGTAAAAAATATATTTATATGGGCTTTTTATTGGAAAAAAGTTGTTTTCTAACATTAATTAATAAATAAATGAATAAAACAAATAAAACTATGAAAAAAAAAAAAAAAAAAAAAAAAAAAAAAGGAAAAAGGAAAAATTATCAAGTAAATTAAGATGATTACTCCAGAATTTTTCCCCTTTATTTATTTATTTATTTATTTTTATTTATTATTATTTTTTTTTCATGTAGTATATATATGCGACTGCAAATGATTATAGACCGTTGCGTAATTTTGGTTATTCTTTAACACAAAAGATGGAAAATGTATGCAGAATATTCTGTAGTGCGCCCAAAGAAGCTAATATAACCTTTCAAATTTTAAATTCTGCACCAAATTTAATAACATTCCTTACACGATGTTAAGTAATTCTACAGTATATTTTTTAAGAAGCGTGGATGCAGCAATCATAAGAGTACTCTATTGTTAATTATGAGAATTTCAAAATTATTTATTCTTAAAAATATTAAATTATGATAATTGGAAAGCTCGAAAAATGTTGAATTTCTGTTTTTTTTTTTTTTTTTTTTTTTCCCGTAAACAATTTTAATAATATTTCGATTCTCTTTCCCTCAATGGACAAAAGGAAAAAGTTTTCTCATAGATGAAATTGGGCCCGGGAAGAGGCGAAACAAAGCAGAGGGCACTACAAGGGTCGAAACAAGAATTTGATAAAGATATTCTTAAACATTGCTTGTATCAAAAGGCTTTAATACTTGTATAATTGAAGACACATTTATTAAAAATATATTAATTTGATTAGAATATATATATATGACGAGTTTTTACTTCTAATTTTATGCATTTTTATCCAATTATTTTTTCTGTGGTCCTTTAGTTATTTATCCTGTCATTAAGTTTAATGGTACTTTTTTTAACACGCTTTTATTAGCTTCACCTGTATGTATGTATGTTTGTTTGTATGTATGTTTGTATGTTTGTAACCGCTCTGGGAGCAAACAAAAAATCTATATTGTAAGAAAAGACTTCCTTTACGTGAACACTGTGGCTGTGAGGTAAGGGGCACCGCGCTACGAACATAGGTCTCGCGTTCGATCCCAGTCAAGGAGATTTTTAAAAAATGGTTTTTGTTTAATTCTAAATTATTTTAATTAAAGATTTAAAAGTATGTAAATATTATGGTGTGTCACTCACACGATTTTCTCTTACCCTGTATTTTAATACTAAGATAGATATTTTTTGCTTTTTAGTTCACATTTCTATAAAAGCGTGTGCTTTAATTTTTTAAAACTATAATATTATTATGATTATCATTCATGTCGACGTAAGTAATTTAAATTGTTTTTGTCTCTTATTGGTTCTTAATCTGTATCGCAACAATTTTGTGTCAGTCTTACCTATAAGTTAAAATCAGTTCTATTTTTTTTTTTTTTTTTTTTTTTTTTTTTTTTGTATTGTTTCGTATCTATTAATTGCTAAATTTTAAGGTTAAATTTTACTACGATATCTATCATTTATATATGTATATATATGTATATATATATATATATATATATATACAGGCAAGTCACAAGTCTTGCCGCCTGCCTCCTTCTTTCCTTTCTTAAGTTTCTTAAATTATTTTTTCCTAAATTTCGTTTCAGTTTAAGTTTTTCTGTTATGATTTTGTTGAGTTAGTTTATTGTTTCGTTTGTTTTGCAGGCTGTTAATTAATAAATTTGGTTTCCTTAAATATGTGTATTTCATCCCCTGATGAATTTTTTTTTTCACCTTTCTGTGCTTCGCATACATATATATATATATATATATATTCATTCTTATTGGTATTTGTGGTTTCAGTGATCTTGTATCTGTTGCTTGGATTTTACTACGCTAAATAAATCATTATTATATATATTGTAACGAAGTCAAAACATTAAAATTGCAGATTTTGAAGAGGTGTTGGCTATTAATGTTATGGCAATAATTTCTGAGTACGAATGGAATTTTTTAAGAATTTTAAAATTTACTTTATTCATTGATAAATAAGGATGACTTTAGAGTCTCCGTTCATTTCACATAATAATGCTAATATAGGCTACCAATGAATATCATTGTTATATGCTTCTGCGGATCTTTTTATGTACGATGACTATTAAAAATATACTAAAGTTTTTAATCAATACTGTATTTTACAAGTTCTTTATTGAATTAAAAAAAAAAAAAAGCCTTTTAATTACAGTAAAATTGAGACAACTTGTAAAGTTGAGACAATGAAAGGTCGCCAGAGTTTTAAAATTGAGCTGGATCCAGCGATTTCCGGTGACGCAATAGATGGGAGATTAGAATGGTCGACTCAAACGGTCGGCGAAGTTTTAGATAAAGTCGGAATGATTTTGCACCGGCATAGAGCTGCAACGGAGAAAGTAACTTGCGAAGTGTGAAGTGGATATGAACAGGTTTTTGAAGTGAAGTGATTGGAGGCGGTTGGGTTAAGGATAAATCATGGTAAAATATAGAGGTATTGTTGTCGATGTCGAGAGTGTGGTGTTGATGAGGATAGGTCTTTATGCTAGCGTTAAATGTAAGCGATAGTGGAGTTTTCTAATTTGGGGAGGAATACTATTGTAACAATCGCAGCTATCGTAGATCACAAGTCGGATCGTACACTCCGCAGCAAAAGTATTCGAACACTAGCAATAATCCTTGTCTTAAAAAAGTACACTTAATACTGCTTTGTTAAAGAAATCCTTGTTGAGGCATGTTCTTAGTCTGTCTAAGAACATGATTCGACAAGGATTTATTTAACAAAACAGTATTAAGTGTACTTTTTTTAGACGGGAATTATTGCTAGTGCTCGGATACTTTTGCTGCGGAGTGTACGATCCGACTTGTAATCTACGATAGCTGCGATTGTTACAATAGTATGCCTCCCTTGGTGAGTATTACGGTGTGTAGGTAGAGTTAGAGCCCTCGATTTACAGAGTAGCGACACGGGAGAAACGGACGATATTTTGTGGATGAGCTCCCTCCACTCTCTTCGTGTTTTAATAGGAAAGGGAAAGAGATTAAACGGCTGAAAACAAGAAGGACTTTTGCAGATCGCATACATTTAAATACATGTTATTTTAAAGTACCCTTCAAATTTTTAAAGTATAAAAAATAAAATCCATAAATGATTTAATTGAAAAATTACATTTATATATTATTATTATTATTATTATTATTATTATTATCATTATTTCTATTTTATCGCTGGTGAGATTTGCACAACTTTCTTTAAAAGATAAAAATATTTATTCGATTAAGCTACTGAAATTAAAAGATCGACTTCAGTTAAAAAAAAAAAAAAAAAAAAAAATCTCTTTCAAGAATGAATAGACTGGTTTATTATATATATATATATATATATATATATATACAATAAACAATATTTTTTAAAGTGCTTGTATAGCATTAACACTATAACAGAATATTAATATTACATTTTTGCAGTTAATTGCAATAGTATTATTTGTTTATACATAAAAAATAGCGTTTTCATTCAGTATAGTCATAAATTATAGAGAAAGGGTAAAACGCAAAACTAATATTATAAAAAAAATATCAGTTTATATTACATACATTATAATAATAAGGAGAAACAAAGTATTTAAATTTATAAATAAAACTTGATTAAAATATGATAAGCATATGATGGCTTTCTTCATTAATATAGAACATAAATTTAGTTGCATATTTACAATGAGATGCTTTTTGGATATTTCTTTCAAATAAATAAATAATAATAATAATAATAAATAAACAGAAGCATGTTTTTGTTTTATGAGTAATAGATAAAAAATTCAGAACAAAACAAAATTTAATTTAGTGCGACAGGATTTTTTTTTTTCTTTAGTTTATACTTCCATATAAAGTCACGAGGTATCTGTGTTGCGTTCTTTATCAACGATTACTGAATTTATTTCTTAATTTTATAAAAATATATATATATATTTACAGTCGGTAACAAAAGTGTCCGAACACTAGCAAAAATTCCTATGTAAAAAAAGTGCGCTTAATACAGTTTTGCTAAATAAATCCTTGTCGAATCCTGTTCTTAGACTGACTAAGAACGGGATTCGACAGGGATTTATTTAGCAAAACAGTATAAAGTGTACTTTTTTTTATATAGGAATTTTTGCTAGTGTTCGGACACTTTTGTTACCGACTGTATATATATGATTAAAATAAGGTAAGTCTGAAAAGAATAATTTCAATTTGTTTAACTGACAAAAAAAAATATATATATATATATATATATATAAGAAAAGAAAAAAAGAAAAATCAACTGGTCTAGATATATAAGAAGTGTAAAAATAAATAAATAAAAAAATATTAAATAACTAACTTTATATTTTAAGACAAAAAAAAAAAAAAAAAAAAAAAAAAAAGAGTTGCGTTTTATAGCAACGATTACTATAAAAATTTCTTAAAATTTCTATTGCAGGTTTTATATTAATTTAAATTTAACATATTTTTTAAATTGTTGCCAAATGGGAGAACATCCTTATATATTCAAAGTGAAACATGGCAAATGATGACGACGCGAAATGTCATATTGAAAGCAATAATCCTGTCATACTAAAAAAGGGAAAATAAATGTATGTTAAAAAATATCTGAAGCTGCAATTCTCATTCCCAAGCTTTTGCTAGAGCACTTTTTGGAATGATTTGGTTGATGATGCTTGTTGTTCCATTTAATGAAAATGTATATACGATGTTTTAAAAAAATTAAAAGTAATTAAGCTAAAAATGGAACAAGTTGGAAGTTCAAAAAAAAAAAAAAAAAAAAAAAAAAAAAAAATGTACATATTTATATAGAAATGTCATGTTTAGTTTAAAGGATAATAAATTCTCTCTCTCTTTTTTTTTTTTTTCTTCTTGAAAAATAATTTCAAGGTCGAGAAAGAATTTAAATATAAATTTTTAAGCATACGTCAAATTTGATTTATTTTTGAAACTTTTCAAATGTATTAGTATTGCTGATTCATTTTCTTCATCTAGTTGATTAGTAGTCATATAGTTTATACATGAAGAACAAATTTTGTGTTTTTTCACAATTTTATAAATGATACAAACAGCAAGGTTATATAAAGCATCATTTTGGGTTTTGTTTATTTTAAATTGTCGACGATTTGATGCGCCACCAGGTATTATTTGCACATAATTTTTATCTAAACTGATGTCGAAACATAGATTTTTTTTCAAACATATTTTCTGGAATATCATTTATTTGTAAAGTATCGGAAAAAATTTCTATGTTTGTGTTTTCGAAACTTATATCGAAGGAAAGTTTTCTTTCCAAAGTATTTTCTTCTTCTATATATTTTTTATTTTTCTTCTCAGATTTAAATTCAGAAAATCTGGACATTATATCTTTTTCAGAATTTTCATCAAAGCCATAGCTTCCCTTCTCCCCACCATAAAAAAACTGAGCTAAAATAACCATTCTTAGATTTCTTTTGAACTCTTTGCAATCGGGAACCAAATTTTTCTTCTCTCTGAATTACGCTTTTCAGAAGGTGATCGAAATAAACGGAAACCAGTTATATTACTGTTAGTGCAGAATACTGCACAACAAGTAGGCATCTTTTTCTTTTAAACAGTAATTATCTAAAGATGATAGTGATCTCTTCAATACACATTCAATGGCTAAGAATCAGTTTCATCCACAAAATGGTGGCCGTGACGTCACTTACCCTTCTTGACCAATCCGAGGGGGAGCGGCAAAGAGAAAAGCGTGTCGCTACTCTGTAAATCGGACTTTGCGTGAAAGGAATTGCCGGACAAGGGAATCCTAGTTCAGCGAGTCAACTGAGAGCAGTATTCACCGAGTTTCCACTATTTCTGCTGGGTGAGACTTAAGTTTTTCATTTCTCTAAATTGTCCATTTATTTAATTATTTGATTGAGTTCGGAAAAGTAATCCCCCCTGATTTAAGTTCAAATAAAAGCTTTATTTAAATCTCACTTTCAAGTCTCGTGCTCTTTAATTATCTATTTAGTTATCTAATTAATTAAGATGGAATCTGCAACTACGCAAACTTCACAAACTATATACAATAAAAACATTTAAAATATTAAATTGTTTGACATATACTTAATATAAAGTTATACGTTTTGAATCCGCTTCGGCTCCTCATGATTAAATGCATCAGAAACCAAAACTCTCAAACTATTCATAGGACCGAAACTTTACAAAAGCAGGCTTTGAAAAAAATTTGAATAACTTCCTTTCTGGGTTTTATAAAAAGACTAAAATATAAAATTAAAAGTGGAGGATTATTAAAGTGTAAATAAAAATTCCTTTAATAAAAGTAATTTTTAAAACAACAGTCATTGTTAGTATTATTGATATTCTAAATAAAATTTAAAATCGATTATTCAACTTGGCACAAAAGAGATAAAGAAAGAAAAAGTATTTTGAGAGGTATTAGTTGTCAATCTCCATTTGTCATTATTCTGACAGGACAAATTTCAAATTAAAGAAAGTCTGGGTCATTGCTCTGTAAATTGGTTTTCGTACCAAGATCATAAATTTTTTCGCTCCACCCCAAAACTAACACATATTTTTATTTTTAGAACATAAAAGAATTTATTTTTAAACCCTTTATTTTATTTTTCGGTGTATTTCACTCAACAAGTTTATGAATATTACATCATCTTGTCTTTCTTCCAAGAAAGTTAATTCACAAGAATGACATTTCCACTACCCAAACAATTTGGCAATCTTCCTAGTTTCATTTAATATCAAAATGAGCAAGAAGAAAGGCTGCGAAGAAATTTCGAATAAAATAAACTGAAATTTCTTAACCAGTAATTTATTACATTTGGCTGATAAGGATAAAAACATATATAAGGTCAAGAGGAAACAAATAAAATGTTTTAATACATATTTTGAAAAGTGAAATAGGACAAAATTATATTTATGGGTGTAATGCTAAATTAAACACAAAAATAAGATAGTTCTTAAAGTTTTAATGTATGTTTATAAGTAACTAATTATAAACTGTTACTATAAGAATTTTAATTTTTTTAGAGAAGATAAGAATTACTATAAGAATTTAAATTTTTAAACAAATTGTATGAATAAAATCTTCTAAAATATACCAAAGATAGTTAAGGAAACGTTACGCATTTTGAAAGAATATATTCTTTCTTTTCTGACATGCAGTGATACGTGTCAATTCTAACGTAAAAATAAAACTTCACCAAGAGAAAAGAGTACATGAGAAGAAATAACCAGTATGGTGTGTGAATATAACACATACGAAAAGAAGGAAGAAAACAATCTGAAAATAATCATATTTATATTAAAAACACTTTAAACACACGTAAAATTAAATTTTATTTAAAAGATGTTAAAAGAAATTTATCCGAAATTAAAAAAACTGCTCATTGAAAACGAATAATAAAAATCCCTGATGATGCTTTACTATTAAAGCGAAAAGCTTCGGATAAAAATTTTTTTAACATCTTTTAAATAAAATTTAATTTTACGTGTGTTTAAAGTGTTTTAAATATAATTAACAAATGACACGTGTCCAATTTAACTCTTTTTATTAGAGATTATTTATAATCTGAAAATAAATAAATAAATAAATAAATTCTGTCTTTGGCGGTACGACAGGACTAACTTATATATTGCAATCTTGTAACTAAAAAAAAAAAAAAAAAATTGTTATTAGCCACTCTGGAAATTTCGCACATAACAACCGTTGACAAAGTCACCGTATCTGCAAACGCAGATGTAACGGTTATTATGTGAGAAATGCCAAGCTGGTTATCAGCCAGGGTGGCTTAGTTAGTGGAAGAGCCATTACATCATAGGTTTTCCGCACGTTCACTCACCGTCGCCGAATGCCGAAGCTAATGTTATTCTATGGGAAATTTTCTTTTCAAATAACTTATTAACTAATACATATTTTTAAATTCTGTTTTCACATTCTGACACAATTCCCAACTGTTAAATTGACGCACCTCTTTTAAAAAATAGTTTTTAAAATTTTTTATATTTTATTTTCAAGCTGCAAAATACGAATTTTCAATATGTGAAATTTTTCATTTTGCAATAAAATAAATAAATAAATAAATAAATAAATAAATAAATAAAAATAAAAAAATAAATAAAAAATACATTTTTTAAAAAAGGTCCGTCAATTTTACAGTTGGGAATTTTCTGAATGTGAAAACAGAATTTAAAAATATGTGTTAGTTAATAAGTTATTTGTAAAGAAAATTTCCCACAGAATAATATTGGCTCTGGCCTCTGGCCTCTGGCCTCTACCTTCCGGCGACGGTAAGTGAAGAGGGCCGTTAAGCGGAAGACCTGGGATTCAATTCTCCGCTCTGGTATTTTTCACATAGTTGGTATAAAGAAAATCAATCTTATACTCAAAACTACTTAAAATGAATTTTTACGGTTGATGAGTTTATCAATAAAATTTCAAAATATTTTAAGATAGTTTAAGAAATTAAATGGCAATATTGGATATTGGCAGACATTCTGACGCATCGAAAGTGTGACAACGCAAAATCTCTGTCTAAAAGAAATAGTCCTGTCGTACTAATAAAAGAATTTCTAAAATGCAAAAAATGTATCAAGAATAATTGAATTAACGTTAATCGAAATTTTCATTAACTGTAAAACAATAATAATAATAATAAATTAAAAAAAAAACTTAAATTTAAAAAAAGTAAATAAGTAAATAAATAATAAATAAAATAAAAAAAAGTAATATGACTGTATAATAATGCATTTAAATTATTTTTTAAAATTAAAAGAAAAAAAAATATCTATATAATAACTGTATTATTGATACATTTAAAAAAATCAAAATTAGATTTTCAAATGCATCAGTTATTCTTAATATATTTATAGTAAACCTACTTTGCGTCAGATATTATTAATTTTAGCAAAAGTTTTAAAATGCTATGATTTTAGCGTTATTTTAAAGCTCATCAATAAATTTCAAAGTTCTTCTTTTAAATACTTTGTTATGTATCTTACACTCATCACACTAAAAAGAATCTTGAAATCTGTTTTATATAATGCTCCCATGACCAAAAATTTTCTATATCTTCTATTTCTGGAATTCTTTAGATTTCAACCATAGTTTTAATTTTTAAAAATGTTAAAATTAATTTTAATGCCGATGGTTTTTCAGAACCTCATTTTCTTGAAAATTATATATATATATGTAAATTTTTGTTTTTAATCCTTGTCGAATCATGTGCTTAGACTAACTAAGAACATGATTTGACAAAGATTTATTTAACAAAATAGTATTAACTCTACTTTTTTTTATATAAGAATTTTTACTGGTATTCGGATGCTTTTGTTTCCGACTGTAAATTAAATTACATAATACATATTCTTATATTATAAAAACAAGGCAAATAACAACGTCTAGAACACCAAAAATAAATAATAGTAAAGCAGACAACTGTTTCGGTAGCATTTAGCGTACCATCTTCAGTGACGTTGTTATTTGCTTCGTTTTTATAATATCACGCCAAGTCTTCCATTAATATTCTTATATTACTAGACTTTCCTTAGATTCATTTTGCATTTTAAATGATTGAATATTTATTATCTATTTAATATTGTAATAACATGAAAAACCAGTATGTTGTGGCCACCACAAGACTTTCTTCTATATTTTCCTATACATATTCACTCAGTAACAATATTTAAAAAAAAAAAAAAAAAAAATTTTTTTTTTTCGTTAAAAGTAAAAAAAAAAATCGATAATTTTGTTTTAAATTGTCACAGATTTAGAATTCAACTATTCGTTTTAAAGGTATTGACGAGGTCTTTCGAAAGATACCCATCTTGAAAATTTACCCCCCCCCCGGGGGCTACTTCTTCCCCCCAGGGGGGAAACGATGCCCCCACATGCACAGAATTTTTTTCCTAGTTAACTACTACTATTATTAATAATTCATATTAATTTTACAATCACAAGTTAAAAATAACTCTGATTATGTACATTTATACGAAAT
Organism: Salticus scenicus; assembly: GCA_963930645.1. Classification (NCBI taxonomy): domain Eukaryota; kingdom Metazoa; phylum Arthropoda; class Arachnida; order Araneae; family Salticidae; genus Salticus; species Salticus scenicus. The sequence goes on from OZ005654.1 coordinate 208,949,722, forward strand.
TTTATCCTACTGCCATGTTAAAAATTTAGAAAAAATGAGATCACAGCGCCACCTGTTGTGTGATTGATCCCCAAATGTAATCAGCACCAGTTTATGTCGGTGACCAACTAAATACCAAGTTTGGTTAAATTTCGTTAAAAAAAAAAAAAAAAAAAAAAAAAAAGATATTTTTTCTTTTTTTTTCACTAAAAGTAAAAAAAAAATCGATAACTTTGTTTTAAATTATCACAGATTTATAGTTCAACCATTCCTTTTAAAGGTATTGACTAGACCTTTCGAAAGATACCCATCTTGAAACTTTACCCCACCGGGGGGAGTATTTCCCCCCCACCCCAGGGGGGGAACCGATGCCCCCACATGCACAATTTTTTTTCCCTAGTCAACTACTACTATTATCAATAATTCATATTAATTTTATAGTCACACATTTAATATAACTCTCATTACGCACATTTATACGAAATTTTGTCCTATACTGCCATGTTAAAAGTTTACAAAAAATGCGATCACTGCGCCACCTGTTGAGCGATTTATCCCCAAATCCAATCAGCACCAGTTTATGTCAGGGTGCAACTAAATACCAAGTTTGGTTAAATTTTATTCATTGGTTCGTGAGATACAGCGTCCACAAAAAAGTGATACAGACAGACACTTTCTAAAAACTATCAATTCGTGTTCAGGACATCTCAAAACGTGTAAATCCATCAAAAAACGGAGGTCGAAAATTTGTACGACTCCAATACTTTTTCTATATTACATGTAGAAGAAAGTAATAATAGTACAATTTATAAACGTATTCGGCTCATTAACTCCCAATCTGATTATGATTGAGTGGGTTTTACGTCGCACTTGTGCTAGACTAGGGTCAGTTGACGACATCTGAGACTTACCCTAAGTATGATCCAAAGACATGCCATCATAATATTTATCCTCTGCGAAAGAGATGACTCGCCCGCTTCGGTACTGCCAGAGGTGTAATTTAAGATGGGATCGTGGTGGACTTTGCGGCCACGACGGATTTTACATGCACCAGCTGCTACCATTAATGCTCACGGCAGTTTTCGGCCGACTCAAGTATCAAACCCGCAAACTTCCAATTATGAGCTCGGCGCTCTACCGACAAGGCTACTACGACCCCTAATCTGAAAATCAGATGACATAGTGCAATTATTAACAAATAAAAAACTACCAAAATGATTATCTTTTTTTAAACTTTCGTATCTTGCAAAAATGCATATATATATATATATATATATTCTGATTAAATATTTACATTAAATCCCAGTTTATATTATACATATTTAAAAATTCTCAATATAATTTTAGTATAAAATTAAGTTTTAGCGCAAATTTTTCTAATTAAAAATGGGGGAAAAAAAGAAAAAAGAAAAAAGAAAAAGCAGGTTTTGATAAAGCTTTGAAATTATTTAAATATAGTTAATATAAGATTTTTTCCCCTCATAAAATGTAAATAAACCTTTTTTAGTAAAAAAAAAAAAAAAAAAAAAAAAAAAAATGGATTATTGATTAAACAAAATTTAATCAGCTTGAGCTTAGTCTAGACAGAATAAAATAAAGCTTTCGCACCAAACTTTTTAAAGTTTCATAAAATTCATCTCAACAAGATCCAGACGCGTTGCACTATCTCTTTAAATTAAAAGAAAAAAATGTTTAAGCATTTTCCTTTTTATTTAACAAAAACAGTATAAATTTATGCCGCGTCAAAGTATAGCCATTTAAAGACAGGAATTGTTTTCTGGCTCATTCGATAGTCTTGAAATAATTAAAAGAGTCTTAATGACCTGGAGTGCTGCATCAGCATTTCACATTATCGTCTGTAATTATCCAGAAAGCATTGAATGTTCCGTAGAAACCACTGTAAAATATCGGAGTTAGCTGAATAATTTCGAAAGTTCTTTGTCTGGAATTCTTTTTTCAAATTTAATGAGTATATATTAAGTACCATATGCGATTTTGTAAAATTAATTCAAAGTTTTGGCGATAATGTCTTTGCTAAAAATTACAGATATCCACGAATTAACTGACAGATTAATTATGTATTAAATATCTAAAAGTAAAAACTAAGTGAAAATTTTTTCTTAATTGCCGGATCATATATTTTTTTCTTCGAATTTCAAATCAATTTTTGAAGATGAAATTATTGAATATTTAATTTTAATTAAGTTAGAAAGTATATAATGGCGTAATTTTAAGCATGATCAAGACGAAACATATAAAGCATATTTTCTAATTTTGTTCTGTATTTGAAGAAAGAGAAATTGCTATAAGGCTGCAGAAAAAAGCATAAGAAAACTGGTTTTAAAAGCTTTCTTTCTCTTTAGATGTGCAAAAAAGTCAGAAATATTGATCCTGCATAAAATTGAATTTTCTGAACGTCAAATAAGTTCGAGGGTAAATCTGAGCAAGACAGCTGTACATCAAGCTATTAGTAAATTTAAAATTTCGGGAAAATTTGTGACCTTAAGAGTGGCTTCTTTTTCATACTAGGAATAAGTCGAGGTTTCCTTGCAGGTTTATGGAATGGTAAACGAAAATCTTTGACCAAACATCTTGAAATAGTACTCAAACTGACGTTGGTGTCTTTTGCAGCCAGAAAATGTCTAATCGTATTGCAGGAGATTCTTAGATCTCGTACGACCATCCTTATCACATGATCATCACGTGCACACGTTTTTCTAGGGCGACCGCTTCTCTTAAGTTCCAAAAATTTTCCCGAAATTTTAAATTTACTTGCTTGATGCACAGCTGTCTTGATCACATTTATCCTCGAACTTATTTGACTTTCAGAAAATCCAATTTTATACAGGGTCAATATATCTGACTTTTTTTGTAACAGTAAATGAAGGATTTTTACCCATTAGAATAATTACACAACAGCACTGTCTGTGACAAAATCTAGTTAAAAACTGGCGATAAACGTGCCGGACACCTTTATTTATAGCAGTATAATGCGTCTGATGCAGTCAGCCCATAAGATGACGCAATAATCTGCGCAAATAATGCAATGCGTTGAAATACTGAAAATCGGCTACTGGTCTTAAACTTTTGAAAATAACTTGCAAAATTCGTACTCAGTGATTTTCCTTTGACATAAAAATAATTATATTTATTTACACGTGAACAATTAATAAAATTGAAATAAAAGTTACTCAGAAGTTTAAAACTTGTAATTAATTTTCTATTAAAACTAATGTCATTCATTAATTTTTTTAATATATATTTTTATGTAGTTAGTAGCATAAAAGTGCATGAAATAATCATAGAGATCTTTCTTAGATATGTTTTGAAGGTGTTTATTTATTTATTTATGTACTTTTAATTCAAATGTTAATTAAATTTTCTGAATTTTCCAAAGTAAGTTTCATAGTATTCTTCAACGGCAAATTTAAGATGACTTTGAAAGTTTAATTAGAATCGATTTGACATTTAGAACTTTTCCCCGAAAGAAATCTTGAACTTCACCAGATGTGAGAAGATTTGAAGTTGAATCACTTAATCTGGATGTCATTTTCTTAACACACACTAATTTTAGAGCAAATAACGAATTTTATTTATTTATTTATTCTTTTTTTTTTTTAAATTCTGATAAGAATTATACCTAATACTTAAAAAAAAAAAAAAAAAAAGACTTTTAATAAAAGATGCTTTTTGTAATATATAATGTGTTCTATGAATTCTCACGACATGTTTTAGATTTAATTCCATTCTTGCGCTCGTATTCTGAATATAGGTTCATTTTGGTAATTTTCTGTGAGTTTAAATATATATGTAACAAGCCATAGTTTAAAATATTTAAAGACTTCATTTTCATTCTGAGCCTGAAAAGTTTGGAAAACAATCCCGAATCACTTGTTTATTTAAAATCTTAAATTAATAAGCTTGAGCCATTACGCTGTTAAAAAAAAGCGTTTATCGTTTCACCAAAAACATGATGCAAATTTTGGCTAATTTAGCTGTAGTCAATATTTTAGAAACTATGTGGTTTTGCTTTTTACCAATTTTAACAGTGAACCATTTTTTTGAGTGAAAAATCGAACTTTATTTTAGCCTTGTATGCGGTGTTTTCAATAAATATCACAATAGATAGATCACAATTGTTTCATATTCTTTACTTATTTTTTGCGTTTTGTTTTTATTTACTATTACGCTCAAAATATCGTAAATTAATTTTGTATCTGCTTTTGTTTTTAATAAGTATTTCCAAATAAATTGTATTGTATGTGGAACCATAGCTTCCTAAACTAGATGCCTTCCGCCTGGCTCGGAAACTTGGCAATAGTTCAAGCGGTAGACAGCGCCACCTGGTACAGATTGCATACAGATTGCATGACTTTTTTATTCAACTGTCACCCATAATTTTAAGAAGTGATATATGATATATGTAATCGACGTTTTTTCGATTCGATTCGCCTTTTATGTATAGCAAATCCTACATTAAACAAATTTTGGTGGCTGTTGAATAAAAAGTAGCGCAATCTGTACCAGGTGGCGCTGTCTACTGCTTGAACTGTTGCCAAATTTTGGAGCCACGCAGAAGGCATCTAGTTTAGGAGGCTATGGAAGAACATTACTGGGGGAAAAAAAATCACGTTTTTGGCTTCAGTTTATATATAATGTCCTATTTTAGAATATATTTAAATATTATGAATTATGAGATATATACATACACATACCGCACTTTTGCATGAAAAAAAGATTAAAGAGGCAGTAGGAAGCATTGGGGGGAGGGACATGAAATTATAAGTGTGAGAAACGAAAGAAAATCAACTGACACCGGTCAGAATATGTACGAAAAAGTAGTAAAAAAAAAAAAAAAAAAAAAAAGATGGGAGTGGTTGCACTCAGGGCTCTAGAATTGCTGACAGGGCTTGCTGCTTTTTGAGTTTATTATAGTACAAATGTCACGAAAAACTATCGCGGATCATATGGATGTCAAATCGCGAATAACTCTAAAGCGGGAGATCGTACAGTGTTTAAAAAGAGATGTGTTATTTAATACATCAAATACATCACTTCAACATTCTACGATATTTTTTAGGTATGCGAGATACATCATACGCTTCGTAAATCGGTTTCACAATACTTTCTGGAAACCTTTGAATGATGCTTAAATGCCAGACAAGACAAGTTTACGGGTTTTGTTGCTATTTACAGTGGTGAATATTCGGCATATCACCACCTGATGCCTTTTTAGAAACATATCTAATTATCTCAGATGAGTGAAAAAGTCATTTTCTTTGCAGCATTTGCTGACGACGTATTTATTTAGGAAAAACCCGAAATCTGAAACAGGGATAAAAACTCAGGTGAGGATGCCACTAATGGGGTAAAAACAACGTAATTTTTATCCCCCCCTCCTTCCCATAATACTTTCTCGAAAACCTCTGAACAGCCCTTACCTATATCTGGAAAGACCAACTGTATGGGTATTAGTGCCAGTCAAAAAGGCGAATATTCGCCAGATTTCCGGATTACGACCTCCTTCTAAAAACGAACTTAGGTATCTCATATGAATGAGAAATCTAAGGCATCTTTTAACCCTTTCAGGGGCGATGGTATATATTTTATACCACCTAATTTCACTTCCCAGCTGCAAAAATTCATCCGAGAAATTTTTCAGAAAAAACTTACTTTTTTAACATATCAGAAGAGGCCGGTTTTTTTTAACCTTAAAATTAAAAATTTCTTTTAGTTTAATTTAGTTCATGAATTCCGGTGTCAGTATAATTTAAATGATCCGAATTGTCTTGCGCCGCAAAGGGTTAAGTAGAATTTTCTTCACAGTGTGTTTAAAATTGAAAGTGATAAAATTTAGATAGAGATAAAGGCAAGAAAGTTACTGAAGGTTTTTTTTTTTTTTTGTGCATAACCGATTTAAATGATTAATTTGGAAAGCTTTATTTCGTGCAAGGAATTAAAATAAGTTATTTCTTACTTTTTTTATATATATGTAAGAAGAAAGTATTAGATTTGAGAAAATTCCTGACCTCCTATTTTCGATAGACACTGATGGAATAAAAAATCCCAACACCAAGAAAAAATTATTGTACAGTAACGAAATTTCAGCAATACATTTGTCTAGGTAACATACTTAATTGATTAAAGTTTCAAGATCACAAGTAGAGCCATTGGCGAGAAGAGCCATTTAAAATGTGAAATGTTGGTACATTAGTAACCGGTGTAACCGCCAGAATTTTGAATGCAAGCATGCAAACGTGCATGCATTGTGTCGTACAGGTGTCGGATATGAGTTTGTGGGATGGAGTTCCATGCCTGTTGCACTTGGGCGGTCAATGCAGGGACGGTTAATGCTGGTTGTGGATGACGCTGGAGTTGTCGCCCAACCATGTCCCATACGTGCTCGGTTGGAGAAAGATCTGGTGATATAGCAGGCCAATGCAACATGTCGACACTCTGTAGAGCATGTTGGGTTACAACAGCGGTATGAGGGCGAGCGTTATCCTGTTGGAAAATACCCCCTTGAATGCTATTCATGAATGGCAGCACAACAGGTTGTATCACTAGACTGACGTACAAATTTGCAGTCAGGGTGCGTGGGATAACCACGAGAGTGCTCCTGCTGTCATACGAAATTGCTCCCCAACACATAACTCCAGGAGTAGGCCCTGTGTGTCTAGGCCGCAGACAGGTCGCTAGCAGGCGTTCACCTGGCCTCCTTCTAACCAACACACGGCTATCACTGCGACCAAGGCAGAACCGGATTTCATCAGAAAACACAACAGGTCTCCACTCCGTCCTCCAATGAGCTCTAGCTTGACACCACTCACGTCGCAAACGGCAGTGGTTTGGAGTCAGTGGAATGCACGCTACAGGGCGTCTGGCTCGGAGCTGTCCTTGAAGTGCCGATTTGTAACAGTTCGTTGTGTCACTGTGGTACCAACTGTAGCTCGAATTTCAGCTGCAGACGCAGTACGATTAGCCACAGCCATACGCCGAACACGGCGGTCTTCCCTCTCAGTAGTGCCCCGTGGCCGCCCGGAACCCGGTCTTCTTGAGGCAGTACATTCCCTTGACCACTGCTGCCAACACTCATGCACAGTGGATACATTCCTGCCAAGTCTTTCTGCAATATCTCGGAAAGAAAACCCACCTTCTCGTAGCCCTACTACACGACCTCGTTGAAACTCAGTGAGCTGTTGATAATGGCTTCTTCGTCTTCTTAGAGGCATCCTTGACTAACATTAACCCACTACGTCAAATCTCAACTGTAAATAACGATTACGAACCTTACAGCGCTTACTTAAAGCTAACCTCATTTGCATGTTCATAGTGTCGCTACTAGTGCCACACTTATGCGCGTTGCTCGAAATTTGAATCGACGTCATCTTTCAAATGTATAAACACGCCTACCAAATTTCGTTTATCTAGCACAGCTCCTTCCTGGTGTTGGGATTTTTTTTTTCCATCAGTGGATATATACCTTTTTGAAATACCTTGAAAAAAAATTCGAGTCTTTTATGAAAATGTCTGTTTGTTTGTGTGTGTGTTTCCGAAATTCTGATCTTAGAAATTAAATCTGTGATAATTTAAAATATAGTCATCCATTTTTTTTTCTTTTTTAATAAGACGAAAAAAAACATTTTATAGCCGTTCTGTATATGAGGCACAAAGTCGACTTTCTTTCAATATTAAGTGTTATTCTTCTTTGAGATGAAAAAGTCTCCATTCATCATGGAAAATAATTTTAATAAATAATAATTTTAATGAATCATTTGTAGTATGTGAATTTTTATGGGAAATTTGAGAAGAAAGTTTTGGGATAGACACAACAGATTGGTTTTTATTTTTATTTTTACTTTTGTCGCAAGAAAACTATAACATTGAATTATAGAAACGTATATGATTATAACACAAAATTTTCCTCTAAGAGAAAAGCAGTACACGTGTAAGGACATATAAAACAGATACCCACTTTCACCAAAACTTGGCAAACTGAGTTGTTGATCGGAAAACATCAATTATATGTGAAAGGGTATCTAAAACGGAGTCATTATGGCGATTTTGAAAAAAAAAAAAAAAATCCGTACAACCGTCTTTAAATATATGTACTTGCGAGACCTCAAATTGACTTATTTATACAGGGCGCCAATCAATTTTCTTGATCAAACCAATGCACACGAAAACAAATCTAATAGGATGCTTATATAGAAATTTTGAACAAAATCGTTAGAGCCGTTTTATAGATGCGGATTTACGGTCCATTTCCGTTTTTCTGATTTTCACCAACAGTTAAAAAATCATCTGTACACTAGACCTGTCTTAAGTCTGAGATTTCATTGTTCTACTTTAATTAGTTTAGGAGATATGATAGTTTGAAGATTCCCCACACATACATACATACATGCACTTATATACACGCATACACACATACTGAACAATTGCCAAAAACTACTTTTTTGGACTCAGGGGACCTGAAAACGTCTAAATCAGGTAAAACCTCGATATTGAATTTTTTGACCGAATTATTACCTACACTCTCATTACCTGCGGCAGTTGGGTAATGGAAGTAAAAAAAAAAAAAAAAAAAAAAAAAAAGCATTTTATAGTGTCTTATAATGTTTGAATGCTTGTCTTATAATGCTTGAATATTAATCTTATAATAAATTGAATGAAGAAATAACATAAACCTCGGTTTTTCCCCTCGGAGGATGAAAGGGAACATCTCGCGGTGACAAACTTCACAATAAACCTCTATTGTTAGTCACGTTTTAATTAATAATTTGCTTCCTAATTAAAATTTTTTTAATTTAGCTTCCAGTTGCACACGAAGACATTCTAGATTATGTGTGTGCAAATTTCCCGTCTGTAAACGTGGTAGATTTTTTTGCAGAGTGTTGACAGAGGAAAAGACAGACGCCATTTCGTTTTTTTCAATAAGAATTATTTAAATTTATTTATTGTAAGGGCGATAAGCATCTCTGATATAACCTCGTATTACAGTATTCTATTATTATACGTATTATAGTATTCATATATAGGTATTATACGAAACTAATCCTAATAAAAGTAATCAGCATATTTGGATAAGGTAAATGTATAGAAAAAAGGTAGGGTAACCTAGGGGTTGGGGCATTTCAGTTTAGACACTGATAATTGGTCGGCCAAATTTATTTTTCTTCTTTCTTTATAGTATGCTATAAAGTAGAATGTTATAAGGGTAAATAAATGACGTGGAACCTGTTCATAATCCACCTATGCACACTAATTTTTAATTATATATTTAACGGTTATTAATATATTCAATGAATATTACTGGGCGTATAATTGCCCCAAAATTTCCAGGAATGTTCGAATATATATATATATATATATATATTACTTCTGAAAGTCAACAAAAGCATTAATCCTATAATATGAAAACCTGTGTACCCCAAGCGCTAATTTGAAATTTGTTAAAAAAACAGAGTTTTTGTTTTATTATTATTAATATTATTATTTCTTTTTTACTTTGGTTGGAGACAGCTTAAAACTATTTTCAATAGTCTAAACATAAAACGTGAAATTATGAATTATTTGTTTGTTTTATAATTCCTTTTACTAAGCCGTAAAATAAAACTATTCTTTTAAGAAATGGAAATATTTTTTCCATAAGACAAAAGTTCTATTGATTTGTTTATCTACGTTTTGCAAAACTAATGAGCTGTAATAAACAGATAGAAAATGCGTCAGCATTTTTGTTTTTATAAAGCTTACTTACATGTACATATGTATTGTTTTCACACAAACAACATTAAAAAAGTTCTGCTTATAGAAGAAAATCATTTAAAATTTCTGGTGTGCATTTCTCATTTTAATCCTCTTATTTTATTACCAAATAATATTTAGACCAGCTTTCATAGTTAAATTTTGCTTTATGACGGAAAAACCTTTTTGCTTTCTCATAATTTTTTCCCTCTGAAATTTAGCTATCAATAATCTTCTTTAAATTTGAAATCAGTGAACCTTTTTTATCTTTATTTTATTTTCAATTTCTATTACAAATTATTATGCTTTTATTCCAGAACAGAGAGCCGTATATAATATTTTAATGCACAGTATAGTTAAGCTTTTGAGAAATTTTTATGAATTCCAAAGGTATAAAACCATGATGAAAGGAAATATATCGTGCAAAGTTTAATTTTTGAAGATGAACAAAATAAAATTCGTTTTAAAAAATGACATGTTAATGGTATTTATATCTTTAAATGCTGTCGATAAAATCTGTTTATGGTAAGGGTTTGAGATTTCAGTTTTGTATGTCTTAGTTTCTGCGTACAAATTTCTTTGAGGTTACTAATTTTTTTTTTTTTACTTTCTTCTATATTCAATAGAAGAAAGTATTGGATTCGTAAAAAATTTCGACCTCGGTTTTTTCATGGATTTACACGTTTTGAGAGCTGTAGAACACAATTTGACCATTTTCAGAAAATGTCTGTCTGTCTCTGTCTCTCTCTCTGTGTGTGTGTACCAAAATTTTGTGGCAACTATATCTCAGGAACTACTGCACAGAATTTCATACAAATTGATATGTAGTTGCACCTTGACATAAATTAGTGCCTACCTATCAACTTTTGGTAAAAATTGCCTTACAGGTTGCGTTGCCATCCCACTTTTTCTAAATTTTTAACATGGTGGTATAGGACAAAATTTTGTGTAAATGTGCATAAAGATAATTATTTTTTAATAATCATTATGAAATTTACCTGAATTATTTATAATAGAGATAGTCAACTGGGTAAAAAATTTTGTATGTGTAGGAGCCTCGCCTCCCCCCCCTGGGGGGAAGTCCCCCCTCGAGGGGAGTAAATTTTCATGATGGGTATCTTTCAAAAGATCTCGCCAGTACCTTTAAAACGAATGGTTGAACTACAGATCTGCAATAATTTAAAATGAAATTATCGATTTTTTTCACTTAATTTTTTTTTTTTTTTTTTTTTTTTTTTAAATGTAATATTGACAATAAAATTGACTTTTTTTTTTATATTTAGTGTTATACTACTCGTCTGCATTATCATGGAAGATAATTTTTTTAAATAATAATTTTAATAAATTATTTTTACTGAGTGAATTTGTATAGGAAAATATAGAAGAAAGTCATGTGGTGCCCACAACATACTAGTTTAATTTGTGTATGCAGGAGCATAGTTCAAAATAAAAATTTAAAAATTTATTATTATTATTATTTAATTTTTAGTTTGAACAGAGCCTGGCAAGTTGGGATAATTTCATTTTTACTTTCTACTATAAGTCATGTTCAGAGCATCTCAAAACGTGTAAATCCATTGAAATATAAAATAATTATTCGATGGATTCACACGTTTTGAGATTTCTGAATATGACTTGATCATTTAAAAAAATATTTGCCTGTCTGTCTGTGTGTGTATAAAAAAATTATGGGCTCAGTATCTCACGAACCAATGGACAGAATTCAACAAAATTCATATTTAGTTAGACCTTGACCTAAATTGGTGTTGATTACATTTGGCGATCAATCGCTCAACACGTGATGCTGTCATCCATTCTGATCATAATTTTAAATTGATCATTAAAAAAAAAAAAAAAAAAAAAGCTTCGTTTTCTTTTTTTCTACATCTTTCTTTCTTCTTAGTTTTAATTTTTAATTATTATTATTTTCTTGTACTTTTACTTTATCTAAGAAAGGAATATGATTTATTCATCTTTATCATATGGGTTTTAAGAATTAAAGAACCAGAAGACGCTTTCAAAGTTATAGAAGATGATGAAAAATCGATGAGAAGCTATCACCTTTGTTACACCTTTTAGAGAACAAAAGATGTAACAAAGACTGCGCTCGTTTTTGCGTTGTTAGCAGAGAAAGATTTTTTTTTCTTTTTCTTTTTACAAATACACGGAAAAAAACCTCCACTGTAGTCTTCCCCTTCCCATCATTTTTTTTTTCCTCTCTCTCTTTTGGGGACAAAAGCTTGATCACTGTTTATTGTTTTTTCTGAGTAACAACTTCTTGCTGTGAAACTTTTGCTTATAATTCGATTTAAATGCAGTGCATGATTCCGACTTTCATTTAAGAACGAGAAAAGAATATTTCAAGGACTTTCTAAAACTTACTTTTCAATTTTGAAGGATCTCTATCCATTGATAAGGTATTTCTATTCACTTCGTGGCAATCGTTGAAAAAACTCGGGAAGAATTAAAATATAAAAATTCTAGATTTTTGAGCGTACCTTTTCACGATTTTTTTTTCTTTTATTTAGTTGTAGGGGGGAAAAAAGAACATAAAAAACGCAAGATTGTTTTACAATGATATTTATTTAATTCATGGAGTCATGTTTTCAACAGTCAGCATTCATACATAAAAAATCTAGCATCTCCTATTTGAACATTTATTGAATGTCTTATAAGATTGCAAAGGAGATCGTAAAATGTTAGCCTGGAAAACTACCAATATATTTGAGTAATATCAGTATAGATACAAAAAAAAAAAAAAAAAAAAAAAAAAAAATGTTCTTCCTGTTTTTTTACCACGCATTTATGTACCTTCATACTTTTATATAAAACGCATCTTAAGGTTGTATAGGATATTTCACTTTTATAAAAAGTAGTGAATGTTTGTTATCATTATTTGTTGTTGTTATTATTATTATTGTTATTATTATCATTTTTAAAGATTGCATTGGGTTGATTTTTGTTGCACTTGAGCTTTCTAGTGGCTATTGCGATGGTCTGGGATTCACCCACTGGTGTGGTCTGAAAATGGGCTATAACAATTTTAATCCTATGCAGAGATAATAACTTCCCTGTTTTAGTAACCCCTTGAGATATTATTTATGAAAAATACAGGACATTGCGGACATTGTATGTACACCAGCCATCATTAAGGACACAACGATTTTTACCTGGCTCGGAATCGATCCCGCTATCCTTTGATTAGAAGCTTGTTAGACGGAAGGAGGCCACCACTCACCACTATATAGCGGTTTGGAGCGTAATAGAGCTATATATATATATATAATAGCCGCCGGTGATAGTACTCTCACGACGATCTGAAAACTGGGCTACTGCAGCTCTATTATTATGAAAGAGTAAGTTTTAAGCCTCAGGTTTGCACGACCATTTTAACGCGCCACCTTTTATCATTAAATCCATAGATTTTTTTATTACACCAATGTATTTTACTTATTTAAATTTCCTTTAAAATATTTCCGGTTTCTTTTTCTCCATTTAATTGCATGCATTGATGACAATCTCGCATTACTGCTGTGATTAAAAAAGATGTTTCTTTTATATATTGCCCATTTACATACAATTAGAAATGAAAATTTCCTTTTCAATTTCTAATACATTTAACTCAATCTGTTTCTGTAAAATTATAAAGAATTTTCAAAAACTTAAGATAACTTCTAAAATCTATACTTTCATTTACCATAACTACATTAAACCGAATAATATATTGTTATATCTACAATATTTCTTTAATTTAAAAAGTCATTAACGTCTGTATTAGTTTTTATTTGCTTTTTCATGCCTTTGAATTTCTGAAATTTGCTTCATTTGTGCCCTTTATTGTTATAAAATTGTTAATTATGATTATCAAAATTCATTAAATTTTCTTAAAATATTTAACAATTGTATTATAACCTCTTAAAAGAAATATAATCATCAGTAAAAATGTAACAGAGTGGATGGAGCACCATGTTCTCGACAACTTTACGGATAAGTTCATAGAAAAGAAACATACTATGTTTTTTTCTGAAGTTTGTACATTTGATGAATAAATTAATTAAAAAAAAATAATAATAAATAAAATAAAATAAAATAACTATATTGTTTGAAAACTATTCTGGTAAAAATCTATCCAGGTATTTATTATGTATTTATTCCGATTCCTTTATTTTGGATGAAGGGCAATAATTTAATGTGAAGATAAAAACAAATATCTAAAAAAAAATTACTCGTCTTAAAATGTAATTCTATAATAGTAGGAATTAGGGAATTTTATTTAATGTTTTTTAAATTTAAGTATTCAAGTTTCGACTTATTATTGATTAGCTTAATAATTCCTTCGTAATACTTTAGATTTAATTAACTAAAATCAAAAGAGGAGAAAATTCTTATACACTTTTGGTATTAACCGTGTAACTAAATATTAAAACTCTATTTTCAGAAGTAAATATCGGCAAAACGTTAAAGAGCACTTTTACTGCATTTTTACCCAACTAAAATTCGTTCCTAATTGCGATGAAAAGACAATCGTTCAAATGAGAACACCTGCGTGTCCATGCATTAAATTTTTAGTTTTTTTGTAATTCATTTCGATCTATTAGGTATATCTCTTCAGCTTTCGCTTGATATTTTACGACATACAATGTAATGTTTGAATGTCTTCTTTCTATTTTTACCTCAAAATTTGAAACTCGAACATTAATCTTACTCAGAGCAGACACATGTTGAAACTCCCGACAAGGACAATTTAAACCGATATATTTTAAGTACAACACGAATAATGGGGTTGACACGTACATGACACGAAATTAAGATTATATAGATCTATTTGTAATCCGCCGCTTTTTTTGCCCTGTTCTTCCGAGCGAAACAATCGTCCACCTCCACTTGGAAAATTCCCGGGTATCTGTCGCACGCCGGCATCCTATCCAGATTCAAGGCCACTTAGAGCTAATTCAATGTGACAAATGACTCGGGAAGGATGTGCGACGTCACGGGAAGGATTTTTTTATTTACTTATTTTTTTTAATAATGAATGGGAACTGGAGCTGCTAACCGCTACGTCATCTCAATTGCTGCTACTAATCCTCACAAATACACAATGGACGACTGCTGTCATTATTAGACTCGTTTTGTTATTCTATCATCCGACAACAGTGATTTTGTTTTGCACATAATGTGCAAAATAACAATGTTGTGCTACCGGCGACATATTATAATAATGTATTGAAAGACATAATAATGAAGAACGATTTCTTAGATTCTTCTAAACTGCGTGCAGTGCATGTATTTTTCAGGCATCGCTTCGGGAAGGGAGAGCAGTGTTTTTCTGAAACACATATTGCCTTCTGAAAGAAAATCTGTGTTATTTTAGGGATAGAATAACTTAAACCTTCGGCACGAACATTTTAAAATTGACATTTTTTCCCCTTATTGGTTATTAAGACTATCAGACATTGAAAAGGTATAATGGCACCCAGCGATTAATTGTCGAATATTCATTATAGAAATATATTTTCATGGTACTACTACATGACATAAAATCACTTCCTGTACCTTTGATGTTCGATGAGGAGCAGCAATGCTTAGTTAGTAAATGCACGTTTGTAAATTTTAATGCTGAAAAAATATTTTTTTTTTCTTCTTTATAGGTAACTTTTTAAATAGATTGTATAATACATTTTCCTATTTTACCTGTGTATATGTCACTTCTAAATTTCGAAAATGGCAGTCCCTTCTTCCCAGAACCATTCGTCTGAAATAAATATTGAGTACATAATACAGTGCGGCGCAAAAGTTTAAACAGAAGCTAAAGTTTTTAATAAAAAGAAAAATACACACCGAAATTTTTCGAAAATTTTACTGTATGTAAACAATTGGATTACAAATTCATGTTTCGAATTCGAAAACAATTAATTGAAAGGAAAATGATAAATTTAAAAAAAAATCAAAATTGTGACGTCGCAAAAGTTTAAACACAAATGAGGATTTACGCAAATATCTCTTTAAATGTGATAGGTGGAGGACTGGTGAGTCTTATCTCCTAGCCTATATACTGTAGGAGATAAGATTCACCGCTGTACGAGTTACCAAAATGCCAAAATCGCTGCAGTTCTCGCCGGAAAAGTTGCGTAAGTATGGAAGTTGAAAACGGAAGGTAAATCCGTTTTGCAAATGTCATTTATTTTAAATTGGACCAAACGTGATAGCAATAGCATTTTTCAGCGTGGAGAACAGTTCAAAATTGCGTATCGCTCAGAAAGGCCGGTAAAAAACACATTTCGTGAGGATAGAAGAATAAAAAGAATGGCTCTAATTAACAATTTGTCTCTTAATAGAAATAAAAAAATCAACTCTGATCAAAAATATCACATGACACCATACGCAGACGAATAACCGAATCAGGATTCATAAAAAAAAAAAATAAAAATTTGCTTGTAAGCTTTTTTTGAAACAAAGTCACAAACAAGCAAGCCTTTAACGGGCAAAACATCAAATGTATTATCGTGACGAATGGATTAGCGTCCTCTTCTCTGATTAAAAAAAAAAAAAAAAAAAAAAAAAGGAATTTGGATGGTTCAGATGGGTTTTCATTCTATTGGCGTGACTTGAGGAAAAATCCGAAGAACATATTCAGCAGGCAACAAGGTCGTGGCTCGCTCATGGTATGGGGCGCTTTTGGCTAAAATGGACAAATTTATCTTTGCTTCCTAAATGGCAGACAAAATTTAAAGAAGTATCAGTAAACTCTAAGTGAGCACTTTTTGCTATTTAGTGAACTCCTAGGTGGTTTCAACTGTACCTTTCAGCAGGACATTGCGTCGATATACGCTTCCCAATGTACAAAAGAATGGCTCAGATCTTAAAATATCACTGTGGTAAACTGCCCAGAACTCAGCCCAGATCTCATTCCGATAGAGAACATCTGGGGAATCCTGTCACGTGACGTCTACAAGAATGGAAAGCAGCATTACCCAGTGCAAGAGCTCAAATCAGCGATCAAGGAAAACTAGTACAGACTCGCTCCCACAACCTTCCAAAAGCTCGTATTATCAATGGAAAATCGCGTATTTGGCCTCTTTAGGTGCAATGGAAACACCATAAAATGTTAACGGACTTTTATGCTTTGTAAAATGTAACTATTTTGGTTTTGTGCATAAACTTTTGTGATATCACAATTTTGATTTTTATAGAATTTATTATCTTCCTTTCAATTAATTGTTTCCGAATTTGAAACATGAATTTGTAATCCAATTGTTTAGATACAGTAAAACTTTCGAAGCATTCCCGTGTACATTTTTCATTTTATTAAAAAGTTTGGCTTGTGCATAAACTTTTGCGCCGCACTGCAATATCAATAAGATAGATGGATTTCCAGAATTCTGACATAGACAAATAATACATAGGTTACAAATTAGTTATTTGAACTAAAGAGTAGATAGCTTTTTAACTAATTAGTTAATTATTTCCTTGTCTGGTCTTCATTGAGTGTAAATTAACTACTTCTTATTCGCGTAAAATTGGAAGTAATTGCAAAAGTGAAGGCCGAGAAATAAACAAATAAATAAAAAAGTTAAATGAAAAAATTCAAGTGGAGATTATTGTGTCACAATCTAGATATTTGGTCAAAGAGAGGCATAGAAAACATTTTCGTAGAATATTATATTTATTCAGATATTTATAATTTGTTTTTTAAAATTCTAAGTCTTGATTCTCTGATTAATTGGGATGGAGTTATATCAAGGTATTCTCTATAAGAAATTGAATGATAAGCATTTTCCTATACCAGCTTATATTTCCATTTAATATTTATAAAATGAATTACACTAGTTTCGTTCAATAAAATATATATTCAGGCAATAATTCTTATGGTTTTTTGATTCATTTTTTTTACAGATTTGAAATTTTTAAATTGTGTTTTCTCAGTTTGCATTTTTTCAAAAATTCATGATCTTCCAAATTCGAAAACTTTTACAGATATTTAAGAAAAGACTTAATATTTTTTTGAATGTTTAACAGAACGTACTTAAAATAATTAGGGATGGATGTTGCAATATCGTTGAATGAAAAAATATTAAAAATAAAAATATATAACAAAAATCATGTTTTTATGCAAATTTTATATTTTTAATACTTTTTCAAAAACTAATTAACGAATTTCAAAATCCATCTCTGATTGTTTTTAAGTAGGTACGTTGTGCATACGAAAAGTACAGGGTGATTATAATTAAAGTTACGATTTCAAAACACTATAATTTTAAAACTACCCATCAGAGCGATTTGATATTTTACCAGAGCAATCGTGAGGCAATGAAATTTTGTTTGGGGGAGAAAAAAAAGTAGTGCCAACATTTTTTTAAAGATGGCGCTGTCAGGTTAATGTGAGGGGAAACACCTAAATGGACTCATTAAACACAGGAATGTTGTTAACAACACAATGGAATAGCAGGAAACAATAGGCTTCAAGGGTTTACTACAATTTTTTTAGCAAAAAGACAAGAATACGTGTTTACAGCGGAAACAGTCATAATGAAAGGAGAAAAAGAGGAGCTTCATGAAACAAATACTTTACTGATAATTAACGGCACATTTTGGAACTATTTTTTTTTCTTTTGTCAAACAAAATTTCATTGCTTCACGATTGCTGTCTTAAAATATCAAATCGCTGTGATGGGTAGTTAAAATTATAGCGTTTTGAATTCGTAACTTTAATTATAATCACCCTGTACATGCGTTAGAATAAGATTTCCTTTAAGTTTATTATAATGTTATACATCTGTCATCAGTTTGACTTTTCGATATATATCGATGACATTTAATAAATGACGCGATAAGTACACTTCCCAAATGTACGCATCAGGTTGACTTCAGAAATACTCGACATGCTTCAATATTCTCTTAAAAACAATTTCAAGAGAAATATCAACTTAAATTTATTAGAAAGGGATGCTGCTCTTTTCACATTTCATTAAAAGAGTCTTTTGTCTCATTTCAATTTCACTTCCAGTAAAAGCGAACCGAAAAGTTAGTGCACATCGCTCGATGTCAAATCAGCATTTCGCTTGAAAAGGCCACTCCATGTTACAACTTCTTGAGATTTTTGTGCAATTCTAGAATCAAATTTCGAAATATTTTTGTCGGCAAGATCTGCAGATTACAATACAACACGAATTAAAAACGTCTTTGAAATCACCGCCGAGTGTCTTGCTTGTGATGATAAGGAGAAAAAAAAAAATTTCCACTCGAGTAACGTAACGTTATGATAAAGAAAATTAAAAAATGCTAAGTTTCTTGATGTACTGATTTTCTGCTCTTTGTTCGTCACCATTCATTATTAATTCGTTTTCGGAGAATTTAATGTGCGAGGGTAGGCGTGGTTTATAAGTCATTTATATCTTTAGTACTTAGAGGATCGTTGTAAAAGACACGTACGTGTTGTGTTAAAGTTTCGTTCTTTTTATCATTTTCTCGAGTAGCCATCGACACGAGAAAGAAATGGAAACGTTAGTTGTTATAAATCTTCACTCAAAATTGTTTATCTACTTTTGATATTTTGTCATAAATGTTTGATTTAGTAATGAATATCCATTTGGGTGACTGCTGTAGAACAGCACAGTTGATAAAAGTTTTGCTTTATGTGCAATAATTTAAAAAATGACATAAAGTTTTTACTTGAATTATGATACATCCTTTTAATTTAGAATAAGTAATTGCATTTCTTCGTTTATATATCTGTAGTGATAAGTATAAAGGATTTAAGTCCATATTCTTGATTTTTCAGGAGACGAAAAATAAAGTTTAACTAGCTAAAAACAAATCAGAAGAATGGATTAGGGAAAAGGTATTTCGTTGATTTTTACCCTTTATACCATTCAGTGGTTGTCAACCTTCATTTAATAACGGGAAAAATTGAATTAAATATTTTATACCATACATGAATGGTAAATTTCTGAATTGGTCCTTTTCTTACCAAAGGATTTTCTCAAAGACTAAATGGCATAGAATTAAATCCTTTATACCAATTGATAGAGAATTTTTTTCTGAGTCTGACTATGTACTTAACTCAAAATCGACATTTTTGGACTTAAATCCTTTATACTTATCAGTACAGATATAATGATTGAGATAATCGTCAAATGTCAATTTAAACACGTTTGGAACATTGATACTAATTACAATAAGAACACAAAGATAAAAGAAATTGCATAAGCAAAATAATAATTAATAATAATTAATTTAATGAAATCATATAACTGTAAATGAAACAAGTGGATCATTTAGAATAAAAAACAGAATTCAGGCTTTTATGAGACTCATAAAAAATACCGGCATTTGTTTACTTAACATTTTTGTTACAACCGCTGGGTATTTTTATAAACAGGATAAAGGACCCATCTCGTTCACAAAACTACATAATCATATTTATTTTATATTTATGCATATAGATTTCCTTAAAAAAAAAAAAAAAAAAAAAAAGGAATTGTTTACCATACTGCGAAATATATACATATACCATCTTCATCTAGCACGGATAAGTAGTCGTTTTCTAAGTCCCTAAACTAGAAATACAGATTTTTCGAGTTATGCGTATTAAGTTAAAAAAAAAAAAAAAAAAAAAAACCTGAATAGAAGAAATGATCTAGAACTTTTGGTCTGTGCTTTTATAGATGGTGAAACAATATTTATAAATATTATGAATCCTCTTTGTATTGCACGAAACCTTCGCTTGATTTGCTAGAAGTGGGTTGTAAAACAAAATTATAGTTACTAAAATAGTGCGGCATAATAATTACTAATCTTTATTAATAATTAAGAGACAAAGTGATAATTGATATTCTTTTAATATGAAGCATAGTAAACTTTGTTCATATGAAATTATATGAAGTTCTGAAAAAGACTGAAGGGGGAAAAAAAAAGAAAAAGAAAAATGTTATTAAAAATAAAAATAAATTTCGTTTTAATAATTTTAATTTTTATATTTGTCGTCAAAATTATTTTCCTCTTTTGGTTAATGCAAAATGAGTATCACGTACAAACAAAAGAAACCTGTCATTTTTGCATGATCATGATAATTTTCTTTTACATTAATTAGAAGTGTACTTATGCATTTGATCTAAAGAGAAAAAAAAATTCAAATAGCATAATGTCAGACTTAAAGAATATTATTAACAAAAATTTGAATCAAACTAATGAATTCTCGTTATAAACATTTTTCATAGCATTTGAAAAAAGCATTTTGTGATACATGCTCGAAAATAAATTTTGAAATCTTATATCTTGTATTCTGTCATAAGTTTCTTTCTTTCTTTCTTTTTCTTTTTTTAAATTTCGTTTCATTGGCAGTTTTCCAGTTAATTTCTTACGGGCTTCTAATTTCGATATCAACTTGATCATTCTTATGTTTCTTTTCCGAATTTTTAATACATTACAGGTATGTATTAGCAATAAAATTAGCTGATAAAGCCTTTTCTGTATAAGCTAGTTATTAATAAGATGATTAATTTATTTATCATCTAAAAGTCGAATAAATTAAAAATATCTCAGCATAAATTCGTAACATGATCCGTTTGATCAAGATGATTGTTTTGAGTGATTCTGAATCGACATGACAGATTTTATCTGCACGATTGATCATATTTGATGGAAGGAAACAGGATTTATTCGGTTAAAATAACTGTTTTTTTTTTTTTTTTTTTTTTTGTGTGTGTGTGTGTGTGTGTTTTCTTTTGTCTTAATAGAAGTTTTCGCATGTTTTAGTTATGAAAATGATTCTGTGTAAATTTACCAAGAGCAGTACATAAATGAAGTTTTTAGTAGATTTAATTCGTTTAAAATACCTTTTATATACTTGCCTATAGTTAAGGGCCTAAAATATTCGAAAAAGGATTGTCTTGTAAGATATATATATATATATATGCAGTCGGTAACAAAAGTCTTGGAACACTAGCAAAAATTCCTATATAAAAAAAGTACACGTAATGCAGTTTTATTAAATAAATTCTTGTCGAATCCTGTTCATAGTCAGTCTAAAAACAGGATTCGACAAGGATTTAGTTATCAAAACTGTATTAAGTGCACTTTTTTTATATACGAATTTTTGCTAGTGTTCGGAGACTTTTGTTACCGATTGTACATATTTATTCTTTTTAATTAAGCAAAGAGAATGTAAATGCTTTCTAATTTTTTCTATTTTCTACAGATATATTTTTTGAATACTAAAAGAAAATAATGTGAATTGTTGAAAAAAGAAAAAAAAGCTTTCTGCAAACTATATTCTAATTTAGTAAGTTTTATGGAATAAAATAATTAGTTCAGCGATTATATGCATATACTTTATATACTGTAAGGTGGTTCAAAAGGTTATATCCAAACAGCATGTCTGGGTGTGTCAAATCATGAGGTATTTATTAGGAATCCTTGATAAACTCACAAAAATTTCGAAGAAAACCATGGTAAACTCCAAATAGCTAGGACAATTACCGCGACTTGGATCTGACCTCGACCTTGCCCATCTGCCAGCTTGGACAGCAAAACCAAATGGGTAGTAACATTGACATTTCTCTAAAATAGTTATTTTAGGAAAGGTTTTTTTTTTTTTTTTTCTTTCTTCAAAACGTAATTTAGTGTATTATTTATCTATTTATCATTATTATTATTATTTAGCCTTGGATACGGCTTAGCCCTAAAAAGAGCTTCTTAGTCCTTAGAAGGGTTTTTTTTTTAGCCTTTAAAAAGACTTGTTTTAGAGCTTTGATATTTCGACCTGGTGATAGAACTGATTCTTCCCCCTTATATTTCGTCAATTCTACAGTAACTATAAACATGATAAATAATCATCTTAGATTGTTTCCTTATATCAGGACTACCAGTAATAGTAAATGATATAAACACTAAACGATGAGAAAAACTAAACGCTACGGATCCAAAGAACAAGTCTAAAGAAAACTGTATTGTATGTGAACGAAATATTCTCCTGGTCAAAGAATTGCTCAAATGGGGTGGGAAAAGAATGAGCGATAACGAGATCACATGGGTCATTTCTAGGAAAGTTGACGAGGGTCTACTGACCTTGACAGGCCAATTCAGTTTACACGGACGTTAGATAATTAATCATTTCTTTTGCGTAAACATCAATCCTTATCTGAATGACTTCGAACACATCAGCGATAACTTTAAATATCACAATTGCGTAACTGATTACTTATATGAATTCAGGAAAAAATGTTTTCTCTACTGCTGTTAGTTACTAACGTATTGAAGAAAAAAAAAAGTAGTTTCAACTATTGAAAAAATAAAATGTAGTCTTATTTCCCTTTGCATACTTATAAAAAATTATCTACATTGTGGCTTCAGACTTTTCTAATCCATCTCAGATTATAAATCATTAGCAGAGATTCTTAGATTATATAGATTATTCTTAGATTTCATATAGATTATTCATATATATTTATTATGTATTTATTATATATTATATATATTATATATTATTAGTATATATTATTCATAGATATTTATAGATTATTCTTAGATTATTCTTATATTATTATAGATAGATAATAAATATTTAATATGTCTTTAAATGTTTATTATCTATCTATATAACTAACTATAAAAATATATAAAGAAAAAAGAGTTGGAAATCATTTTCCTAATGTCTTAAATGTTTTTAATTTTAAATAAAAAAAATATAAATATTTTCTTGTTATTATTATTATTTATTATTATTATTTTTAAGTTCTTTATGCAAATCTGCTAGATGCATTATAATCAGTATTACGAAATATTCAGTTAACAGGATGTTTAAAGAAGCACATACTAGCTTTGCTACGGAAAATTGTGCATTCTAACACGTTTTTTCGATTCCTCAGACAATAGAAACTTTTGCTCATTTTTAAGTGAAAATTTTTACTTGCGCAACATAATGCCAAATTTGATAATTTAAATCTATATTTGCAAGCAATTTTTTTTTTAAATAACCTAAAATATATACACATAATTAAAAAAATTGACTTACCTCCTGTTTTCTGCGCGATAACTAAACAATACGTTGTAAAACAAGCTTATATAATTTTAGATATCCTTTTTTTCTGCGAGATAACCAGACAGTAGGACCTGCAATATTTAGCTTTAGTTTTAGATGAAATTGAAGCTAAATATTACATTTATTCAATAAGCCCCCAAGTTATATATTTATCTAATATTACAATATTTTTAAAGTTAAAAAATTCATGCACTTATTAAAATTAATAAATTTTTTATATTTTATCATGCAACAAAATGAAATTTTTCAGTTCCATTATGAAAACTAAGATTAAGAGAATAAATATTTTTCTACACAAACATATATGTAAAATTTTATAAATTTCCATTCATACGTTACTGCTAAATTTTGTGGAAAAAATTTAAAATCAGAAACAGATAAAATGAAACTCAAAGATTTATTTTTCAAAAAGCAAGTCGTGGTTAGTTTTTGCGCTTTTAATTGTTGCAGGCAACACAATTAAAAAAAATCTGGTGTGAAACAACAACATGACTTCCATTTCCCACTATTACACGTATTATATGCACTTTTTGGAGATAATGTGATCAAAAAACGAAAAATTGATCGAACAAAGTAAACACTTAAACGTTTTCCGGTGAGAGAAAGCTGATACACGTAGACATATAAAACAGATTTACATAGCGAGTTAAAAAAATAATAAGAAAAAAAATCGGTAGAGCCATTTTTTTGAAACACCAATTTCCGCGATCTAAAACTGACCTACCTAATCAGGATGACTGTTAAATTTCCTGTAGTAACCACGTGATACATCAGAAAGGATATGTGAAATGGGTTTATGTAACAATTTTCAAGAAAATCATTAGAGCCGTTTCTGAGATACCAATTTTTACCAAACCTTGGCATACGTAATTGTACACCGGAAAACAAGAATTACATACAAACGGATATCTAAAAGAGGGTTGATATGGTGAGTTTGAAAAAAAATCCGTACAGCTGTTTTTAAAGAAACGTAATTGCGAGACCTTGTGATAACCCCCCCTTCCTCCACCGAGTCTTGTTGGAGTTCCCATGAACGTGATTGACGGCCGAGACGGAAAGTCTGGACTTTTGAAAAGAGTGTTGACTAGCATGACTTTTTGAATTTTTCCGACACCATTCATCCTGATTTCACGCTTTCCTTTGACTTTCCGACGACTCTAGCACATCCCATGGGTGTGGTAGACAGGACGGCGCCACGCTAGCTGTCAAGCGACTGGCCGGCAAGGGTCCTAGGAGTGGTCTAGAGTCCGGAGGAGCCTATCGGGGGCCGGATTGCATCAGGGGGCTGATCCCCTCTCTCAAGTCCCGGAGACGGCAGACGAGGAAAGAGGAGAGAGAGGAGCTTGAGAATTAAGAAGAGTTAGATTGATCTTGGAGATCTGAGTGGAGGCAGGAGCCTGATATGGTCTAGAAAAAAATTTTTTATTAGGCATGAGGCCTATCGATTATAGATTCTGTTTTCTTTTAATTGTAAATATTGTAAAATTGTGTAAATATTACTTCATTAAACCAGATAATAATCTGAATGGCTTTTCATTCCTGCCCCATCTTTGTTAATTTTTTAATTGATCTTAGCTGTATTATTGGCAACGCTACCACAGCTAAGATAATTGGTGGCAGCTGTAGGATCCATTTGAACTACTGTTAAAGTTCATGATCCAATGCCACTCTTCGACATTGACAGTAAAAATTTTGATACGTGTGTGCAGTTTGGATGAAACATCGCTCCTGTTGATGACGTACAGCCGAGAAGGACAAGTGACGACTCATTGTTCCAGTTCTCCGAGATGTCAACAAAAACAGGTGAGTCCCATTCTCTTTACTACGGAGAGGTCATTTAATTAATCGTTTTATTTTAATTTAAAATTGTCGTAGGTTTTAAAAGTTGGGAAATTTTTATCTATGTCAAATTTTATGAAGTATTTAGATACGTCAATGTTGTAGAGTAGGGTAACATTTATTTAAATTGCATTGATTTTTTGTATTTTTTAATTATGTTTAAATTGTTTTTAAAATATATTTTGAAATCAACTTACTAGTTTTGATGTATAAGAATTAATCGCGATACTCAGTTGTAAACAGAAAAATTATATTCTGATTTTAGAGACAATATTAGTTGTTATTTTGTTTTTAAAATTGACTTAAAAATAGAGTTTAATGCTATCGAAATTTTTAATAATTTCTGAATTTTGAACTTATGTGTCAAAAGGAAACTAGGTAAATTGATATCGAGGAAAAGTATGAGAATTTTATTTAACTTTAGCGGAAATTGCTAAAGTTGGAAAATATTTGCACTGTTAAAATTATCGGATATAAAAATAAATTAAATTAGCACTGAAATTAACGGGATTTGTTAATTGGGAAATCAGTCATAATTTATTTTTCTTGCTATTAATGTGAGTGGGTTTTATTATATCTGGGATAATTGAAAAAATTGTGCTGAAAGTTGATATTTCTCTTTTCTATGTATTTATTGTATTGTATGATATTTGGTGTGTAATTTTAAATTCAAGTACAGAATTAGAAAATTTTTAAATTTAGGAGCTAGTTTAATTTTATTATTTCGGGCAAAATGTCTAATTTTGAAGATGTCCTTAGCGGTCAAAATCGCACTGTTTTATTAGCGTTAGCTAGGGAATTTGACACAAATGTGTCAGAAAAAGATCGGATCAAGGTGATGAGACAAGCTATATTAAAAGCGCCGGATTACACCGAAAAAGAAGCTAAAATCTTCCTGGAAAATATTCTTCGACAGGAAGAAGAACGGATAGAACGTGAAAAACAGGAAAGATTAGACCAAAAAGAAAACCGGGAATTTGAGCTAGAAAAATTACGATTACAGGGCGCTGTAGAAAACGTTAGTATAAATTCGGGAGGCTCCGGTTTAGATTGCACGCCTGTAAATAAAGTGAATTTAAAAGATGTTGTACCTAAATTTGATCCAAAAGTTATGGATATAACTCTTTTCCTAATGATTTTCGAGCGTCAGGCTCAGAGAGAAAATTTAGATGAAAGCAAATGGGTTTCTCAGTTGTTCACTTTGGTTCCAACTGAAATCGCAGAGTTATTAATAAAAGAACCAGCTGAAAAAGCCGATGATTTCCAACATATAAAAAAATTATTGTTAAAAAGATATAGGCTAGGTGCAAATGCATTAAAGAAAAAATTCGAAGAACATACCCGTAAGCCCTTTGCTTTGTGGTCGGACCTTGTTTACGAATTAAGGGGTTATATGGAAAACTGGTTAGAGACCGTAGCCGTAAAAGACTACGATTTGCTTAAAGAACTTATTCTTACAGAACAGTTGAAAAAAAGGGTTCCCTTAGAAATCCGCGATAAATACCTAGATGAATGGGATAATTTTAAATCAGCGAGTGAACTAGCCGAAAAATGTGATATGTACGAAAGTATACGTTCTGAACACATTAGAAGTGGATCAAAAATTCATGAGAGACGTCAGTTCGGAATTAATAAATTCACGGGAGGCAAATCATATAGGGAGCAGAAGGCACCTGAGGGGAATTCAAAAAAAGAAAACCTATCTAAAAATTATGGGAAAAAGGAGATTGATCGTGAGAGAAATCGCGATCCAAATTTTGATAAGAAAAGAGAAGTTATTTGCTATTACTGTAAACAGAGCGGTCACATAAGACCTCAGTGTTTAGAACTAAAAAAGAAAAACGCTAGCGAAGTTATAAATCATGTAGGTGCAAGTGTAGAATTAGCTGAGTGTTTTAGGCCCTATATGGATAAAGCTATAATTAATGGGGTCGAACGCACTTTCCTCAGAGACACAGGTGCCGGAATAGATGTCTGCGATCGAAGCTGGGTAAAAAACGAGGACTTTTTAGGCGAAGTGACGTGGCTGCGGTCACCAATCGACGAAGCTTGTAAATGTTTCCCCTTGGCTCGCGTAACTCTGGAAGGAAAATTTGGTCGAATAGTGACGAAAGCAGCCGTTAGACCCAAAAATTTAGCGCAAAATTATTATTTATTGGGAAATAAAACTGCAGAGCTTTTAAATCAACCCCAAGAAAATCTAGAAGTTGTAAATGCTGTTGTTACGCGAAGTCAGGCTGAACAAAGCAGAGTACGAGAAGTCGAGATTGAAAGGGGCTCAGATTTACCCCCTCCCAATGAAAGAGAAATGGGGAGTTCGATGATTGACACACCGATAAAGGAATTGGAGGAGGACTTAATAATACCTCCCCTTCCTGCAGGCGAAAGTTTTGAGTTAGAAAAAGTAACAGCTGACCAGTTCTGCGAAGAGCAAAAGAAATGTGAGTCGCTTAAATCTATTTGGGAAAGGGCAAGGAGTCCAAATGATAAAGAATTTGAAATCAGAAAAGGCAGACTAGTAAGGATTTCGGCATCGAAACGCGGAGATGTTAGAACTCAGCTGTGTGTTCCAAAAGTGTTTAGAGAAAGGATTATGACATTATGTCACGACGAAGTGTCGGGTCATCTGGGGGCTACAAAAACAAAAAATCGGGTTCTGAAATGTTATTTTTGGCCTAACTGTTATCAAGATATTGAGAAGTATGTACAGAGTTGCGATACTTGCCAGCGGGTAGGAAACAATCGTGATAAAAAAAACATCCGATGCAATGTGTGCCTATTATTTCAGAAGTTTTCTCAAAATCAAATATAGATGCGGTGGGTCCTTTACCTGTTAGTGTTAAAAATAATAGATATTTAATTACGGCGATATGTGTAGCTTCTAAATACCCGGATGCGATACCCGTTGAAAATATTACATCGACATCCGTGATTGATGCGTTATTACACATTTTTGCTAAGACAGGATACCCAAAGGAAATTCAAAGCGATTTAGGAAAATCTTTCACGAGCGAGTTAACCACGGAATTTTTTAATCGGTTCGGGATTAAAGTTAGGCTCAGTTCTATTTGCCATCCGGAAAGCAATGTCGTTGAACGACTTCACTCGACGTTGAAAAGAGTTCTAAAGGCGTTATGCTTAGAGAACGGAAGGGATTGGGAGGCAAATTTGCCGATGGCTTTATTCGCGTTGAGAACGGTGCAACACGAAAGTACGGGATTTAGTCCTGCGGAACTAGTGTTTGGAAAGGATCTGAGGATGCCGTTAAATATAGTTTATAATAATTGGCTAGATCCTGGGGGCACGGATCAAAACGTAGTGGCATACATCTTAAATTTAGTAAACCGTTTGAAACATTGTCAAGAATTGGCTGTGAAAAGAATGGGCGAACAACAATCGAAAAGAAAAGCATGGTATGACAAAAATGCAGTTTCGAGAAAGTTCAGAGTGGGAGATAAGGTGCTAGAGTTAGCTACATCTAAACCCAATAAAATGGCGGTGAATTGGATAGGCCCGGGTACAATAACAGGCGTAATATCGGAAACAAATTATACTGTTGACCTACCAGATAGGAGAGACAAGTCCACAATTTATCATGTAAATCTCATTAAACCTTATTTCAGTAGACCCGAATTTGTTAACGTTATAATCCAAGAATCGGAGGAACTAGTTGAAAACGAGTCCGAAATTCCTTATCCGTTAGCAGAACCGACTCAGATAGACTTTGATGAAATTGTTAATGGAAATGAAATACAGTGTCGGGCGAGTCCGGCTCAAATAGAAAAATTTCGGAGGGTGATTGAGAAACATAAAAGAGTGTTTTCTACTGACCCAGGGAAAACGCATTTAATAGAAATGGATATTGTGCTGAACGATGACATTCCGGTAAGAGCTAAGCCCTATCGCATGTCTCCAAGACAAACGGCCATTTTAAAAGAAGAAATTCAAAGACTGCTTGAGTTGGGAGTGATTGAAGTCGGGCAATCTGATTATACGTCCCCTATGATTCTCGCAGTGCCTGATTTAAGGCAGGGCATTCGGGGCATGTGCCCTGGGCCCTCACTCTGAGGGGGCCTCCAAGAAATTACATCATACATTAAAAAAAAAAATAGTTAAAATGAAAAATTTCCAAATTTTGCTATAATGATAGTTGTTTTTTGTTTTTTCGTCAATGGAGGGAGGTATCACTGTGCACTGTTTTATAAATCGGCAGTATGATCTTTCAAGGAAACTATAAGTTCGTCGAAAAAATTTCAACATTTTTGCTAAACGCAAACACAACTGCATACTACACGTACTGCATTTCAAACTCATACTAAGGCTAACTAAATCCGAAGCACACACGTCACCGCAGTGCAGATACACAGACGTGATGTACGTTTATACGATAGACAAGCATCGGATCTAGTTAAGCCTTACTCTTACCAATAAAATTAAAAGTGAAGAGAATTTTTGACGCGTGAATAAAAAATATGTGGTTTGTTTTATTTGTTGTAATATTAAAGTACGGAGAAAAAAGGGGCCCATTGAACATGAGTGCCCTGGGCCTCCAAGTGAGTAAATCGGTCCCTGGATTCTCGTAGAGGTCCCAGGAAAGGATGTGCGTCCGTGCGTCGATTATAGAAGATTAAATTGTAAGACTAGAACAGAGTTTTTTCCACTCCCAAATGTTGAGGAAACGGTCGAGAAAGTATGTGCGGCAAATTTCATCACCGTGATGGATTTAACGAAGGGCTATTTTCAAATACCGTTAACTGAGAGAGCGCGACGATACGCCGCGTTTGTCACACCATTTGGCGTGTATATCCCTAAAGTAATGATGTTTGGGCTTGTGAATGCCCCTTTTTATTTTTGCAAACTAATATCGCAAGTTTTGGGAGGGCTGGAAACTTTCGTGAGGCCATATATTGATGATATAGCGATATTTTCACCGGATTGGGAAACACATATGAAGAATTTAGATGAGGTATTACAGAGACTAAGTGACGCTAATCTTACAGTGAAGCCCTCTAAATGTCATTTCGCTCAAAAACACGTTAAATTTCTTGGACACGAGGTGGGGTCTCAAAAACGATCGCCCAGTGAAGTGAAAATAAAAGCGGTCAGAGAGTTTCCTACTCCGAGTACGAAAACGCAGATAAGGGCGTTTTTAGGAACAGCGGGGTATTATGCCCGTTACATAAAAGATTACGCGGTGAAGGCTGCCCCTTTGACAAATGCTCTG
The DNA here is from genome assembly GCA_963930645.1 of Salticus scenicus. Taxonomy (NCBI): domain Eukaryota; kingdom Metazoa; phylum Arthropoda; class Arachnida; order Araneae; family Salticidae; genus Salticus; species Salticus scenicus. The sequence continues at coordinate 208,980,549 of OZ005654.1, forward strand.
AAAGGAAGGGTCAGAAAAGAGAAGGTGGAGTGGACAGCTGAGGGTCAAACGGCATTTGACGAGCTGAAATCTGACTTGACACGGAGTCCCGTTCTTTATTCCCCAGATTTTACTAAGCCGTTCATTGTGCAAACGGACGCGAGTTTGTTGGGCGCCGGCATAGTCTTATCACAAATTCAAAACGGAGAAGAGCACCCCATTCTCTATCTGAGTAAAAAGTTCTCAAAAGCTGAACAAAATTACAGCACTATCGAAAGAGAACTCGCAGCTATTGTTTATGGCCTAAAAAAACTGAATCATTATTTGGATGGGCAGCAATTTGTGATTCAGACAGATCACAATCCGCTTACGTACTTAAAAAAAAATGATGGGATCAAATTCACGTCTTACTCGTTGGGCATTGTGTTTACAACAATACAATTTCTCGATAGAACACAAGCCTGGGAAAAAGCATTCTAATGCAGATGGGTTGAGCAGACTGCATCTGATTGAAAATATAAATCAATAAAGAGAAAGAGAAATCTTGTGTAAATAAATTTAAGGATTAATAGTAACAATTTTTTTTTTTTCTCTTTTATATTGTTATAATTTTTAATTGGAATAAATGTACCTAATTTTTATAAATGGATTCATTGAATATGGTTTAGAGAAAAATAAATTATTATTATTTTTTTTTTTTTATTTTACATGTTTTTATTTTATTTTAGTTTAAGTGAATGTAATGTTAATTTGAATCTCGTGAGAATTTTAATAGTGTGTTCTGGTTTTGTCTCATAGAGTATAAATTTTCACTTAAAACTGAGTATATGGGTCAAATTTTTGTTTTATTTTTAAGTTTATGAAAAATTTTGGGGCTTCGACCTCTCCATGGTAAGTGTAATTGGGGCCCTGTTTTCTGGATGTAATTTCCTTTGTATTAAGGAAATTCTTTTAGGGGGGAAGAGTTGTGATAACCCCCCCTTCCTCCACCGAGTCTTGTTGAGTTCCCATGAACATGATTGACGGCCGAGACGGAAAGTCTGGACTTTTGAAAAGAGTGTTGACTAGCATGACTTTTTGAATTTTTCCGACACCATTCATCCTGATTTCACGCTTTCCTTTGACTTTCCGACGACTCTAGCACATCCCATGGGTGTGGTAGACAGGACGGCGCCACGCTAGCTGTCAAGCGACTGGCCGGCAAGGGTCCTAGGAGTGGTCTAGAGTCCGGAGGAGCCTATCGGGGGCCGGATTGCATCAGGGGGCTGATCCCCTCTCTCAAGTCCCGGAGACGGCAGACGAGGAAAGAGGAGAGAGAGGAGCTTGAGAATTAAGAAGAGTTAGATTGATCTTGGAGATCTGAGTGGAGGCAGGAGCCTGATATGGTCTAGAAAAAAAATTTTATTAGGCATGAGGCCTATCGATTATAGATTCTGTTTTCTTTTAATTGTAAATATTGTAAAATTGTGTAAATATTACTTCATTAAACCAGATAATAATCTGAATGGCTTTTCATTCCTGCCCCATCTTTGTTAATTTTTTAATTGATCTTAGCTGTATTATTGGCAACGCTACCACAACCTGAAATTGAGCTATTTATACAGGACGCCTATCAATTTTCTTGAACTAACCAACTTATTCGCATGTACATAAAGACATCTAATAGAATGTTTATATAGCAACTTTAAAGAAAATCGTTAAAGATGTTTTTTGAGATACGAACTTACAGTTCCACTTCCAATTTCCTATGTCCCACTTCAGGTTTTCCAATTTTCACCAAAAGTTGGGAAATTCATCTGAACATCAGACCTATTCCAATTCTGAAGTTTTGTACTTTTATTTTCATTAGTTTTGGAGATATGATAGTCAGAAGATTCCACACAAACATACATACATACTGACCAGCTGCCAAAAACTCCTTTTTTTTTTGGACTCAGGAAACCTTAAATCATGTAAATCAGGTGAAAACTCGATATCGAATTTTTGGACCGAATACAATACTTCCATTAACTTCGGTAGTCAGGGAATGGAAGTAAAATGTGAAGCAGAAATGTAATTTTAGTTTGGTTTCGACACGTTTTTTTTTTTTTTTTTTTTTTTTTTTTTTTAAAGAAAAATGTTTTAAAAATAATGGAAGACGATGACCAGAATGTATTTTGTGTCTGTTAAATTAGAAATATTTAGACTTATTGTAATCTCTTAGTATGTTTTGAAGACTTTAAGCTATTGATTACCAATTACTTTTTAAAAAAGGAAGAATCTTCCAAATAAATAAACAAATAAACATAGAAATTAGCTAAAAAAATTTTCGCTTGCATTTTTTTTATGCTTTATTAAAGTAGGATTAACTGAAACAAAACTATGAAAACAATCTGAATCGTTGAAAAATGGATGAAATATATAGGAGTTAAAGAAAAAAAAAAAAATAAATAAAAATTTCATTTTATAAAAACATTAAAAGTGCTGAGATAATACTAAAAATTACTTTGCTAAAAAGCATATTAAAATACTAAATCCAAAGGTGTTTTTAATTTCCGATAGCCTTATTATTTATTCTAAATTGAGATAATTTTTTGCGGCCTAAGAGGATGTTAGACGTTATGAAACTTTATTCTAAATTACTGTCTTAGAGTTATGAAAATTTACATATATATCAATACGCACTAAAATATAATATTATTATGCATTTTTAAATTTATCGAAAACTATTTAAATTAAAAAAAAAAAGAAAATAAATTAAAATTTATAGTTATTTTATTTTTTTTAATTTTAGGGATCATTTTATGGATTAATTAATTTTTTAAAAAATATATTATGTTTTAATGCTGAAATTAAATGCAAATTTTTGAAAAAACGAATCTGGTGTGAAACAACCACACGACTTCCATTATCCACTATTACACGTATTATATGCATTTTTTGGAGATATTACATGCACTTTTTAGAATTTTCCAGTAAGAGAAACTTGATACACGTATAAAGACATATAAAACAGAGTTGACATAGCGAGTTATGAGTAAGGGTATCTAAAATGGATTAATGAAACAATTTTCAAGAAAATCGTTATAACCGTTTTTGAGATACTAACTTTTACCAAAACTTGGTATTCTCAATTATTGACCGGAAAACAATAATTACATACAAAATGATATTTAAAAGAGAGTTAATATGGCTAGTTTGAAAAAAAAAATTGTACAGCCGTTTTTAAAGGAACGCACTTGCGAGACCTGAAATTGAGCTATTTATACAGGACATCTATCAATTTTCCTGAACTAACTATATCATTTGAAAGGACATCTAATAGAGTGTTTATTTGGCAACTTTGAAGAAAATCGTTACAGCCGTTTTTGAGATACGGACTTACGGTCCCATTTCCGGTTTCCGATGACCCACTTTTGTTTTTTCAGTTTTCACCAAAATTTGGAAATCCATCTGTACACCAGATCTGTATCAGCTGTGAAGTTTCGTAGTTCAATCTTTATTAGTTTCGGAGATATGATAGCCAGAAGATTCCACACATACATATATACACACTGACCAATTGCCAAAAACTACTTTTTTGGACTCAAGGGTTCTTAAGACGTGTAAATCAGGTGAAAACTCGATATCAAATTTTTGGATCGAATACAATACTTCTTTTAGCTACGGTAGTAGGGTACAGTTCAATGTTACATTTGAATGCATATGTATCCAAATTTTCATTATTTTAAGAGAATAGTTTGTAGAAAAAAAATTTACAACGCCCACTATTTCTTTAACACACATTCAATTAATGATATAAAAAGAAATCAAGTACTAGTATGGGTTACCTCTCTCTACTTCTGCCTTTTTATAAAATAATTCAGCGCTGTACTTTTTTAGCTTATGTATACTTTCAAATATGCTCTAAAATGAAAAGTAAATAATGAAAAATTAGAGTTTGACTTAATAAGTTTTTTTTTTTCTTAAGTAAATGCTTCCTTTATGTGGCTGAACTTCGCACCTGATAAAAGATGGATGCATGTTAACTCAGTTTCGAAATGCACACACACACACACACACACATATATATATATATATATATTAGTATAGTGACAAAAAAAAAAAAAAAAATAGATTTTATTTAACGCTGACATCTTTGCGATTTTAATTCTTCAGTAAGGGATTTTGATAATGGTTTAAACTATCGGGATTTCTCCAATATTTACTGAATAATATGAAATGAGTGTTGATAACATACTAGGTAATGAGTAATTAATAAATGATGAGGAAAGAAGATGCTGAAATATGATATTGAAGATTATAGTGAAAATCTTGAACTATAATGACGAGAAGGAAAATTTTAGGGATGAATATTTTATTTCTCCATCAGCTACATAGTGGAAAGTGAAATACCCGCCTAAGATAATACTCTGTCGATAGATATACTTTGCGTTATAAAGAACAGATACCTTTCAAAATTTTTATGTTTAAATTCTTTTTATTCTTATTCTGTGTAAGTTTATTTTTATTTTTCTCTTGTACTGCATGATTCAGTTCAGTAAATACATGAAAGATGATTTTTTATTTGTTTGTTTGTTTAAGCATTTGTGGATTCTATAGATAGGAAATACAATTTAATTTGTTATTACATTCTCATCTCTGCGTACGAAATCCGTAAAGAGGAAGAGGTAGCGTCTTTGACGTGAATAACTTATTATTATTATTATTATTATTATTATTATTATTATTATTATTATTAGTGTATGTTATTTCGTTTATAATGTAATGCTTACAAACTGCCCACTAACTACCGAGCGGTTCTGCGCTCAGAGCTGGTTGACAGCAAGGGCCAGGTTCGATCCCAGATTGCGCTCATCGACCTAGCCGTTCGAAGTTTTCCGTGGTTTCCTCCGAAACTTGTGTAAATACAGGATAGGACACCTTAGAAAGAGCCCCATGGAGGGCATTCCACCCACTGACCTAAGACCCTAGCGTAATCAGCCGGCCTTAAGTTCAACAACCAACCAGCTCACAAACTAAAAGTTTAAATTCTGATTTTTTTTTTTTTTCTTTTTTCTATTAACAGGAAACCACACACCGTAAAGCATTTTTACGTTATTATCATTATTAGAAAATAATAATAATAATAATAATTGCAACGAAGAAATGTTTTATTGGTTGGTTGGTGTCGTGTCATGGATAGAAAATAATTTTAAATGGGACCAAAGGTCCTATATACAGCATCTGCGATTTGAAGGCAATTTTCTTCATATAAGTCCACTCACGGATTGTTACTTATTTGCTGCAATTGCGCCAGAATAGCGGGACAGTTGAAAATATGTTTGGGGGTTAGTTCTATGTCTGGGCAGTTGCAGAGGCAGTAAGTAAATGTTTTATTAATATATGTATTATTAACCGACTTCAAAAAAGAAGGAAGGTTCTCAATTCAAACCGTATGTTTTTTTTATGTTTGTTAGCTCATAACTTCTGAACGGATGCTCCGATTTTGATGCTTTTTGTTTTGTTGAAAAGGTCTTGGTCTGAAATAGGTCCCAATTTAATATCTTTACGATCTAAAGAAAATACAGGGTGCCCAAAAAAATCAGTCCCAACTCTTTTAACTGCTAAACGGCTGCAGCTGTAGTGATAAAAATGGTATGCAAGTATAGCTAAGTGGCCATGCAGTACAAGGTTAAACCGCTTGCAGCGCCACCTGGTGGAAAATAGCGGAGTTAGTGTTCCTATCTCAAAAACGGTTCTAGAAAAAAAAGTGAATTACAAAGTTGAAGAGTATCATCAATTTAGTACAAAAAGATAGTTTAGACATTCATGCTAGCGTTGCTATCTCGGAAACGGTTCAAGACAGGGGAAAAAGTGAATTATAAAATTGCAGACCATCATCGATTTAGTACGAAAAGATAGTTTAAACATTGATGCTAAAAATAAAATGCTAAAAACGTGCATTTGTTTGTTCGCAATTTCTTACACTATGCACACTTGAGCTACATTGCACACGTGGTAGCGTAACTGGTGAGACATACGCTATATAGTTCAAAATACTGTTACTTGATACTTTTTGTTTTGTTATAAAGATCTTGGTCTGAAGTAGGTCCCATTGTAATATCTTTCCAATCTAAAGAAATTAAAACGCCATCTGGTGAAAAACAGCGGAATTAGCGCTCCTATCTCAAAAACGGTTCAAGATGGGAGAAGAGATAATTACGAAGTTGTAGAGCATCATCAATTTACTACAAAAAGACAGTATTTAGACATTAATGCTAAAAATAGAACGCTTAAAACGTGCAGTTGTTTGTTCGCAATTTCCTACACTGTGCACACTTGAACTACGTTGCACACTTTGCAGCGTGGCGGATGGCACGTATACTCTGTGGTTCAAAGTACTGTTACTGTAAGCGGTCACATCGATTAGCGCAAAGTCGTTTTCAACGAACTTCAGAAAGGAGGGTGTTGTTAATTCGAGCTATGCGTTGTTAGTTTTTGTAAGCTTATAACTTCGTAAGAGATGCTCTAATTAACCGACTTCAAAAAGGAGGAGGTTCTCAATTCAAAGCATATGTGTTTTTGTTTTTGTTTGTTAGCTCATAACTTCTGAACGGATGATCCGATTTTGAAACTTTTTGTTTTATTGTAAAGGTCTTGGTCTGAAATAGATCAAAAGAAAATACAGGGTGCCCAAAAATGTCAGTCCCGACTCTTTTAACTGCTGAACAGCTGCAGCTATAGTTATAAAAGTGGTATGTAGGTATAGTAAAGTGGACATGTGCTACGCGATTCAACCGCCTACAGCGTCACCTGGTGGAAAACAGTGGAGTTGGTGTTCTTATCTCGGAAACGGTTCAAGACAGGGGAAAAAAGTGAATTATAAAATTGCAGAGCATCATCGATTTAGAACGAAAAGATAGTTTAGACATTAATGCTAAAAACAGAACGCTTAAAACGTGCATTTGTTTGTTCACAATTTTCCTATTTTATGCACACTTAAACGACATTGCATATGTTGTAGCGTGGCGGGTGACATTTATGCTATGTAAAATTCAAATTATGGTTATTCTAAGCGGTCACATCGATTAACGCATAGACGTTTTAAACTGACTTCATAAAGGAAGAGGTTCTCAATACAAACCACGTTTCTCATTGTTGTTGTTGTTGTTGTTGAAATTTGTTGGCTTTTAACATCGTAAGAGATGATTTAATTTTAATACTTTTTTTGTTGAAATGATCTTGGCCTGAAATAGGTTTCATTATGATTTCATTAAGCTATAAACAAATTGCAGGATACTCACAAAAGTCTGTTCTCACTCTAACAGCTGAACACATGCAGCTGCACTGGTAAAAGCAGTATGTACGTATCAATGTTGACACTTCTGTCCGTCAGCTGCAATGCATATTTTGCTCTTTGTTTGAACTTTACGCAGCGCAATTTCCAGCGCAGCGGGGGACACGTATTCACTGTAAACTTCAATATATATGCCTAACAGAATTTTTGGTTACGAATACAGCGTACATTCTTTACATTTCTAAAGACTTTTTAACTTAACGTATGTTTATTCAATTGATAGTTTTTTGCTCATATCCGATAAAGGCAAAAAAAGTGACACAACTTAAAAATGCAGCATTTGAGGAAAATCAACTTAAAAATAACTTGACTAGAATAAAACTGGCACAACTGTCTCTCGAGCGGATAACTTTCTAGATGGAGATGTAACTTTTTTGTCTACATTCGGTGCATTTCATATATTTTTCAGTGACATAAATCATTTTTTGAGTTATGTCACTTTTCTTGGAAGTTGTGATTTGTGAAGCTGCCGTCGAACGTCTTTTGATGTTCTGCTATATGAATAAGTTTTCACTGAAAAGAGAAAAATAAAATCTTTTTGTAAGAAAATAGAACCGACTCCAAAAAGCAACTACTATTCAAACAACTAAAAAAAAAAAAAAAAGGTATGAAATGAAACTGTAAATTGCGCCTAAAAGTGTAAAATAATTTCCTTCGCCAAACAACCTATAACACTACAATTAATCATAACTTTTGAAGTCGGCGCAAAATTAAATAAAAATTGATAACTTTATTCAATACAAAAATCAAATCCTATTCAATATTCACATCTCACATTGTCACCTGCAAAACGCAGCCGAAAACTACTTTGATTCAAGAAAACAAATAAGATTTTGTAAGCAGCAAAAGTTGGCGAAGATGCTGGTATCTGATGTCCTTGGTGAAAGAAAAATCGCAAAATTATCTGGCAAACATATTTAATTTCTTTGGGATATCATGATTATTTTGATAAGGTATATAAAGACAGTAATCAAAAATATGAAACAACACATCGTACAATATATATTATGAAAATATACATCTTGCGTGTATATTTTTGAATTACGTTTTGATCGCCAAATCCACAAGACAAAAAGGATGATAGTTATCAAAGTTATACCAAATTTTTAAATGAAACTCTAATTTCGTAGAAACATAAATACCGCATTGTAAAGAATGTTCACTGTTCTATGTAGATGCTACTAATGGACCAATTGTACACAGTGATAAAATAATAAAGAAAACATGAAAATGGATCATTCGAGACAACAGCATTTGTTGCTACCGATCTAAAAACAAACCTTTAAAAACTAATTAAATTTTATTTAATTTTGCGCCGACTTCAAAAGTTATGATTAATTATAGGTTGTTTGGCGAAGGAAATGATTTTACACTTTTAGGCGCAATTTACAGTTTCATTTCATACCTTTTTTTTTTTTTTTTTTTTTTTTTTTTTAGTTGTTTGAATAGTAGTTGCTTTTTGGAGTCGGTTCTATTTTTTTACAAAAAGATTTTATATATATGAGTACTTTCGCATTTAAATATAAATATATAAACATCTGTGCTTTTATTATTTAATGTTATTCGAGTAATCTTAAATATGTATGAATAATGTAAATATTAAAAATAGAGACAGTACTTTCGTATTTATCGCATGCCATAATTATAGGTAACAAAGATCGCCGTAATGGTGACAGATTGCGATAGAATAAAGATTTAACGGTGATTCTAAAAAATGAGTTCAAAATAATTGATTAGTCACTTCACTTTAGTCCAGAATGGTGATTAATGAGGAGTATGAGGTTAATACGAAAGTACCAAAAAAGGATACGAGAATCGTAGCCTTGGCACGTCAATGCTGGTTGTGTGCTAACGGAAAAATGCAAACCTCTTGTCAACACTTTCATGCAATTATAATTAATTAATTAATTTTTTATATTTATAGCAAAATTGAGACATCAGATTTTAATTATTAATTCTGTTCAACAGAAATATCCTAATCCATTGTCCTCCTTTTTTTTTATGTAGTGTATGTTGTTCATTGTTTACGGATGGTGATGCTGGATGTACCGACAGCGGCTAATCAAGGCGAATCAGTCGAGCTATCTTGTATCTATGAATTAGAAAATGATGTACTTTATTCAATAAAATGGTACAAGAACGATGTGGAATTCTATAGATACGTACCAAATGACTGGCCTCCTGGACAGTTTTTACCATTGCCTGGAGTGAGAGTTGAGGTAAGAATATTTTCCTTTAAATTTTTACAAAAAAAAAAAAAAAAAGAATTTACCTTTTTATAGTCATGACTGAATATTTCATCTGACGAAAATTTAACCCTTTAATGTTCATTTGTTTCACAACGAAACCAAATATTTAACATTTTTTATGTAACATTTTTAAAATATTTTCCCTTGTTTTAATGCCGCTGCCGCGGTAGCCCAGTCGGTAGAGTGCCGGCCTCGCAATTGGAAGATTGCGGGTTCGTTACTCGAGCCGGGTAAAGACCGTCGTGTACACTAATGATGGCTGGTGCACGTAAAATCTGTCGTGGCCGCAATGTCCTCCATGTTCCCATCAAAAATTATACTTTTGGGGATCACCGAAGCGGGCGAGCCATCCCTTCCGTGGAGGATCAAAATTGCGATGGCATGTCTCCGGACCACCTCTAGGAGTGAGTCCCAGACCGTCGCCAATTGACCATCTGCGCAGCACTTGTGCGACGTAAAACCCAACCAACAACCTTTGTTTTAATCGATTTTTAAGTTTTTGGTTCTTCTCATTTCGGTAGATGACAGCACTGCTCTGAAATTTAACAAACGCTATTATAGAGATTGCTGATTGCAGAAGTCTCTTTAAATTTCTTAAAGAGATGGTGGACGTGAGAAAACCGGTCTTTAAATTTACTGTTTTAGAATTGTGAAATCTTGCATGCATGTGCATTAAAATGTGTCAATGTTAAACATATTAAGTGTTTTCGAAAACTGTTAAAAAAAAAAAAAAAGATTCAAAATTTTATTTTTTGACAATTTTTTAAATAATCTATGCGACTGAGTTTTTGAAAGTTTCACTCGATTTTCCAACACTATAGTTTATCAATCAATATTTTCTAAACACACTGAGGAAAAAAAAATACCGTTTTCATCTAGAACGAATAAGTAGTTATTTTCTAAATCCCTTAAACCAGAAATATAGATTTCCGAGTTATTCGTATAAGGTAAGACTACTATATAAGGTAAACAAATAGCCTGGATAGACGAAATGATCTAGAATTTCTAGTCTACACTTTTCTAGATAGTGAAACAAGAGTGTGAATATTATGAATCTTTTGTATTGCGAGAAATTCCCGTTGACTTCCTAGAATTGAGTTATAAAACAAAATTATAGTTACTAAAACTCGCCTCTTGTATTCGCATTTAGTTACACAGATTTTTAAATGAGATCGACCACCATAATGTAGGAAAATGGTCATAAATTATTATAGAGGTTTTATCTAGAACTCGCTTTCAAAGGGCACTAGAATTTATAAGGATGACATGGAACTATTTTTACAAGAACCACAATTTAGATTCTAGATGTCAATCACATAATTTTTTTCTTAGCGCATTTGTGTGCATTAATTATTAAATTTTATTGATAAGTTAATTTTTTAAAAATATTTTTATGCTTGAATGTTAAAAAAATATCTAAAATTTCAGCATTCATAACATAAATATATATATATATATATAATTTTGAAAATATGTAGAAACTTGAAGACAAGTGGGCGTGGATAACAAGAAAAAACGTTAAAAAAAGTAACGAATTATAGTAACGATGAACAATTGCAAAAAACAACACTACATGCGAAAAACTCCCTTCCGCTTCCTCTTCAGTGGGTGGGAGTAGCAGAACAGACAATAAATTAAATTGAAAGAGGCCTATCAGGTTTCGGAAACATGGCGAAACTAGCATACTATATGGCTTTGCAGCCAACATAGAATTTCGACTAAATCAATTTATGCATTTCGAATTAGGGTTGATTAAATTTATAATCTCGGATTAAGGATTTCGAACGAGTTTATTTAAATTCAAATTTGCAACTTTTACTTAAAGACAAATCAGCATAATTAAATGAGAATAAGTTTAAATCTACTTACCCCTCTGCCAGAAGTCCGGGATTAGTAAAACTAGAACTGCCAATACATAGACTCTGAAACCTACGATATCCTTGAAACTACACTTTATTTGATACATGACTGATTTAATATTGATTATTAATATTTAAGAATGATGAATGGAAATATTATGAATACGATTATAAGATTTTTAATAGTTCAGATTCTATTGTTCCGAGATACCTTGTACCTCGTCCGGATTCGAAAACCGACTGAAACAAAACTGCTCAGCGCCGTTCTAAATCAGTTCCTATGTGCGCACCTTCTCCTTCTCCTCCTCCCCGACATCCTCCGGGGGGGGGGCTGAGCATGACAGACTGGCGACTCTATTCACCGGTCGTTTGATGACTCCAGATGGTGTCTTCAGAGTGACGATTCTTACGATGCCATCATCTCCAGGATGGACTTCCAGAATTCGGGCAAGGGTCCAGTGTGCTGGCTGAATAGAAGGTTCCAAGACCAGGACTAGCTGACCAGGTTGCAGATGTGTATTGCCGCTCGTCCACTTTTCTCTTGATTGGAGTGACGTCAAATAAGACTTGGCCCATGTACTCCAAAATTGCTTCTTGATCTGCTGGACGAGTTTCCACCTGGAAGAAAAACTGGTACACAATGGATTAGTTTGGTTAAAAGAGTGTTCAGGAAGCTGGAGAAGCGGAGCCCCAATTAAGAAATGTCCCGGTGTAAGCACTAAGAAATTATTGGGCTCGGTGGAAAGTGGGACTAAGGGGCGAGAATTTAAGCAGGCTTCAATGTTAGTTAGAATCGTAGCACACTCCTCAAACGATAGGCAACTGCCTTTACATGTTTTAAGTAAATGGCGTTTAGCCAATTTAACGGAAGATTCCCATAGGCCGCCAAAGTTAGGCCCGTAAGGTGGCATAAAATGCCAATGAATTTGTCTATTTGCTACAAATTCCTGAATAGTGTTGGTTTTTGAAAGTGTCACGAGTTTCTTCAAATGGGCATGGGCACCAACAAAGTTGCGTCCGTTGTCAGAATAAATGTCAGTAGGATAGCCTCGACGCGCTATGAATCTTTGTAGGGCATATAAAAAATGTTCAGTTGCTAAGTTCGTGACTAATTCGAGATGAATTGCCTTGGTGCTCATGCAGATGAATAGACAAATATAGGACTTAAATTTTGTTTTTGTTCGTTTATGTTCACACTTTGTTTGAATAGGGCCTGCATAATCAAGGCCAACATGTTGAAATGGTCTACAAGGGTTGACTCTTGCACTGGGAAGGTCACCCATCATTTATTGAATTGGGGTCGGTTGGACTTTGGCACATGTGACACATTTACGAAGCTCCTTTTTCACAGTGGATCTACCATCAGGAATCCAGTAAGACTGGCGAATGAGATTTAATACTAGGTCGACACCTCCATGAAGACTATACGTGTGAAAATGTCTTATTAATGTCGATGTAAAAGGGTGATTTTTAGGTATGAGTATTGGATGTTTAGTATCATAGGGCAGAGTGATGTTTTTATCAATTCGACCTCCCACTCTCAATAGATTTTCGGAATCAAGAAATACATGGAGATTTTTTAATTTACTGCTGTTTGCCACGGGTTGGCCGCGCTGCAAAAGGGCGATTTCTGAAGCAAAGGACCTTTGTTGGACGAATTTAATAACAATTTTTCTAGCTTCTGAAATTTCTTGTACTGAGACTGGTCCTTTCAATTTTGTAGCATTTCTAATATTATTTATAAATCGCTTCATAAATGCAATTACACGAAAAAGTTTATTACTTGATGAAAATTTTGAAACCAAATCCTCTATAACGGATTCTTGCTTTGGAATTGACTCTATTAGTCCAGGAATTCCCACAATTGTACATGGGACTGAGGTAGCAACCTTGGACTCATGATCTGAGACCGGAATCTTTGACCAATCAGGTCCAGACCACCACAAGTTAAAGTGGTGTAATTTGTCGGGTAACAGCCCACGGGTTGCACAGTCTGCTGGGTTAAGTTTGCTTGGTAAGTGATGCCATGATGTGGGGTCTGTGAGAGCCCTAATTTTGGTTACTCGGTGTAGGACATATGTGTTGCCCTTTAAGGGTGGATTTAAGATCCAACTACGGGCGATTGTTGAGTCTGTCCATAGGAGAATGTCCTCAACCTGATAATCCAGCGAGCTCTGGACGACTGCCAAAAGTTCCGAGAGTAATACAGCCGCGCATAGCTCCAACCTAGGCAAGGTAATGGGTTTTAAAGGAGCTACACGGGTTTTAGCTGCAATCAATTTTAAAGATGAGTTCTGACTTGGGCGTATATAAATTACGGCAGCATATGCCTTTGTTGACGCATCACAAAATCCCAGAATCTGGAAAATAGGTTCAGACTTCAGGTCTAAAAATCTGGGTACTGACATGGCCTTAAAGGAAGCAATTTTTTCATAAAATTCGTTCCACCTGGTTTGAATGTCTGGTGGTAAAGGATCATCCCAACCAAGTTTTAGCTTCCAAACATCTTGTAGAAGCAATTTTAAAAGAATAGTGGCAGGGGATAACAGACCCAAAGGGTCGAAGATGCGTGCAATTACGGACAATAATTGTCGTTTAGTTTTAACGTTTTCTTCTGTGTTGACGCCAACCTGCAGTGTATCCGATGTTAAATTCCAGTTTAGTCCTAAAATACGTTGGGATTGATCGGGGTTTAAGGATAATTCCTGATTTGTTGATTTTAAAGGTTCTGGGACCTGAACTAGAGCTTCCACATAATTTGAAGCCCATTTTCGCAGCTTGAAGCCCCCAGCATTAAATAATGCCTGAAGGTCTGTGACCAATGATTGAGCGGCTTCGATTGTTTCAGCACCTCCAAGGAAATCGTCCATATACAGGTTGTTGCGGGCAGCCTGCACAGCTACGGGAAAATTGGGTTCTTCATCGTTTAATAGCTGTAATATGGTACGCAGGGCTAAAAATGGAGCACAGGCTGTGCCATAAGTAACAGTGTTCAATTTATACACTCTGAGTGGATCTGAAACATTGGCCCTCCAAAATATTCTTTGAAAGTCTGTATCAGGCTCTGCGACTAGAACTTGCCTAAACATTTTCTCGATATCACTCGAGAGGGCGACTTTATTTAAACGAAATCTAATTAGATTGCTAAAAATACTGGATTGGAGTTTTGGCCCTTTGTACAAATAGGAGTTCAGGGATTTGCCATTTGTAGTTAAGGCCGACGCATTGAACACTACCCGTAGTTTTGTAGTGCTACTATTTTCATTTATAACTCCATGATGGGGCATATAATAATTGGGTTGGCGATTAAGCTCTTCAGCCCTTAGTAAAGTCATATGACCTAGATCGGAGTACTCACACATAAACTGAGCATACTCCTTTTTTAGTTTGGGATTCTGCGCAAATCGATTTTCCAGTTTCTTAAACATTTTTAGTGCACAGTTGGCACTTTCCCCCAAATCTATCTCATCATGGAGGGGTAATTTTACAACATAGCGACCTTCGGGGTTGCGCTTGGTGGAAGATTTATATAGTTCCTCTGCCGGATCGGCTTCGGTGTCACTCTTAGAAGATATTATGGGCTGATTGTCAAAAAAATCGTTCAAGTTAAGGCAGTGTAACGATGAGCTATATGTTGATTCTGGTTCCATTCCATCCCTTGAGAGGGGGCCACTGAGTAAATACCCAAGTGAACTGGGAATGGCAGATGGTTCTCCTGGCCTTCCCGATATCGGTGTGCCACAAATTAGTGACGCAAAAATATCTGCACCTAATAAAACTTCGATGGGTTGTTGCTTGAAGAAATTCATATCCGCTAATTGAAGATTGTTTGTATGTGGCCAAGACGTCGTTTGCACCCGGAAATTCGGCAGAGGGGCAGTAACCCTATTTACTACTAGCGCTTTTAAGTTCCTATACTCGTTAGCGAAATATGGCGAGAATGAGAATTCCGTAAAATTTAAAACAGTTTCTGCGGAAAGACCGTTTATGCCTATAAGTCGATGAGAAGTGCCAAACAAAGGCAAATTTAGCTTCTCAACGCAGTCCTTTGTTATAAGACTATTTTGTGAGGCACTATCAACTAACGCCCGACATTGAATAATTTTGCCGTTAGGTGACCTAACCTTTATAAGGGCAGTAGCCAATAACACCTTTAGGTTACTAAAATTTGCATTAGATTGTGAACTATTGGCCACCGACGTAGTAACAAGGCCGCCTCCCTGATCTGCAGAATTCTGTGTATAAATGTGCAGAAGAGTGTGATGTGAACCTGCACATACTTTACATTTAATATTAATTCTACATTGACGCACTTGATGATTAGTTCGCAAACAATTTTCACACAGTGATTTTGATTTAACTAAGTCCCATCGCTCTTGAACACTAATTCGATTGAATTTGGGACATTTAAACAATTGATGTACTTGAGAACAGGCGACGCATTTATTTTCTTTGACTAGTATTGAATTATTGACACAAGATTTTTTTACACTACTACCTTCTACTGGCTTCTTAAACATTCCTGGTTTATTTTCAAGCTTTGTTTGACTCGAAGCTTCCCTTTCAATGAATGTACGAAACGAATTTAAATCGGGAATAGTTTGCGTATTCTCTAGACTGAGCTCCCACCTATGCCTAACGGATGAGTCCAATTTTGAAATCATGAAATTTATAAGAATAAGATCGCTAAGAGGATTAGATTCCAATCCGAGGGTCGATAAATTTCGCACCGCTTCGTTACAAGTATCTATTAAATTGAAAAACGATTTAGGATCATCCGCTTTGTTTACTTTTACTGAAAAGATTTTATTTATTTGAGTTATAGCTAATTGACGTTTATTTTCGTAGCGCTGAGTAAGAATTTCCCAACAGTGTTTAAGATTTTCCGATTGTAACGAAAATCCACGAATAAGTTTTGATGCACTACCTCTTACACACGATTGGAGGTATTGTAGCTTTTCAACCTCACTAAGGCTGTCATTATCCAGAATAGATGATTTAAATAAATTTTTAAATGACAACCAAGATTCATTATCCCCGTAAAAATAAGGAATTTCAAGTTTAGGGAGACTAATATGCGAATTAACAGAAGTCCCGGGTTTGGTACGTGCATCATTATTTACATTTGGAGTATTTGATTGCGATTTACTCTCTAATACAACGGATAATTCTAACAGAATGTCCCTATTCTTTAACACCTCTTCAGAGTTTTCATCGTTTTCCTCTTCGGAAAATTTTGTAACTATTTCCTCGAATTTAACCTCCAGTGCATTTACCTTATCTTTTAAGATTTTTAATCTGGCTTGATCGCCTTTATCACAATCATTGACTTTCGATTTTATAAATTCTATTTCTTTAATTACATTTTCAAATTTTATCACTTCATTAGATTTTGGGAACAACGCACTCTGTTCATCGTCATTCGCCCTTGTTTTTCCCTTTCTACCCATCTTATGAGCAAACTAATTACACACAATTAAATTTAAATATGAATTAATCGATTGAATTAAACTATTATTCTGCAGATCAGGAAGTAAAACAAAACAAAAAATATAAGAACAAATGAAAAGAAACACACATAATAGAATAGTTCTCTTTTTTTTTTTTTTTTTTTTTTTTTTTTACTGAAATAAATAAACTAATAAAATATTAAATGCACCCCTTTCATTCTCATACTCTCATTTATTCAACAATTACTTAACATGAAAGTTTATTTCTGAAATTCCAAACCAAAACTTTCGGTTTGAAACCCAAACTATTTTGAATTACGTTTTCTCTCAAAACAAAACTTTTAAGTATGCATGAAAACGAAACTACTTTGAATTACGTTTTATATCAAAACAATTTAACTTTGTATTAATGATTTATTTCCACAAATTAATTTTAATTTACTTTAAAGTTCTTATACAGATAATTTAATCCTACGTAAACAAAAGAATTTTTTCACTTTACAATTTTTTTTTTTTTTTAATTTAACGAATTATGATTAATTATCTAATTAATAGGTAATTAAGCCTCCGTGAATCGACGGACCACTATGGCTCTGCAGCCAACATAGAATTTCGACTAAATCAATTTATGCATTTCGAATTAGGGTTGATTAAATTTATAATCTCGGATTAAGGATTTCGAACGAGTTTATTTAAATTCAAATTTGCAACTTTTACTTAAAGACAAATCAGCATAATTAAATGAGAATAAGTTTAAATCTACTTACCCCTCTGCCAGAAGTCCGGGATTAGTAAAACTAGAACTGCCAATACATAGACTCTGAAACCTACGATATCCTTGAAACTACACTTTATTTGATACATGACTGATTTAATATTGATTATTAATATTTAAGAATGATGAATGGGAATATTATGAATACGATTATAAGATTTTTAATAGTTCAGATTCTATTGTTCCGAGATACCTTGTACCTCGTCCGGATTCGAAAACCGACTGAAACAAAACTGCTCAGCGCCGTTCTAAATCAGTTCCTATGTGCGCACCTTCTCCTTCTCCTCCTCCCCGACACTATATATAACAATCTTCATGTAAATTAAATATAACAATATTAGTGCTTCATAAAAGCAACATAACTAAATTAATATAATAATCCAAAAACTACAAAGTCGATATTTGTGATAAAAATAATTTAATAAAAGGACATGCTAGATCGTCGTGTTCCCAACAAGACATGAAAGGCAAAAATATATTGTAATGAACTGAACTTACTGCAACGTAGAAATAGGTTTTTAAAGCAAAAGCAGATGATTCACATGTAGTGGCTCAATACTAGCGCTGTCTTGTCCGATGTTCCAATATCATAGTCCAAACTCTCCGAGTCGCTCAACACCAAGTAGCTGCAGTCCGACATAAGACATTCCACAAGTTGGACTTTGGCCATGAGTCTTCATCAGCAAGCACTACCAGACACCAAGAACCGTAAGTGAAGAAACCTTACCGCAGCTATCACCCCAATCGCAAACATTTATTAAAATTATTGGTGTAAAACTTTATGAAATTTAATGGATAGTTATTATTGTAAAAAAGATTAGCAATGAATTTTTGAATCCTTTTGATGATTATTTTTGTTGATTGATTTTGTAATTTTAACAATTATTTGTATAGCTAATTAAAACTGTTTGTATCGGTTAAAGATAACATTATGGTTGAAAGTACAGTCACTGTTATTGGGTAGTCTGATAAGCTTAGCCAAAATATTTATCTGTAAAGAGCCAATGACCGAGCATTGTACCTAATGATCCAGGTTAAAAATATATATATATACATTGTTGAGGCTAAATAATAATAATAATAAATTATAGGGAAAGAAGTCGTTAAATGAACAAAAGAGAATATTTTAATAGGGCGTTTGATTATTTGTCTATTTATAGTATGTTGTTTATTTTAACGATTACGTTTCAAATGATTTGAGCCCATAGATCATAATGATAAATAAATTTTCGTTATGTCTCTGTAAAAATCTATAAGTGTTAGACTTACGATTTCGTGTGCGACTGTTACCTGGAACACGTATATAAATTTTCAGCTCATTGGGATGAGGCGTTTAGACGTTATTGCACTTTAAATAATTTGAGTCTATAAGCCACATCGATAAAGATATTTTCTTTGTGACCATGCAAAATCAATAAGTGCTAGATTCTCCAAACTTCATACAGTTTTGTGTGACGGTGACTTTAACATGTAACTTTTAACTTTCAGTTCGAGCAAATAAGGCATATTTATGGCTATCGCTCTTTAAATAATTTGTGCCCATAAGCCACTTTTTCTTTGTGTCCCTAATAATAAAAAAAAGAAAAGAAAATAATAATAATAATAATAATAATAATAATAATAATAATAATAATAAGAAAACTTTTTAGATACTGTCCGTTTCGATACCGTCCGTTTCGATACTGATTATTATTAATTTTTTTTTTCTTTTTCTTTCTAAGAACAGAAAAAATGATTTTGATGAAATTCTGGCAAAAGCAGAATTTAGTTTAGGACGGAGGAATATTAGTTTTTTTTTTTTTTTTTTTTCTCAAATTGCAACATCATTTTCAAATTACTCAATTATAATTTTGATAAATTTTCGATTTCGATAAATGTCCAACTATCGTAAAACTGGTATCGTAAAAATCCGTAGATTGAGATTAATATTCCTCTGTCCTAATAATAATAATAAATAGTCGATTTAAAAAACATTTTGTTGTTTCATCACAAACATTTTTCGTATGTATGGACAGGAATTTACTTTTTAAGGTTGTCGTTAAATAATATAACAGCTAGGTTTCCCTTTTTACTTTCTTCTATATTCAATAGAAGAAAGTATTGGATTCGTAAAAATTTTCGACCTCGGGGGGTTTTTGATGCATTTACACGTTTTGAGAGCTGTAGAACAGGATTTGACCATTTTTAGAAAAATGTCTGTCTGTCTGTCTGTCTCTCTCTCTGTGTGTGTGTGTGTGTGTGTGACAAAATTTTGTGGCAACTCTATCTCAGGAACTACTGCACAGAATTTCATGCAAGTTGGTATGTAGTTGCACCTTGACATAAATTAGTGCCTATCAACTTTTGGTAAAAATTGTCTTACAGGTTGCGTTGCCATCCCGCTTTTTCTAAACTTTTAACATGGTGATATAGGACAAAATTTTGCATAAATATGCATAAAGGGAATTATTTTTTAGTAATCATTATGAAAATTACAAGAATTATTTATAATAGAGATAGTCAACTGGGAAAAAATTTTTGTATGTGTAGGAGCCTCGCCACCCCCCCTGGGGGGGAAGTCCCCCCTCGAGGGGAGTAAATTTTCAAGATGGGTATCTTTCGAAAGGTCTCGCCAATACCTTTAAAACGAATGGTTGAACTATAAATCTGTGATAATTTAAGACAAAGTTATCGATTTTTTTACTTTTAACGAAAAAAAAACTTAGAATTTTTTTTTTTTTTTTTAACGAAATTTCACCAAACTTGGTATTTAGTTGGCCCCTAACATAAACTGGTGCTGATTAGATTTAGGGATCAATCGCTCAACAGGTGGCGCTGTGATCGTATTTTTTCTAAATTTTTAACATGGCAGTGTAGGACAAAATTTCGTATAAATGTACATAATGAGAGTTATTCTTAACCTGCGATTGTAATATTAATATGAATTATTGTTAATAGTAGTAGTTAATTAGTAAAAAAAAAATTCTGCATGTGGGGGCATCGCTTCCCACCCCTGGGGGGATGTACCCCCCGGGGGGGAGGTAAATTTTCAAGATGGGTATCTTTCAAAAGGTCTCGTCAATACCTTTAAAACGAATGGTTGAACTATAAATATGTGATAATTTAAAACAAAGTTATCGATTTTTTTTTACTTTTAACAAAAAAAAAAAACTTATAATTTTTTTTTTTTTTTTTTTTTTTTTTTAAATATTGTTATTGAGTGGATTTGTATAGGAAAATATAGAAGAAAGTCTTGTGGTGGCCACAACATACTAGTTATTCATGATTTGTTTAACTTGGAAATGATTCGGTATTTGATCTATCTCTGTTTATATAGATTAATTTATTATATGTAACATTTTGAACATACATATAGCGCAAGGTTGGGTCGCCTTGTGTGTATTTTGCATAATATCGCTTGCCACAAAATGAAACCTTGCATTTTTTTTAGCTCAATGTAAAGGTGGTGACTACCTGGCGGATTATCTCTACATTTTGAGCAATTTATTTCATTTTTTATTCAATTATTTGTGTCCTGTTCCATAAAATTAAGCTTCTCTCTCTCTCTCTTTTTTGTTTATATTGTTATTGTTAGTTCGAAAAGAAAACTTTTAATTTTTGTATTCTTATTGGAATTAAGGACTGTGACGAATGATATTGGTCAATGTTGAAAATGTATAATTAATTTATTTCTACATCTATGCATCTAAAATAAATTTCTTTTTCATGTATCAGCCTTAAAGAATACAAATTCATGATATTTATACTATAAATTACAGTAGTTTGAGAAAAAGAAATGAACGAAGATGAACGTAGAAAAAGGATCGTTGCCGAATTCTTAAAGAATCCACAGAAACCATGGCATAACATTGCTAAAAACTTAAAAATTCCCAGAAGTAATGTAAATAGAGTATTAAATAGATTTAATGAAACATTGTCAACGAAAAGGAAATCTCGTTGTAAAGGAAAATTTTGAGCTTATGATATTCAACTTGACAAAAATATAGAAAGAACACTATGTCGAAATCGAGGAGTGTCAGTCAGAGATGTGGCAAAAAATGTGGAACAAATATATTAGTAGTTCAGATGGCTAAAAAATGATTGAATTTAAGAAAATATAAAAACAAAATATACCTAAAGTGACAGAAAAACAAAAAATATCTATAAAATTAAAAGCTAGAAAAATGTGTAAATATACAAGCAAGAATAAGTTTCATTGGATTTTAGACGATGAGACCTACATCAAAGCTGAGTTTTTTACTCTTCCTCAATATTATACAAAAAAAGAACTCTGAACATTTGCCTGAATCAGAGACATCCATTAGTTTGTTAAATTTTGGAAAAAAATATCTTGTTTGGATCGCTATTTGTCAGTGTGGAGATAACAGTAAGCCATTTGTAACGGAAGGTACAACTGATCAAGAAATTTATGTAAATGGATACCCCAGGAAACATTTGCTGCATTTTTTAAACAAACACGATATGCCTACATTATTTTAGCCTGATTTAGCCACAGCTCATTATTTAAAAAATGCAACAAATTTTATGAAACCAAATTCCATCAATTTCGTGCCATAAACCCTGAACCCACCAGATGTCCAACAATGTCGCCCTATTGAGAGATATTGGGCTCCATTAAAAAAAAAAAAAAAAAAAATTAAGATTCTCAAAGAAATGTGCCACCAGCAAACAGCATTTCACTCATTTGGTCGAAAAAGCTATCAAGGGAGTCCCGAAAGAGATCGTCAAATCACTAATGAAAGACATACGTACAAACCTGCGAAAAGAATATCAAAAACTGTAAAACACATTTTGTTTTCACTGCTAACATATTTTTGTACACCCAATTCATCATACTCCTGCAAAGATTGTTGAATAAATTTAAAATTAATAAGCGGTACATTTATTTGAAAATGACCAATATCAATCATCACAGTCCTTATTTTAACGTGGGTGTTATTATTCTTTCCAAATCTAAATAAATAAAAAAAAAAAATATATATTTAAATATTTTATTTTAGTTAACTAGTAACCGAATGGGCTTTTGTGGATTGTTGTGACAAATTAATCATCTATTTCTTTTCCATTACAATTCTTATTGTTATTATAATACATACATATATATACAGTCAACTCTCAAAAATCCGCAACTCTAAAATCCGCATATCATTTGCAATGCAAACAAACATTGTCACTAGTGATTTGTTCATTAGTGGATTGCAAAAATTCAGCTGTATTAGGAGATAAATCAATTATTAACTTATGCTGGTGAATCACCAATCACACAGCATGTTACAGAGGATAAGTGTAATTATATATAACTATCAAAAAATAAATCATGTTAATTTAGAGGAAGAAGGAGAAGACAATTTTCGTGAAGGATTTTTCTCTCACGAAGATAAATATTCAAACTTTCTCATAGCACAAACTTATGTGATTGACCAAGAATTGTTGACTTTTTTGCAAGTTAAAGGAAAATAAATATGTATGAATATTCTTACTTAAACTGCTATTAATCAGACTTTTCAAAAATATAGATAATTTGCAACTATAATGATGTATAAAAATTGTTCTTTAAATTAAATTTCATGAAATATTTGTACTTTTATTAGGCACACTTTATTTTAGCATTGTATGTATAACGTATAAATTGTTCCTTAAAGATTTGCTATTCAAATGAGGTTCTAAGATGTAAATAAAAGAAATTACTCTAAAATCTGCAAAATTCAGAAATCCGCAAAACACTTCGTTTTAAGCTGTGCGGATTTTTGAGAGTGTACTGTATATACATATATATATCGATCTTTTAGTAAGGGTTTTCTTAAATGAAAACTGTCATATGAGCACACATAACTCAAAATATTCTAAAGCTAAATTTGACCTAACTAATCAGTGTAGATAAAATAATATATGAAAAACGGAAATAATGACCAGAGTTTTCTGGGGACAATCAAAAATTCCCCGCAGTCTACAAGGGGCCAGTTACAACCGATTGACGATCTCTGTTTTAATTGAAGAAAATAATACATCAATCAAGATTTGCAAGGTTCCATCAAATAAAATCGAAAACTTTATACTAAGCCAAATGACTAATAATTTACAAGGTTATCCAGAAATTCGTCCACATTTTAAACTGCAATATAAAATAAATACATATTTATAAGTTAATTACATTGTATAAATTGATTTATTGCAGTATGTATACTAAAAACAATGTATTAGTTTAATACAACAAATTTAAAATATTTCACATTTAAAACATCCATGTTTTTAGCATATATACTGCAGCAAATCAATTTATACATTGTACTTAACTTATAATTTTACAAAATGTCGATACTGGATAAAACAAAATTGATAAGAGCTACTGGTCAGCGTTTAAATGGAATTATATAACTAATTGGATGTTTTTAATGTGTGATATTTTAAATTAGTTGTATTAAAGTAATACATTGTTTTTAGTATATATACTGCAATGAAACACATATTTGTTAAAAAAAAATATGATTTGCATTCAAATGCTTGTCAAAGTAGTAATTTTTTTATTTTTCAATACCCAGATTTTAATTCAACATTTACCATAGCGATGGCACTATTTCTTCAGAATGTGCAAAAGCATACCAGCAAGTATTAGACAAAATAATTATTACATATAGAGCTTATTGAAAAATAAAAATATAAACGATTTTACTTAAATCTGTTCTCTCTCAATTATATGTATATCCTTCGAAACATGCCATATATGAAATGAAAAATGTTTTATAATTTTAATATTATTTTAAAATGAAAAATAAAAGCAACCATGACAACATATCTAAAAAAAATCTCACTATCGAACAGTGACTGGATAATTTATCATCAATTTTTACATTGCAATGTGTCATGAACATTTGTCTCGTTATGTATATGTATAAAACTGAAAGTTTGTCGATGTATATGTGCGGATTTTTAGTTCGCTATGCAAAGCTACGCCATTCAGTCGATCGCTACGAAAATAGGTACACTTATTAATCAGGAAATATCTAGCTAACTCCGTATTTTTTAGTTCAATCGGATAATTGGTTCAAAGGATATTAAATAAAAACATTTTAACTTTAAAATTATTAAAAGGATAAAAAACAAATTGATGTCAAAACTAACTAACTAAATAAGTAAATTACTGATTATTATTTTTTTTTCCAGAGATTTTTTTTTTAATCAATTTTATTATTTATGTGTAAGTAAGCATGTTTTTTTTTTTTTTTTTGAAAAAATAATAAACGTGCAAACATTTTTTTTTCTCCAATTGAAAAGTGCTTACTTGGGGTTTTATTCGTTTAAGATTTTACAATAAGTTCAAATAATTATAATTCGTATTTTATTGAGATAATGTCTCTAGTGATTCATAACTTCTTACTTTTTATTCCATTAAATTTTTCTCTCAATTTTAACGTTTAAATAATTATGATACTAAAACTCAACGGTCTTATACATAACTAAAGTTCACAATATTACATACCTGAAAGATTTTATTTTGATTTAATTCTAAATCCATCTCATATATTTATTTTATTTTATTTTTTAATTAATATATATATATAAGCACTACTTGAACCCGAGCAACGCCGGATATTCCTTCAGGTATATGATCACCAGGTTTAAAATTAATGTCTATTTATAAAAGCAACAATCTAATGATGAAATAGTTCCTTTGATAAAAATGCCTACTGCATCTTAATCTAAAGACTTGCAAAAGCCACTGAACGCGAATTCTCATAATTCATCTTATCGATGAAAAGTAGAAGCCGAGTATATAAATATAAAAACTGGCTCCATGCCATCATACCTTTGAGAGCGTTGATATGATCGCTATGCAATTCATAAACGTAATTCATTGCAAATTTCTAACCAAGAATGTAAGATAAGATTAAAACATCCATCATCCAGAAGAATGTATAGACAGTAATAGAGACAGAGTAACAGTCTTCTAAAACTCAACTTGTTTTATAGGTGTACTATTAACAAAAGATCGTGATAAAAACTAATGTTGTCAGCGTGCAGCTATAGGAATATATTCATTTCTGAAATAATATGAATAAAATTTTCTTTAAAAAAATCTTCTAACAATTCTTGTAATTTTCTACAGAATTGAAATTTCTGTAAAAAAATATTTCTGTGATCTTAATAATAATAATAGTATGGTTTCAACTTATGCGGTTTATGATATTATTTATAATAAATTATTTTATGGAAATTTTATTCCTTTCAACTGGGTAGTAAAATTGAATTTAAAGTTAACAAACCAGAGCAGAAATGCAGAAATGCTTCTTTCTCATAATCAGTATAGAGTTCTAACAACCACGTGACTTTCTTCTTAGAAACCGTACTTTGCTGAAGGACAACGCTAATTTTTCCATGCCTTTTGAAGCGTAGTAGTCGAATTTTTTTATGCTTTTACAAATACAGTTACAACACTGTGTTACAATAAATTTTTAACACTATTCCGCAATGGTAAAATGGATCAGTAGGGTCAACTGTCCCTCAGCAAACATGCTCGTGACGTCATCTGTTAGAACTCTATTATTCTGTAAAATCAAATGTATAGATTATGAATTGAATGTTGTATCTGTGACATAAAGATTGTTTTAAATTGTGTAGATGGACTGTATTATTATTATCATTATTACTATTGTAGTTGTTGATGTGTCTTATTTCAATCAAAAAGTTTCCAGAATTTATGCACTGCGTAAATGAGACGTAAGTTTTAAAATAAGATTTGTTTGTCAATACCAGTTTGCAAATTCATGTGTGCTTAAGAATGTGAGGGCGTACAAACATCCGGCATTCTTACTGAGAAGTTCACAGTTTCTTGTAATTACGACGTCAGCTTGTATACTTTGAAATATGAGGCTTAAAGTACATAAGAAAATTGAGCGCAATTTGAATTAAGTAATTTCACGAGTACAATCAGCCATCATGTTAACCGCAAGAAACGTTAACAGTGGGGCTATTTTTCATCAGATATATTTAGTGTACAGTGACAATGCAGAAAGAAAGAGACAGAAATTGTTTAAGAATGGTTTGAAGTGCATCTATAACAAACCAAAGTTGGCCACCATAAATTACTAAAATCCAGCATATAATTAAAATTTTTCCATCGTCCGAAACCTTTCATCAGCGGCAAGGAGTTAAGACTACAGTTAGAGAAATAACCGAAAACATTTGCTTCCTTCCTTTGCTTTCTTTACAGGCGGAAATTTTCTGTGAGGTACATAGAAAAAGTCGCGACCATTTGTATAAGTTAAATCTAGCAAGGATTTTTTTTTTTTTTAATTTTATTTTAAGAAAATATTATGTAAAATTAGAAAATAAGACTTAGAACAATTATCACTCTTTTTTTTTTTTTTTTGAAAAACAAATCCTACTTGAAAAATAGTCACAGAAGTGCCGATTAAGAAGGGAAAAGCCCGAATTCTCAATTACATCAATGATTAGTTGACATAATGGGGGTCTGAAACACTCGGAAATTTATAAACCCGAGCATTCTTCATCTTTCTGAAAAGGAATTACTTCCATTTTAATGACATATCTTTTAAAAATTAATAAAGTTTTATTTATAAATGATATGAATTGATACAAAGTTAGACAAAGAAAAATAATGTTGAATTTCCTAATTTACACAATTTTTTGTTAAATAATGTTAAAAACGTATTTCCTACATGAAGTTTATACATTTTTGGTAAACAAATAAGCAAAATACATTTTTTTTTTACTTATAAAAGAATAGAAACAACATATTGAAGGTCAAAATACACTTTTTCAAATATTGAAGGTCAAAGGTAAAAATGTTTGACCTTGAAATGAAAAATAAATAAATAAATAAATAAAATAAAAATAATAAATAAATAAATGAAAATATGTGCATGCGATATATAATTTGAAAGCGTGTATTAAAATCTTTCTAATGATTTCAAATTTATGCCTCTAAGTCAGTTAGGGAACAAACATTTGTAATACAAGAATTTTGAAATTTTGCACTTTTTATCCATTTTTACAGCCCTCTATATCAAACACTAAAAGAGGCAGAGACTTATTAGTTGGTATACATTCATTTTTCTATAGAACAAATAAATGAACCTAGTTTCATAGGAATCTGGTGGTGGCGGGGAGGGGGTTGTCAGGTTTTTAGCTTCGTTGATTTGACATAGGAGACTCACTGGGAGATGATATGAAGGCTTAAATGTTTATTTGTAGCCCTAATAAACGTTTCCAGAATAATTATAATTTAATGAAATCACAACTCTACTTTTCGTTATTAGGGGAAGAAAATTTTTTTAAAATATCAATCATAACAATTCAAAATAAATAACTTTCATCTAAAAAATAAGAAAAATTAATAATCTCATTGGATTATATTCATTTTAAATGTCAATTTACATAAATAATATACTGAACAACGATTATTGATTTACACGAAAAACCTACTGCAATTGATTTGTTTATTACTTAACATACAAACATAAAACATATTTTGTATGCATTTGATATTTAGGTAAGTAAATCAGGTGTTTTTACAACCCATTTAGTATTGAATTACAGCTCTCATATTACAGCTTTTTCTAATGTGTAAAGCAGTGTGTGTTTTCAAGGATGTCACACTTTGAAAACACACTCAAAGTATGTTAGAAAACATAAAAAAGAAAAAAAAAAAAAAAAAAAAAAAAAAAACAGCCGCAAGAAAAGCTAGATCATTCTTAGATTATTAATGGGTTACTGGCGTACCAATTCAAAAATTCCTTGCAGGGATAATAACAACTTTGCAGAAAGTATTTTTTCTCTCTTGTCATACTATGTGAGTTGTTGGTTGCTAATTTGGAATTGTATTCTATTCTAGGGAGTGTCAGAAAATTTGATGAGTAATATCGATATGTATATAGATATATAAATATATATATCCCCGAAGAATTAAAAAAAAAAAAAAAAAAAATAAAGAAATAAATTTATTTGTACCAACCGGTCATGCTACTCTTTTTTTTGAACTGCAGATTGGAGACTCAAGGTAAGTGAAGGACATAAATTCGCAGTTGAAGTTGAAGACATTGGATTAATGTCTATGAAAACAATTTTTTTCTAACATATTATTAAGAAATAAGTTAATATAAATTCTTAAAAAAAAATCTTATATTCAGCTAACAAAGTTTCTAGAAATTATTTACCAGTATGAAAACAATTTTAACATGTAAAGAGGACCGGAGACATTTAGAGCTTTATAAGTGACCAAATGGCTAGAAAAAACCTTAAGAGAATTAATTTTCTGTAAAAAACGGGGATCATCGAAGGATCGAAGTTCTGTGATATATTTCGGCAGAATGTTTTTTTTTTTTTTTTTTTTTCCCCTCTAACCCTTGAAAATTGAAACCTGGTGTGTATCAGGATAGTTAAATTATCCGTATTCATTGGGCTGAAAGTGAATAGTTACATTTTAATTTCAATGTACACTAACAAATCAAATCTTTTTAAAAGAATGAGTTATATAAAATCATTTATTATAGTATTCCTTTTTTTTTTTTTTTTTTTAATTGTCTAATATCTGAATTTCTGTACATTCAGTCGATTAAAGAAATCACGTAATTTTATGAAAACCTTGATAATAAGCATTATTTTTGATTCAGTCTTCTTGCATTGGATTTGGGGAAAATAACATTTTCAATCTTTATTTTGTAATTTTTGATAGATATATGGATTTACCTAAATGTTTCATGTAAAAATTTCAGTTATTTCAGGACGCAATTTTGCATAACATTAAAATCTTAAATTTTATTGTTAAACTCGATATAACACATGAAAAAAATATCCCCACCACAACCCCCAAAATTGAATGAATGTGGCTTATATAAACACCATAAAATGCAATAAACTCGCAACAATTGTTTTTGGTCGAAAAAACACGCGACCCTCATCAGGTGAATAAAGTAAGCACGAGTGCTGCAGTCAAAGCGGCAACGCACCAAATTTAGGTGCGTTGCCGCTTTGACTGCAGCACTCGTGCTTACTTTATTCGCCTGATGAAGGGTCGTGTGTTTTTTCGACCAGAAACAATTGTTGCGAGTTTATTGCATTTTATGGTGTTTATTCAAAGTTTGTAAGTAATAATTTTTACAACGCCAGTTTTGTGGTGCTTTTTTATTAAATGTGGCTTATACTCTGATATGAATTTAACGTTCGATTTCAACACATGTGTTCAAGTCGAATACATGTGTTGAAATGTCTGTAAGTTGTAAGATTACGTGCCTTAATACATGTACTAAAGTATGAAATAACAAATATATACCTTAAAACTAAAATACATGATTTAATCCATTTTCAATGAAAGTACGTATATTGGTGTTTCAATGTTCAATTTCGTTACTCGACATTATAACGGCAAAAGTTCTAAATTTTTACAGTAGTAAATGAGAACTATGTTAAATAACAATTATATTATTATTTGAAGAATAAATATTACAGCATGACAAATATTTATAATTCGTATTTTGTACAACGTAATTTCAATTTTCAATTCCGAAATTCTGTGGTATACGAACACAAAAGTTGAGGGAAGAAAAAAAAAAAAAAAAAAAAAAGCGAAATCGCAGAGCACTTGATCCTTCTGCAAATTAACTCTTGTGACAATAAGCCTCACTCTTTACTTAAACAGTCAGATAGAAAAGTGAAATTTTTCATATTAATAATCCATTGTTCTAATTTAAATAAAAGCCACAGAACTGCATTGAAAATTGTGAGAAAGAGTCTTGCAAAAATTGTTACCACTCTTCTGAATTACCCTTACAGTGATTTATCATCGCCAAATCATCTTGAATGGTGCGGGCACGAAATCAAATTCTTGAAATTGCCACTTGATGTGTTAAATCATTGACGCTTGTTGAAGACTAGGAAACAGTTCTATTTAGGAGATTTATTTCAATGGTTTTGCGTCTGTGTTTACCAAGAAAAATAATGTGGAAAAGCTCTTATATATTAGATAGTGAAAATAATAGATTCCCTTTTCAAATTCTACTTTGCGGGCGAAAAAGAGAACGGAAAGTGGTATTGCGACTATCGCCAAAATTAAGCATTTGTCGTTACACGTTTTTTAAACATTGAGGTTATTTAATTAAATTTGTTCAGAATAATTGAATGTTGGGTAATTTTATGTTTATGAATAAGGGAGAGTATAAAAATTACGATTTCAAATTAAATAAAACGTATGTATTAATTAGTGCCTTGTTAATGAAAAGCTTTGTGCAGTATTATTAATGTTTAGAATTTTATTATGTAATTAAAGGATATGAGATTATTATTAATTTGATACTTTGATATTAAAAATGAAGGATAATTAAAAATTTGTTGACATTGGATAATTATACGTTAATGATAATTTTTTAATATCCATGACTGTTTGTTGTGTTTGGTACGAGCAATAGTGAATTTAGGGAGAAAAACATATTACTGCGAGTATTAAATGCGTTATAAAAAAAACTTACATTGTAAAATAATACATATTTATTTTAAATAAATCAGTAGTAAGTGTATAGTAAATTAGAAAGACAGATATAAATATGGATATTAAATTTAATAACTGTTTGAATTAAATATAGTTGTAAATAAAATGTAAATCTTTAACAAAATATATTTGAATAATAGTAATATACCGATATTATTTAGTAGAAAAACTTTTATACGAAAAATAAGAAGAACAACTTGGTCAATTTAGCCAGAATTAAAACATTTTTGACATTATATTTTATTTCTCTTATTTAAACTTTATAGGCATAAGTAAACGGTCAGTTGATTACTTTTGATTACGTAATATTTTAATTACATTACCATGATTCACACACCCGAGCCATTTCACAACCAGACGTCGACAGAATAAAAACTGTTGGCACCTACCAATTAGGTTAAATGGAAGAACAGTATTTTCAAAGGAAGCTCATAATTGGCTCATGAACAGAAGTAAGCAAAGATACTCGCATTAAATTCGTTATACGGTAGGTACTCCAGTGATTTGCATGCTCCAGTAATTGACATCTATCCCGAAATAATTCATAAATAAGAAAAATCATAAAATCATATAAGAATTTTAACATTTTGTGTCAAACACTGGAGCATAGGGTGCTAATAACTGGGAAAATGAATAACTAGCAGTGTCAAACACTGAAACATAGAGTGCCAATTACTGATAAAATGAAAAACTCGCAGTGTCAATTACTGGAACATTGAGTGGGTGTCAAATAAAAATTCATAAAAAAAAAATAATAATTGTTATCAAATGTATGTCTTTCATACCATATGTACTAACTCAAGATTTCTAAAAATATTTTCTGATGACTAGAACATTAAAAACATCAGAGATTGCTCTAAAAGTGTCAATCACTTGTACTTACCCTAAGTTCTATTTAAACTTACTTATTTAAACTTTTGTCAAACCTCAAGCAATCGGGAGAATATGAAATAAAGACCAATCAGTACTTCCTCCGAGATATATGGGTGAATCTCCAGAAACCTAACAATATCATGTCCAAGTAAAATGGCTGGACATAGAAAAATTTGTATTTTTTTTTTATGACACAATTTTTTCAGTGTATTCTCATGCGTATAAAAAATATTATTCATTTACTATTTAATATAAAACAAAATTTAAATGACTGGAATGTCACTTTCCTTACCTGTCCAAATCTTATTTTTTTTTTTCTGAAACTTTATTTATTTATTTAAAAATTTCTCATCAACATTTCACAAATTAAATTTATATCAGTAAAATATGAATATTTAAAGGTGTAATATAATATTTTAACCCCCCTCCCTTTAATCATTGCACTTACCAAGCTATATCATTTTAAATTTTGTGTTAAGTTTTTTATGTCACTCTCCTGACTTAGGTAAATTTTCGATAATTTTAGAGAAAAAAAAAAAGGAATTTTTAGCCTGTTAGGTAACAATACTATTTATTTCCATTTCCAACATTTTTTGGATTCATAGAATGGTTTGAAGATCTGAATCACCGAGCGTTCTTATAATAGTTTTGAAGTTTTAAACTGAGGTATTTAACATTTTAGTTTGTCCCTCTCTTGTACAACATTTCTATTATACATGGAAGAATTTTTCGAAAATAATACCTGTTATTCTACGTAATTAAACGACGATAATTATAAACAAACCTTCTTAAACCCAAATTTGGCTCAAAGCCTGAGTAGCAGACCTAATATAAGAAAAATGTCACTCTCTTGGCAGGCAAAAGTGTCACTCTCCTGGCATAATTATTATAGTTAAGCATGGCCAGATACTTAGCATAATTAAAGCGAATTCCCTTTACTTTTCCCTTGTTATGTGTCTTATAAAGAGTTGGTATATATGTATATATATGTATAGATATAGATTTTTTAAAGCATTTTTTTTTTTTTTTTTTTTTTTTTTTTAACAGTTATTCGAAGATGTTATGTTTTTAGAGAATCACCCATATATAAAATATAATACTTTCCAGAAATAAATTAGTTTTATATGTAATTGCGAAACTATAGAATCAATGAAATAGAAGTAAAAATGAAAATAGTTTTTTTGTTGAAATTTTAAACTCGTTGATAAATACGAGAAAATAAGAAAATAAAAATAATAAAATAAAAATAAAAATTCAAATATTTAGAAAATTTTTAATTTTATTTTACTACGGTTTCACGTCGGCATATTTTGATCAGGAAGTACCGCTTTTTGGCGTTCTTCTAAACCGTCCCATTTCTTTTTGAAATATCCCACGGAAGTCGCATAGCTTATTTCCACATCTTTGTTCCGCAGTTAGTAGAGTTCTACTCAAAAGCCCGGAATTAGCGAAATTTCCCGCCCAAAATCATTTTCTACCCTCCTTCCACTTAAAAATCGAAAATTCCTAAATCTTAATTCATTTCTTAACAAAAGGATTTTATGTATTTGCGTTTAGAATATTTAAATTTTATCCTCAGCAATCAATGCGATAAAGGCTCCTGACATATATATTCGCTGATAGCATTTAAGAGATTACGCACGAACACGCAAAATACTTATTTAAATAATGTATTGTTTTAAATGGACGCATAAATGCGATACTTCTTTTTTTAAAAAGCCTAATTTAACGTGAATGTTAGAAACTTATCGATAACTTTGTGTTCAAATCTTATAGATAGAATATATTTTACTTGCATACTTGGACAAGTACCTGTAAAGAAATTTGTATTGCTATAATAAAAATAAATAAATAAATTTTAGAAGTATCCTATGCTTTGTGTTCATATACTTAATTTTGGACAGAATGTTGTTATAGTGTTACTTATATGAAAATGCGACACTGCACCTTTATCAATTGTAAGAATTTTATGATATAGTTATACAAATGTTCAATTTATTCTTACATAACTGCAGATTACGTTTGAAATTTTCGTAATGCCAAGATTATGAACCCGAAGAGAAAGAGGATAATGATTGAACTAAAATATATTTTACGCACTCTAAAGGATTTATTGCAAAGTTCATTTAACAATATGTAAAGCAAACTATCTCGTTTCTCGTGTATCATATGTTAACAGGAATACACTACTGTTAAAAAATATATAAAGCTTTTAGAAGAATAGTTGTAAATTCATCAGATTAACTTATGATACAACAAGACCTTAAGAAATCTCAAGGACTCACCGATGATATAAATTGGACGCATTGGGTTCCGTAATAAAAATGTGTCCAAATTAACTATATGAAACAGATAATTTGATAAGGCAAGTTAGCACCATTATAAAAATGCATTTTTGAGGTAAATATAAATAGGTAGGAATGAAGTCATATAAAATAGATAGAAAAAAATAAAATAAGAAGTATAACGAAGTCTATAATTCGATTTATCTCATTTGCTATGTAAATTCATAGTAATCCGGAAAGAATGTAGTAAATATGATGTTGAACGATTATAATTGGAATCTTCTGAAGAGACGAAATAAACCTAGATTATATGTAAAAAATTGTATGGGCTTATTATTTGCAAACTGTTTTGATGAGTTCTATGTTTTAAATATTATTTTTGGTAAAAACCTGAAAATTATATTTTAAAGTAAGTCAAGGATCATAATATTTGTTTTGAGGGGTCAAAATATTTGTCTTTTCTAGAATTTAACACATTTCTATTTTTTTTCTTCATAAACTCAAACAAACTTGAAAACTAATAAAATTACCAAACTTCTTTGTTTAAAAACGTATTTTATTTTCGTCTACTTATTTATGTTGTTTAGTAAAATAATTAAAAAGAAAAAAGTCATTTTAAAAAATGATTTTCTACTTAAAAGAAAAAAAAAATAGTCGCGATGATCTTTAAATTCAGAACATTTACAAAATAAAGTTTTTAACCCGTCTATATTTTATTACTTTCTGAACATACATATGTAAGGAAAGTATTGTAATCATGTCAAAAATCCGACTCTGAAATTTTGGTGTTTCTATACGTTTTGAGGTCCCCTGAGTTCATTTTTACCATATTTACGATGATATACAGTCGGTAACAAAAGTGTCCGAACACAAGGAAAAATTCCTATGTAAGAAAAGTGCACTTCATACGGTTTTGTTAAATAAATCCTTATCGAATCATGTTCTTAGACTGACTAAGAACAGGATTCGACAAGGATTTATTTAACAAAACCGTATGAAATGCACTTTTTTTACATAGGAATTTTAGCTAGTGTTCGGACACTTTTGTTACCGACTGTATGTGTGTGAATGAACACGGAAGTGCCTAAATGCTTTGTTCGAATGATCTGAGAATTGGTACATATATATTACAAGTTAGTATAGTACGAACTTTATCGATTTTGGCAATTCTAGCTTTTATAGTTTTTTTTTACAGGGACACAAGGAAAAATTCTTTATCATTATGGCCTATGGCACCAAATTTTTTAAAGTGCGATAACGTCTAAACGCCTTATTCGATTGAGTTGAAAATTTATGCACATATTATAAGCCACAGTCGCACAGACTGTATAGATCTTGGGGAATTTAACCCTTATATTTTTTTTACAGGGACACAAATAATTATTCTTTATTTTTATGGGCTATAGGCCGGATTTGTTTAAAGTGCGATAGCGTCTAAACGTTTTATTCGATTAAGCTGAAAATTTATACACATGCTATATATCACTGTTGCACAAATTGTAATGATTTTGGTGAATCTAGCCCTTATAGATTTTTACAGGGACACAACAAATAATTCGTTATCATTATGATATTTGTGATGGCTGAAATATATATATATGGCTCAAATTATTTGAAGTGCAATAGCGTAAAATTAAACAATGGATAAAAATACTCAAACACCGCATTAATTTTCACTTTTGTTTATTTAACGACGTGTCTTATTTTAATTTATTTATACAACCTTTAATTACTTAACGCTCGGAAAGTCGAGTGCAGTCACTTCAGATTTTTTCTAAGTTAAAAATGCATCTTTATCTTAAACCAATAGAAGCTCTAATTATAAATACTACAAATTAAGTTTTTTAGAGTATAAAATTGCCTAATCTTTTTCATTATATTTAATTACACAGGTCTACAAAAATGAAGTCGACAAAATTTTATTTGATAATATTAGCTTACCTTTATGTTTTTTGATGTTCTGAAATAAAAAATGCAGCCCATTTTTCTACATCACGTACAGAGTTTTGTCAATACAAGGTGTTTACAGACACAATTTCTTACATATACATCATAACAATTGGTTGGTTGATTCGTTGGTAGGGCTTTACGTAGTACTTGTGCTGCGCAATTACAACAATAGGTATCCATGATTAATTAATCATGGAACCATACTATAAAACTTACCATATAATTATACTGGTGGAAGAGTAATGGAAGAAAGTGTATAGGTAGGCACCCTGTATTGGCAAAAATCTATACGTGATAGAGAAAAACTGGCTTCATTTTCGGTTTCAGCATACCAAAAAACATAAAGAACAACCATAATTAAAAACAAAAACTATTTTATTTACGAGACAAAACTTTAGTTAAAACACATTTAAAAACAAAATATACATTTAAAAACATTTAAAATTTAGACGTTTCGAAACCCGTCCAGGTTTCCTCATCAGTATCACTACAACGTAATTTGCAAGCATTACATGAATACACAAGGAATTTATAGAAGTACTGAATATTGAGGAGCCAGTGCTCATGCTTCATTGATAATGTAGAGATGGCTGGTAGTGTGCCAACTCTCAAGAAAAATAATTGATTTATAATTATCATAGCCAGAATTTAGAACTTTTATATTATCGAAGTCAGGAATATGATCGGTTTCTATTGAATGGATTACAATTTTAGAATTTTGGTTGCAATTTTTATATGACCGTCTGTGCTCCTGTAGTCTAATTCTTGCCGTACGGTCAGAATCACCTATATAACCATATTTACAATTTTTACAAGGAGTTAAATATATTACGCCACTTAGATCCAAAGAAGGGGTTCCAGGTTTAAAGTTAAAAAGAAAGTTCTTTAATTGTTTGATCGGCCGGAAAGCAGTATAAATATTATGTGGTTTAAATAATTTAACAAGTTAATTAAAAAATTTTCTTTTTAACTTTAAACCTCTAACCTCTTCTTTGGATCTAACTGGCGTACTATATTTAATTCCTTGTAAAAATTGTAAATATGTTTATATAGGTGAAACTGGCCGTACGGCAAAAATTAGACTACAGGAGCACAGACGGTCATATAAAAATTGCAACCAAAATTCTAAAATTGTAATCCATTCAATAGAAACCGATCATATTCCTGACTTCGATAATATAAAAGTTCTAAATTCTGGCTATGATAATTATAAATCACGTATTTTCCTTCAGAGTTGGCACACTGCCAGTCATCTCTACACTATCAATGAAGCATGCGCACTGGCTCCTCAATATTCTGTACTTCTATAAATTCCTTGCGTATTCATGTAATGCTTGCAAATTATGTTGTAGTAATACTGATGAGGAAACCTGGACGGGTTTCGAAACGTCTAAATTTTAAATGTTTTTAAATGTATATTTTGTTTTTAAATGTATTAAGTTTTTTCTCGTAAATAAAATAGTTTTTGTTTTGAATATATATATAATTGAGACGGTTTGATGTTTGTGTACGTTAAAAATAAACAACCATAATTTTAAAATCAAAATTTTACATGTCGTCCTGTGTTATTATTTGATAGCTTTGTGCCATGATTGATAAGGGAATAATATTATAGTTCTAAAAAAATTAAAGAACACGCTTTTATAGAAATGTGAACTAAAAAGCACAAAATATCTATCTTAGTATTAAAATGCAGGGTAAAAGAAAATCGTGTGAGTGACACACCATAATATTTACATACATTTAAATCTTTAATTAAAATAATTTAGAATTAAACAAAAACCATTTTTTAAAAATCTCCCCTGACTGAAATCGAACGCTAGACCTTCAGGCACGGAGCTATACCTCAACGCCACGCCGTTCACGTAGGGAAAGTCTTTTTTTACAATATAGATTTTTTGTTTGCTCCCAGAGCGATTACAAAAATACAAACATACATACATACATACATACAGGTGAAGCTAATAAAAGCGTGTTAAAAAAAAAAAAAGTGTTTTTAGCTAATAAAACCAGTGCAGTTGTAAACTCATCATCCTATCTTATTATGTAGCAACACTTTATCATTCTGATATCTCAAGGACTCACGGATAATATAAATTGGACATATTGGAATCCGAGATAAAAACGTGACCAAAATAATTATTTGAAACGAATCATTTGATGAGGCAAGTTAGCACTTAGAAATGAATATTTGAGCTAGAAAAGGTAAATAGATAGGATCGAAAATAGAAGAAGAAGAAAAAAAAATAATAATATGGCGAAAACATACAACGAATCTCAAACATTCGTTTCCTATGTAAATTCTAATAAAATGGAAGGAGCGAAATAAAATATGTTGCTGCTCCTATGTAATTGGTATTCTTAGAAATCACGAAAGAAGCTCAAATTTTGTGACATTTGAATTACATAATTTGCATACAAATGATTCTGTTTGCTTATTTTTACTACGCCCAGCCAGATTCTTTTGACGAGTCTATTTAATATTTATCACATTACGTTTGTTATGGAAAATGAATAACTTAATAACTGAGTTATAACGAAAATAGAGATGTTTGTGGTGATTTCATTACTAAAGTGGAAAATTATTATGTTTATTGTGTCACATCGATATTAAGACGTCGTCGTGAATGTGACATTGTTCCTGATTTTTAAATCAAAGTGGAAATTTATGAACTCAGTTTGTGGATAATTTTGTGAATAAAAGAAATCGCAATAAAATTTTACAGTCTAAATAAAGTAAATTTCTTTTTTAATAGTTTTATATAGCATTTATTGTGTTTCTATAATTTGTTTATACATAAATACATGCTGAATTTCTGTAATAATTTTTCGAATAAAATAATGTCGGACGAATTTTTAACCGTTTGCGGCGCAAGACAATTTGAAACATTTAAATTATACTGCCACCGAAATTCGTGAACTAAATTAAATTAAAAGAAAGTTTAAATTTTAAGGTTTAAAAAACCGGCTTTTTCTAATATGTTATAAACGTGAATTTTTGCTAAAAAATTTCCGGGATGAATTTTTTCAGCTGGATCTTAAATTTTGCGTCCTCGCAGCGAGGACAGCGCGCGTTAAAGGGTTAAATCTAAATGAGGTGTGTTTTTTAAACGGTTTTAATTGATATGCATATATTGAAATTAATTTGTGCGTATATTTTCTTTACGTTTTAAATTAAATGCAATACAATTGCAAATTTTGATGCTTACATAAAGTATGACAATTCGTTGCATACAGCACTTCCAGGAAAAAATGTAATAAAATAAATACGCTGAATTGAAATACATCACTAGAAAAAACAAGAATAATACTACTCTTTTATTAAAATAGATTGATTACACACGCGTCAAATATTGATCTCTTAAATTAAATTAAATTATGTTTAAAACAGAAACAGTAATAAATACTGTAGTAATAAAAGTATTCAAAATTCTTTTCTTCTTTAATTTAATATAGATATCTATTTTATAGTTTTAAAAACATGTTATATTATATTTTTATTGATTTATTTATTTTAACTTGTTCATTAGATTATTTTGTTTCTCTTTGGAAATCGGGAAAATAGTTTTTTAAAAGCAAGCAAAAAAAAAAAAAAGGGCGAAATTTTAGATTTTAACTTAAAACTAATAAAAGTAACTGTAATAAAAATAATTTAATTTTCTTGAACAAATTTCTGTTTATTTAAATTATTATAATCATAAATATTAATGATTATTAATATTATTATTTTTGCATCTCAATGAATGAAATGAATATTTAGTACTACGCAGTTAATTTACTCATTCCTAATATTTTCTTGATATAAAACATCCTTTTCAACTTAAAATTTGCATTGAATAGGAGTCGACGAAGTAGTAAAAGTCTTCACAATAAACAAAATGAAAATTTTTACTCGATAATATTTATTCCCTAACTATCTGGTTTTCGTTTTCGACCAATTGAACCCTCTTTCATTAGTTCATTTCCCAGTTTTTATGAATCTATTAAATTTGATTTATGGAAGAAAAGTGTCGTCATTAATCTGTACTCGTTCCGTGTACAGGTATACAGTCTCTCTAGCGACTGCGAGTGGAATAAATTTTTAATTGGTCTCTTAAAACTCCTTTCTTTGTAATTCGGAGCTATATATTCTAAAAGAGTCTTCATTAGAAACGAGATGACGTTTTAAATGTATAACGTATATGTCGAGTAGAAATTTTTCTAATTTATTTAAAAGTATTTTTTTTTTCTAATTTTCGTGAAACAAAGTAAAATGTTAAATAGTAAAGAATCTGTAAATTTTCTTTTAGTTTCTTTATGTTTAAATAATAAGTAATAATAAAGAAAGATCAGTTTGGTCTAATAACATAGGTCTAATTTTTTTGGAAAAATTTGATTTGATAATTTCAGCTGATACATATATATATTCGTGTGCTGAAACCAAAAATGAAGCCAGTTTTTCTCTATCACGCATAGATTTC
The DNA here is from genome assembly GCA_963930645.1 of Salticus scenicus. Taxonomy (NCBI): domain Eukaryota; kingdom Metazoa; phylum Arthropoda; class Arachnida; order Araneae; family Salticidae; genus Salticus; species Salticus scenicus. Next base: position 209,021,248 of record OZ005654.1, read on the forward strand.
TGGCAATACATGGTGTCTACTGACACAATTTCTTCATTTTCAGTACTTTTTAGTATGTTTCCATGATTAATTCTAATTAATTCTAATTACTGATGGAAACGTACTATAAAAGTTACCTTGTAATTACTCTTATATCGGTGGAAGTGTCACGGAAGAAATTGTATCGTTTTTTTTTATGTTTAAATAATAAGTAATAATAAGGAAAGGTCAGTTTGGTCTAATAACATAGGTCTTTTTTTTTTTGGAAAAATTTGATTTAATAATTTCAGCTGATACACATGTTTTTTCGTGTGCTGAAACCGAAAATGAAGTTAGTTTTTCTCTATCACGCATAGATTTTTGCCAATACAGGGTGTCTACTGACACAATTTCTTCATTTTCGGTACTTTTTGGGATGTTTCCATGATTAATTCTAATTAATCATGGAAACGTACTATACAAATTACCTTGTAATTACTCTTATATTGGTGGAAGAGTCACGGAAGAAATTGTGTCAGTTTCTTTATGTTTAAGCAAAAAGTAATAATAAGGAAAGGTCAGTATGGTCTAATAACATGGGTCAAATTTTTTAGAAAAATTTGACTTAATAATTTCAGCTGATACATATGTTTTTTCGTGTGTTGAAACCGAAAATGAAGCCAGTTTTTCTCTATCACGCATAGATTTCTGCCAATGGTGTCTACTGACACAATTTCTTCATTTTCGGTACTTTTTAGTAGATTAATTCTAATTAATTTCAATTAATCGTGGAAACGTACTGTAAAAGTTACCTTGTAATTAGTACTCTTATATTGGCGGAAGAGTCACGGGAGAAATTGTGTCTGTTTCTTTATGTTTAAATAATAAGTAATAACAAGGAAAGGTCAGTTCGGTCTAATAACATAGTTCCAACTTTTTGGAAAAATTTGATTTAATAATTTCAGCTGATACATATGTTTTTTCGTGTGCTGAAGTCGAAAATGAAGCCAGTTTTTCTCTATCACGCATACATTTCTGCCAATACAACGGACGCAATTTCTTCATTTTCGGTACTTTTTGTTATGTTTCCATGATTAATTCTAATTAATTCTAATTAATCATGGAAACGTACTATAAAAGTTACCTTGTAATTACTCTTATATTGCAGGAAGAGTCACGGAAGACACCCTGTCGGTAGACACCCTGTATTCACAAAACTCTATACATGATAAAGAAAATCTGGCTAAGTTTCGGTTTCAGCACCCCAGAATACAGAAAGATCGGCCAAAATCCTGAAATCAAAATCTTATATGTAGTCTTGTGTAATTAATATAATGATGAATTTGAATCTCGTCTTATCTATATAGTACATATACAGTCGAACCTCGTTAACGCGAATCTCAAGGGGGCTAAAAAATTTGTTCATGTTATCAGTAGTTCATGTTATCAGTAACTAATCTTCGTATAACTAAACTAATCTTCATATTGACCGGGATTGTAGAAACAGTTTATGTTAAAAGGAATTCATGTTAGCAGCGTTCACGTTAATGAGGTTCGACTGTATTATAATTAAATTATTACTTTCTTTGAGACACGGTGTTTTATACTACAATATGGTAGAAATAGTGTTGTTTTCAAAACTGCGTTTTTGATATATTTACACGTTTTGAAATTTCCTGAATCCGAAAATTATGTTTTTAGAGGTCAGTTTGTGCGTCTGTGTATCTGTATGGGAAATCGTTATCAGTATAACTCATAAACAAATATTAGAAGAAGTACAAACTTGGTATGTTAAAACACTATCCTAAAGGAGAATTATTCGAAATGTTTTATTGAAATCAAAAGTCAGTATTGTTCAATAATTAATTTAATGATGAATTTGAATCACGTCTTTTTATATAGTCCGTATATTATAATTAAATAATTATTACTTTCTCTCTGAGCCCTATACGGTGGAAAAAGTATTGTTTTCAAATTTGAGTTTTTATATCTTTACACGTTTTGTAGTTCATTAATCCGAAAATTAGGTTTTTAGCGGTCGGTTTGTATGTCTGTGTGTCTCTATGTAAATCCATCATCAGTATAATTCAAAAAAAAATATTGGTAAAAAGTATAACTCTGTATTCTAATTCTCTGTCGTATAGTGGTGTTACTTGGAACTGTTTATCAAATTCAAACAAATTGTCCGTGTAGATTCAATATGTTATATTTATAAACGGAATTTCGTTATTGTACGTTTAAACATCTTTAGAACTGCACTAATATATATATATATATATATTTATATATTTCTTATAAGCAGAAACTCATTTTGTATGTAGAATATGATGTGAAAATGATTGACTATTTGTTTACAGACAAATCAATTCGGACTTATTAGGGGCTGTATCTAGAAGTTCCTTTCAGTTACATATCTAGTGTTGTTATGCGCATCTTTTACTGCGCTAAATTTACGTATACTATGTGATGCGTTTGAAATTTACGTACAATAAACAGGTATATACAAAAGCAAACGAATATGTCCGGTTTTATTGGATATAATTGATGAAAGTCTTTCAACAAATTATACTTTGTACAAGGAATTTGCCAAAGAATGAAAATTACGTTTTCATACTCAAAACATTGATTGGAGTCATTTAAAAATTTGAAGTAAATTTTTTAATTTAATAACAATTTTAAATGTTTAATTAATGAATGCGAATAATTAAAAAGAAAGTTGAGGAAGTGGTATTTCCCCCATACAGAATTATAGTACGTAGAACACAGTTTATAAAACTTCCAGTGTAAGAGAAAGTAGCGTGAGTGCCACATCACTTTCTTTTTAAATAAATTGTACGAAATAGTAGATTGCGCAGTAAAGGTGTTCGAAGTATCTAACGAACGAAGCGTGAATTTAGAAGGTTAAGTGTATTTATACTATGTAAGCATAGAAAAAAATCTTATAAAATAAAACTTAGAGTTAAGAAAAATGTGTAATTTTTAATAACCAACGTAAAGTAAAAGAAATGAAAAAAATTTTTGTTTCCATTTTAATCAGTTGTAAAGCTAGGATTGTATCCAGGGTGAGGTTTTGAAATTCTATTACTCATTATATGAAGTACATTTTAATAAATTTATGACACATACAAAGAACAGAAAAAAAAAAAAAAATCTATCTACCTAGAGGTATAGCCAATCTAAAAGCTTCAAAGTAAGAGAATCTTCGAACACAGGCGAAATTTATTATTGCGTAACATTTAAGATAAACATTCATCCATATTATTAGATTTCGTTAACATGTGAAAATTCATGTGAAGGAAAGCACAACCAAATAATCGTAGCATTCATGTAGTTTCGACTTTTCCTGTCCAGTTTTTCGTCTATAGTTTCTATTCCGTTTAATGAAACGGCTTTGCTGTAGAAATCTAAGGGGAAAAAAGAGAGAGAGAGAGAGGGGGGGGGGGGGGGGGCAGAAAAATAGACAGAATCCGAGAAATTTCTATTATAAAGTAATGAAATAATTGCAAGCAAAAAGCTTTGGATATTGAGGCTTTTCTTTTCACTGATTTTTACACATCAGGCATTTCTTTTTACATAAAAGATTTCGTATGTATTTAATTTTATTTTTTGCAGCTTTAAATACTATGTAACTGGTTTACACCTGTAAATTCTTTCTTATTGTTTTCAAAAAAAAATTTTCGATAAGGCTTTATGAAAAAGTTATTACATTCATATGAAATTCCATAAAGAAATATAGCAGCAGACAAAAAATGTTTTTGAATATTTGAATTCGACAAAATGTCCTCAATAATCTATTTGATAAACATACTTTTAGTTTGAAACATTTTCAAATAATTTTATATATATATATATATATATATAAAAGCTTATGTCTGATATATACATTTTAATTATCATCGGTGTTAATTAATATTAGTATCAGTGGTTAGTTGAATATTTAGAAATATTTTGACAAGGTTTTGTGCTTAAAATTCATACAGTTACCTTATTTTACCGCTTTTACTGTAAAAACAGTGTAATTTTATTTATTTATTATATTGGTTTGAATTTGAAAATGTCATTTAATCGATTTTATTCAAATTTCAATAACTAAAAAAAGGTGTATCCTTAAGCGATCGCGACTTTTTGTTTTCCAATCATTTAAATATGACTTTGAACATTCTGTTTCATTGAAAGTCATATTTAATATGCTAAAAATGAGTTGATAGCTGTATGAAAATAACTATTTCATTTTTTATTTTCAAATTGGGCAATTTTATTTTTCTTAAATATTTCAACACTTGTTGGATGATTTAAATAAATTTTACAATTCCAAATTTGTAAATTCATTTACTTTATAGTTTGTTTTTAAAAACCTATCTAATTTATAATATTTAAGTTATAATAATACCAAAAAATCATTTTTATGCATTGTATTACGTGCTTCATTAAAATGAAAACTATATATGGCGTGGTTCTTATGACGGGAAACAAATCACACACTTATACAACAACAGAATAATTTTGAGTACATGATTTTTTGCACAGCTCCATTTTAAATTATTAACTCTGGAAATAACATTAGCAACTTTGATTCGCTTCCTAATCCAAGTGTTTCGTTTTCTGTCTCTTCGGGTGAATCCTAACATGCTTATCACCATGCTTCTCTAGGCTTCATAGTTAGGCTTCTCATAGCTCCTATTTATTTGTTTATTTATTTATTTATTTATTTTTTTTTAGGATCTAAGACAGTATAAATTACAGAGTGAGCAACCAAGAACGAATGGCAATGCCATCATTTAATATTTAATTATCACACGACTTTAATTTCCCATATTTATATTCTAAAAAATTATTTCTCGAACTAAAAATCTCTCTCTCTCTCTCTCTCTCTATATATATATATATATATATATATATATGCGTATATATATATATATATATATATATATATATATATATATATATATATATGTATATATATACATACATACATATATATATATTAAAAAGAAGACTTAATTATCTATTTATTTGAACCAATTGAAATAAAAGAAAACATTTATTTAATTATTTGAGATTATTTTGAATTATTTAATTGTTAATAGAAAGATCGAATTATAACTTTTTTCTTTCTTTTTTTCTTTTCTTACTTTTTTTCTTTTCTTACTTTTTTTCTTTTCTTACTTTTTTTTTTTTTTTTTTTAAATAAATTACACTTTGTCAAAGAAATGCTGTGACAAAACTAAGTGTCACATTCTTAAGTTTAAAAATACATAAATATAATACTGCAAGTTTTAGAAGAATAATTTTGAAAATTAAAATATTATTTTATGACGTTCTAAGAATTTTACGTTCGGCACAAGCCGTTACCTTAGCAAAAACAATGAGAAAATAATTCGCAATTTAAAATTCAGCATTCTTTTTATGATTTCTGAATACGTACTCTACTATCATAAGAAAGAAAAGAACTTTCAGCAGTCAGCTTTTAATGTGTTTATAAATGAAATAATTGGCTTAACTTATTGCAAATGTTAAGTTGGTCACCATAAAAAGACCATTGAATCACTACTGTTTTCTAATCTACAAAAGATAGTTTTATTTGGACCTTGTGTCGAAAAAAAAATAATAATGGAATTAATTTAGTACATTATTAACATAAATAACATTTATTCTATTATTTACTTATATATTTTGTGTTTAATAGAAAGCATTCCCCGCTTAAAAAATATATACTGTGTCTGTATGTAATATGTATTAATAAAAAATTAACCTTTGAATATATATATATATATATATATATATATATATATTTTACAGACGTAAAATTATTCAGTAAAATTGTAGTTCATTATTCGAACAAATTTATTTCGGATTTTTTTATTGCCAATACCTTAGACTCTTTTTTATAGCATGTAAATATTCTCGTAAACTTAATATTATTATTTACACCCTTATGGAAATAAAAATTTAACAAAAGGAAAAAGAAATTCTCCCAAACTTTAATTATATATATTACCATGTGTTTGTCCTTACTTCTTCATTTCTTTCGTATTTTTCACTAAAGTGTACTATGAATTCTACTTAGAATATTTTGTAATGAAAGGCAGCCTTTCATAAACTAAGACATTTTTTAATGGAAAATATCGATTAATAAAATGTTCAGATTAAAAGTTTTTGAAATTTATTAAAAATTATGCGTACAAAGGAAATGAGTAACTTTAGAATTCTGTAACTTCGATCAAATGCAAAAAGCTGAATTAATTATGACAAGAAGAAAAATTGACCCTCGTTTACGGTACATCATATCAATGTTCTAGAATTTCTAACTTCGGATCGAGTAAATTCTAGAGGTCAAATATCAACGAGGGTATATCAGTGGCAGGCTACGCCAAGGGGCCAAGTTTGATATTTGGACTGATCAACTTTCACTCTGGCTAAAATCAATACGGTTTTTCGCTAAAAAATGTATCAGGGAAAAAAAAAAAAAAAAAAAAAAAAACTCCTTACTTTATTTTTTTTCTTTATTTTTTCCTTTTTTTCTTTTGATTAATTTTTGATTCTAATTGAAATTTAACCTCAAGTTTTTACACTTCTTACTTTTTTTTCTTATTTTTTTTTTTTTTTTTTTTTTTTATCGCGAGAACGGAATAGTAAGATTTTTTTCTTCATTGTACAAAGTAATACAGCTAGAAAGGGAAGAATTACCTATAATAATAATAATAATAATATAATTATTATTATTTTTATCCCATAACGATCGCGTTATTGTCGATAAATGTGCCAGAAAAATGCATATTACTTTATTCAACGAAATTGAATAAAGATAAATATATGAATGAAATCCTGTTTAAAACGTACTAGCTATTTCTCGTCATAAACTAGTTAAACTGGTGCGATTATCTTAAAACAAAAACACGTTAAAAAAAAAAAAAAAAAAAAAAGAAAAGAAAAACTATCTGGTTATGGGACATGGTTTACATTTGATATTTTTGGTAATGTTATGTTTGAACGCTTTAATCTGGAGATATCAGAAGCACGAGAAGCAAGGGCGTGAAATCCTAACTTGTGATTTTGACATATGGTAAAAAGAAGGGTCAAAAAGGCAGTTATAAAATATCAAGGGTAAACGTTTTTAATTAGTAATTTGGAAAATTATAGTATGTTATTTAAAAATAACCTCTTATTTCTTTTCTTTTCTTTTTTCATTAAAAATTTATTTTGCAATTTTTATTTCGAAATTTTGCTCTATCTCCTAATTAATATTTTTGCCAATGTTATCTAATAAGTAAAAGTGTATTAAAACAAGTACCAGCGTTGAAAATATACAGGCAATGAAAATGAATGTCCCAAAACCGTATAAATATATTTTTTTAATCAATAATAACAGATTGTAATTGAAGTCTTTTAATTTTAAGTAAAATTAATTACAGAAATTCACAAGTCATAAAATATAAACTGGAAGTTTTTTCGGTAACGCTTTTTAAAAATCTGTTTTACAGAGAATAACATACGACATGCAGTTTTATCAAAAAAAAAAAAAAAGAAAGAAAGAAAGAAAATGGTGTAAAACAACCACTCGACATCCATTACCCACTATTACACGTATTATATTGGAGATAATGTGATCAGAAGACATAAAATTTACCTAATGAAGTAGACAGCAAAAAATTTTCCGGCAAGAGAAACTTCATACACATATAAGGACATATAAAGTAGAGTTTACATAGCAAGTTATTAAAAAAAGGAAAAAAAAATGAGTTAGTTTTTGGAAACACCAGTTTCCGAAATCTAAAACTGGCCTACCTAATCAGGATACTGTTAACTTTTCTGTAATAATCACGTAATACATGAGAAAGGATATCAAAAATGGATTTAGGTAACAATTTTCAAGAAAATCGTAAGAGCCGTTTTTGATATACCAAATTTTACTAAAACTTAGCATATTCAATTATTGACCGGAAAACAATAATTATATACAAAAAGATATACAAAAGGGAGTTAATATTCTGAGTTTGAAAAAAATTCGTACAGCCGTTTTCAAAGGAACGCACTTGCGAGACCTGAAACTGATAGCTATTTACATAGGACGCCTATCAATTTTCCTGAACTAACCAACTATATCATTCGAAAGGACATCTAATAGAGTGTTTATATAGTAGCCTTGAAGAAAATCGTTAGAGCCGTTTCTGAGATACCGACTTGCGGTCCCATTTCTGGTTTTTCAATTTTCTGCAAAATTTGCAAAATTCATCTGTATTCTCAATTCTGAAGTTTCGTAGTTCTATCTTTATTAGTTTCGGAGATGTGATAGCCAGAAGATTCCCCCATACACAAATATACACACACACGCACTAACCAATTGCCAAAACCTAGTTTTTTTTTGGACTTAGGAGACATTAAAACGTGTAAATCAGGTGAAAACTTGATATCGAATTTTTGTACCGAATGCAATTTCCATTACCTACGGTAGTCGGGTAATGGAAGTAATAATTAATGTTTAGGGGAAAAACCCCTCAAATAACAGTTAGTTAGTTAAAACGCACCTGAGTTTTATTAAAAATTCATAAGGTGTAAATGAATTTTATAATAAATTTATAAAAATGAATTTTTAAAATTTTTGTAAGAATTTAGTTCAAAGCAGAGAATTATTATGTTAGTGTATATTATAAAACCCTATATAACATTCTAGAACATCGATCGCCAAACTTTTTGACTTCACGAGGCACTAAATTCACTATTTAAAATCCCACGGTTCATTCACATATTAATTAAGAAACGTACATATATTTCTCGAATAATAATCGAAGAAGGCCCGTTTTATAAATATGAAATAAACCTATTTAGTATAAAACATTTCAAATGTTTATTTTCTTTAAAAATAAATAAATAAATATTTATAAGAACGAGGCTTAAAGTTTGTTAGATTGTAATAAAACAATTATAAAGGAAGATCGTGAATGCCTTTTTATTGCTTGCATATGCTAAGAAACTCAGATGAAAGGTTGAACTACAGTGATAAATTGCTATTTCCACATATAAAACTGCATTTATTAAATTTATTAATACATATATTGTATTGTTAGATAAAATGGGAAATTATATTTTCGAGGTATATTTTAAAGCTTTGATGAATTCAGATATTCTAATAAATTTAGAATAATTCCTAGTTAAATGCAGATAACAAATTTAAAGCGACAACTTCGCTTGATATTTACAATTCAAATTTTTTTGATGAAAGACTGTTCTGTTTGTCCACTCTCTTTTATTCAGAAAATTCTGAAGGCTATTCTTGTGAATATGAGGGACTCGGAACATCCTGAACTTTAATTTAACATCAGTATAATCTATATAAATAAAGCAAAGAGTTTGTCGGTGGAACACTTCCGGGTGGACCACTCCTATTTTTGATTGGTCTAAATTTAACTATTTTGGTGATGAAAGTCGGTCATTTTTTTTTTTTTTTTTAAGCAAAAACAGATGAATTTTTTTAAAAGATACTGCATCGATGTTATAATTTTTAAGAAGAGCTCTAAAAACTGTTCATTTTTTGTGAGGATACTATATATATCAAGTTATTAGATTTAAAGATATTACATTACAAAGTTTCACAACACGGTACCATTCAATTGCTTTTGATGAAGGTCGGCCATTTTTTTTAGTAAAAAACTGATGAATTTTTTAAAAAAGATGTTAGACATAGATGTTATACTTTTTTAAAAGAGCTCTAAAAACTGTTCGTTTTTTGTGAGGACACTATACACATCAAGTAATTAGATTTAAAGATATTATGCTGCAAAGTTTCACAACGCGATATCATTTGATTGCTTTTATCTTAAAATAAGAGTCTAACATTAAACAAAAAACAGTTTAATATTAAAGAATAATGAATAATCTTTTAAAAATTATCAGTTTGGAAGTTCTAAGAGCTGCAATTTTTACATTACAGCATAATTATTTATTTCCTATACATAATCCATTAAATTTGTAAACAATTGTTGATTCATTCTTGAGAATCATTCACATAAGACTATAGAGCATTGTCACAAAACGAATGCAAAACGGAAATATATTTAATTTAATTTGTTATATGTTATTGCTTTCTGATCTTAAAAGGAATTTTTAATTATGGTACAAAGCCCAAAATGGGATAAAAGAAATAAATAATGATTAAATTCTTTTGAAAATTCATTTAAATGTAGTGACCAGTAAAGCGGGCATTGTCTACTAGTTTCTGATAAAACATTAAAAAATGCAAATATTTTTGAAAATCAAATAATAATAATGATTTTTCGTGGACCACTGGTTGGCGATCACTGTTCTATAATAGAAGGGATTGTATAATAAATGTATATCTCATGAGAATTTTTTCATCGCTATGGCTGTCTTTTTCAGTCAAGAATTAGTTGAAGTAAAATGGTAATGTGACAAAATTTTGAAAGGTATGTTGTTTTTGTAAAATTTATGAATATATATTTTAGTGCTGCACTGAGTAGCACTTTGGCCGAGTAACCGAGTACCGAGTACTCTGCCTTTTACTACTCGGCCGAGTACCGAGTAGTTTTAAGAAAGAATAATTGATGTATTTTTCATGGGATAATAAAATCGTTTGCATAAAATACTTTGACACCACGTTTTAACGAAATAGTGTTAATTTATGCAGAGATAGGTAAGGGGTGATTGTTAGATGTTAATTACTATTACGTCATGAAGGTGAGGAATGGCATTACACTTGTTAGGTTTGGATTCGCTTGTGTATTGGAAACAGATGTTTACGGAGTTTGATAATTGAAAGGAAGGTGTGTTTGTTTATATTTTAATTGCTTATAGCAGATGGAATTGAAAATGAGTAATGGCATACAGCATTTATTGTGGTTTTATTTTAAGAAAATTGTTTAAGTTTAATTAAGAATAATTTGAGAAGAAAATTGAATATTTATTTATTTATTTATTTTTACTGTTTAGCTTTTCTTCACTTTTTTTTATAATCTGATTTTTTCTTGAGGCTATTTTTTTTAGATTTAAAATGAGTAAAGGTGTTAAGAATAGTTAATTATGCTCTTATGTTAAAATTAAGTGTCTGAGAAAATACATCATTTTATGCAATTTTTTAAGCAAAATCTATATTTTTTAACAAGTGTTTCTAATTTTAGAAGACGCATTCAAAGTGACTGTTTGTTAAGTATGAGTGAAAAACACTAATTTTCTTGTCAGTCTGGAAAGTTCAAGTTCTTCGGAAAATCAAAAGAAACAGTCACTCGGTAGTTTAATATTTGGGATGCCTTAAAGATGCTTCTCTTAAAAATTTGCTATTAATTGTTTCTTAATTACATATATGGCTTATAATATGAGAGTTCTTTTTTTTTTCTTTTTTCAGAAAACGGCTCTCGTGTACGTGTTTCTTGATATTATTTGAGATATTCAGTTTTCGTGTTTAAAGGAATTGGTTTAATGAACCTTAAGCTTACTCAATTGGGACAAACGTTCGTGTAAAATTTTGACTCTACCACTATTTCATATTAGCGTTTTTATTTTTTTTTTTAATTGAAGAAATTCTAGTGTTAAATAAAGTGAAGATTACTATTCGAAAGCATTGGGACTTAAAAACATGAACCGCATCCACTATGTAGGACACATGTATATATTGTATATCATCCAGAAAGGATTAGAAAGACATTTGCTATGTGTAAACTAAAAAGTAATAGGTTATAAAAATAATATGTTGCAAAAACTTATTACCAAAGGAAGTATGGAACGAAGTAACATATTACTGAAAAGTAACTATTTATCCAATCTCTTGCAGACATAACACAATATATACAGAATATAAACATTACATTTTAAACTTTAGAACATAAAAAAAAATAAATAAAAAAATAAAAAAATAAAATAATAACAATAATCATGCAGACGACAACTCTGGGAACCTCTTTAGTAGAAAGACAGTTACTGACTACAGTTAGGTTACCACGTGCGAAGTCACGTGGGTTTCATGATGCAACAGTCGCAGTGGTATTACAAGTTCATTTAGTTATTTCATTCAATTCGTACTGTGAATGTGATGCACATATAGTGGATGCTCACTTTATTATGATTTAACTTCCAATAACTTTTATTGGTTTATTTATACATTAGCTATTCTAAAGAAAAAAAAGCAGAAAAAAAATACCCCCAAATTTGTTTTTAGATAGCATTATAACATTAAAAGCTACAAGTGATTTGTAACTTCATTTCATGATTTTACTTACTATTTATATCATTTATCCCCCCCCCCCTTTTCTTTTTGTAAGAATTGCATATATATTTGAACATATATAAAATATTTCTTAAGATTATCATTATTAGTATTTTGCAAGTTTTTTATTCGTAAAAGAAAGGGTATTATATACATAAATTTTGCGAAATTTGCTGAAAAATTGACAACATTAGAGAAACATCATTCTAAAAAATAAAAAGCATAATTATTTATTTTTATTCATACTTATTAATTTTCATTGAGATTATATAAGTATTTGAAGTAAATAAAATTTTACCGTACATGAGCAAAATAAGCATTTTTCTCCATTATGTAAGTTTAAAAGCTAGATATATAGAGTAACGCATTCTAAAATTTCAGTTGAATAGAATAAAAATTAAGAAAGTTATTGTGAAAGGAAAGAACTAAATTTAAGTTTATTTTTTAAGAATTATAAGTTATCATAAACTTTTTTAACATATCACGTTTTTAATTTAGTGATCTAATTACTTCAGCTACATTGCAATGACTGATTTTTATGAAAAACCTTATGAGCTGGCATTCTTAGAAAAGAAGTAAATTTACATTACAGTTACAAGCCTATGAGGGTTTTCCACATTGCACATGTTTACTTTGAAGATCCAATTATTACAGTCTTAATAATAATAATAATAATAATAATAATTGCTTTAAATAATACCTTATAAGAACGCAACGCCTTATCCTTTTGATGATAACTTTCTTAACTTTTTAAACTAGTCAACTACTTTACATACCAAACTTTCAATATATGTAATAAAAAAATCTGGAGTGACTCCACTCGACTTTCCGAACATTGAGTAATTAACAGTTTTGTAGGCCATAATGATAAAGAATTTTTCTTTGTGCCCCTGTAAAAAAACTGTAAGTGATAAATTCACCAAAATATATACAGTTCGTGCAACTGCGACCTATAACATATGTACTAATTTTTTACTCAGAATAATGAAGCGTTTAGACGCTATCGCACTTTTAAAAATTTGGCCCCATAGGCCATAATGATAAAGAGTTTTTCCTGGTGTCTCTGTAAAAAAAACTGTAAGAGCTAGATACACCAAAATCTGTAGGGTTCGTACTATGGTGACTTACAATACATGTACCAACTTTCAGCTTATTTGAACAAAGCGTTTAGACGCTAGCGTGTTCACTCACATACATACACACATGCATACACACACACCTACACACATTATCCTAAAAATAGTGGAAACGGACTCGGGGGACCTCGAAACGTATAGAAACATCAAAATCTCAAATTCGGATTTTTGACATGATTACAATACTTTCCTCACTAAAGTGGTCGGAAAGTAAAAATGATATCTTTCAAGAAAGCGCAGTAAAACTTATTTTGAACAAGTTCTCATATCTGAAAATAAATAAATAAATGTATGGATTTATTTATTTATTTATTTATTTATTTTCAAAATAATGTTTTTTTAAATGATTTGTCCATTTTTCTGCAAGTTTTATAAAGTTCGATCTTGTTACAAAGTAAAAAAAAATATTTAGATAAAAATTAATAGTTTTACAAATAAAAATAAATAATTTGAATTATTTAGTACCATTGTAACACTCAGCAGACAAAAGATTTATATATATATAGGGTAGGTGCTCCAGTGATAGCCGTGTTCCAGTAATTGACATCTATCCCGAAATAATTGATAAATAAGAAAAATAATAAAATCATATATTTTACATATAAGAATTTTAACATTTTATGCCAAACACTGGAGCAAAGGGTGCTAATAACTGGGAAAATGAATAACTGGCAGTGTCAATCACTGGAACATAGGGGCCAATTACTGATAAAATGAAAAACTGGCAGTGTCAATTACTGGAACAATGAGTGGATGTCAAATAAAAATTCATAAAAAAATAAAATAAATGTTATCAAATGTATATATTTTAACATATATGTGGTTCTGAACGTCTTTCATACTATATGTACTAACTTAAAATTTCTAAAAATATTTTCTGATGACTAGAACATTAAAACATCAGAGATTGCTCTAAAAGTGTCAATCACTGTTGCACTCACCCTATACACATTTGTTCTAAATATTAATGACATTCTTACAGAAAAGTATATCAATATTAGAAATAGTAAGTGAAATCCCGTGTTAAAGTTATAAGTCGTGTGTAGTATTTTATAATAATAAAAATATTTTTTAAAAATAATTTTTTTCTTTCAGTTTGTTGTTGGTACCTAACTGCATACATGACTAAATCGTTACTTGAAAGCGAAAATCTAAGAATGTTTTTTGTATGTCTGAAACATAAAGGCAATTGCTTCAGTACTTTCTAAGAAAAAAAAAAATCCCATTCTATTTACCTATTCCTTATGAAAAGTATCACTATTCAATCTTTTGACAAGCTCGTTTACAAGATTTATCAATGATTAACTTCTGAGAAAAGATCAACTTTCTTTCAGCATGAACTTATATCCTCTCTCGCCATTTTCACAATTTGGTCACTACAACTTCCACTTTTTTGTTTGCAGAAATGGCTGCTGCAGAAAGAACTATTGCACTTCTTTTAAAAGTTTAATACTCGCCTCAGGACTTTCCGAACCCTATAATATTAATAAAAAGTTTTGTGAGTTGTCGAAAATTTCATAGACTTTTTTATTTGCCCTTAGGTATCATTAATTCAAAATCAGCAAAAAATATTCTGCTAAAAAGCTTTATTAAGAAAAAAAAAAAAAAAAAAAAGGAATTCCGAGAACACAGAAGGGAAGTATAAATGATCCATCTTGATCATCAGTCAAATCTTTTAATTCTTTTGCTTAAGGGTTTTCATATATCGCCGGCATCTCAAAGGTTTTTCAAAGCTTTTTTCGAGACGAATGAAACAAGTCAAAGGATAACATGGAGAAAATGAAAAAGAAAGGAAGAAAAAAAAAAAAAAAAAAAAAAAAAAAAAGAAGAAGAAGAAATTTTGCATCACTATCTCCATTGATGGAAGAAACTTACGTCTCGGAAGAGATAACAAATGACTGAACCTGAAATGACGAGTGTTCCTATTAGGTGAAATTTTAATTTAATCATTTAATTTTTTATTTAAAAACAGCGTGAATGTTTTAAGATGCAAGTTTTGCTGTGATGCATTTTTCATAAAATAAAATAAAATTAAAATTGCAACTTTTTGACGTTTCTGATTATAAAGAATTAAAGTTTTTTTTAATTGATTTTTTTTTCTGCATGCATTAAAAACTGCAGACTGTTTTTCTGTATGCCACAGTTTTTAGTTAAGTGCAAAAACTACTTCTTAAACTGTGTTTAAGTATCTTAAAAGAAAAATCGGATTTAAAAATGTGAAAGCCATTATTGCAAAATATTTCTAATAATGCGATGATAAAAGTTAAAATTCATGTATAAGTATTGTTCTATATTTAATCCTCGGTCAAAAAAAAAAAAAAAAAAAAAAAGAAGAAATAAATAAATAAATAAGAGAGAGAGAGAGAGAGAGAGTACGAAAGGGATATTATATGTTTAAAGTTTTTTTCTGTCTGTATGTGAGACTGTGTGGCCCTGGAACTGCAAAACGATTGCACCGATTTCAATGCAGCTTTTTTTATTATTATTATTATTATTATTAATAGTAGCAGTAGAAAACTGACTTAATTGGGGATGGTTCTTAGCTATGTATTAGCAAAATATTTTTTTGCTAGATTTTTTTTTTTTTTAATTAATTAACATACGATATTTTCAAGCCAGTTTACATAGATGTTTCAAGCGAACTGTCAATTACCCAACTTCCACCTTACATTAGATGATAAATCACGTTGTTTTTGAATCGGAGTATAAAAAAGATTTTGTTAAAAATTGTAAATTTTTAACCGATTTTGTCAAAAATTAAAAGGGGCTCTTAATAGTGATTAAGACTTCACAGTCTAAAAACCTCTAAATTCAATTGACATTTACAGGTGTTATAGAAAAGTAGTTCTTAATTAAATTCAAGGCTAGCCTACGCTGAAAGTTTAGAAATCGCTATCTATCATTCTTCCTACTGAAAGTTGTAGATTTTGTTGAAAAATAATATTTAATTAAAATCATGGTCGAGAGAGAAACTTATAAAGCTAGATTTACACTTGTTATAGAGCTTAAATATTCGATATAATATTCGTATACTGAACTTTTGATTTGCGGCATCTTTTACTGTTCTTTATGTATATTTTTTTACATATTATTTTACAGGAAAATCTTTTTCTTTACTTTGTAACGATGTATATTTCAAGGGAGAAAATATAGGCTACTAATCAGGAAAATTATGATTAAAGTATTCATCATTTCCTTTGTTTAGTATGCATGTATATGTTGAAAATTCTGAGGCTTTTATAAAAGGAGAATGGATGAGTAGATAAATAACTAAAATGCTTTAAATATAAATCACACTGTTTGTTTACTAATAACTTAATGAAAACTATATTAATTTAATAACAATTGTAAAGACTTTTGAGAAATGAACCATTTTAATCTTTTATTTTAATTTACATGAAAATTGTGAGATTCTTAAAGATGGAAGTTTTTCTTGATTTATATTACTCTGTATATTTGAAATGTTTATACAATACAAAGATCTGTGGCGAAATTTTTTTTCTTCGAGTTGGTGTATTTTTTGATGCTGATTAAGGAAAAATTATTCAAAAATTTCCATCACGTGTTTCCACCACGCTTTGATAAAAAATGTAATTTTGTTTTTTAAACTTAAAGTCCCACTTTTTCAACTACAATCTAAGTATTTCCCTGGAAATTCTGGGTGATATGAGTGAAAAAGAAGGAGAGTTGCTTCATCATGAACGAAATTTAGAGAAGATGGTGTGTTAACCCTTTATCTACTGACGGTACTTTAAAGTACTATTACTTTTAAAAGAGTTTAAAATCAAATTTATAGACGAAATGTTAAAGATATTTATATGAAAGGAACACATGTACCTCACTTTAGTTTCACTACAAAGCATTAGACAATATATATAGCCATTTTTGTTCCATAAAGGATTTTATGGAGTGCACTTGCTGTTTTTGCTTGATATTTTTCACGATCTTCATGTGTGCTATAATTAATTCCTATATTATTTTAAGAATATCCCACTAATCTTAGAAAAAATATGAGGAACATAAAAAGTAAATATTTCTTTACACATTTTTCATGTCGAAATACTTTTTTCGACCTCTATGTACCAGTAGTACACTAAAGTACCAAATTACAAAATTCTCATTAATTACTTTGATGAGGTGATATGAATGATTTTTAATGCATATATCTTCAAAAAATGCTCTTTAGTAACTAAAAATATATGTTTCAAACACAATTTTTGTCTGTTTCAAAATGCAGTAGATAAAGGGTTAACATGTTAGCAGATTATGGCTCGATGTTGCATACAGAATCCCCACCCCCGTTAGGCCCCTCAGGCCGTGCCCAAGAGAAAAAGCTCTAAAGTGAGCTTCGATGTAAAGAAACACATTTAAAAGATAACGTGCAAGCAACAGCTTATTTTAATGTATTTTACACATAAATAGTTTTGAAAATATTATAGAGTTTTAGTAAACTGTCCTGATCTTCGTTCTTACTTTGTGAGAAAAACCCTTACGTGATAAGAAGAAAAGACAAACATTTATGAATTCAGCAACACGTTTGAGACACTCAGTGAAAAAAAAAAAAAAAAAATTAAAAGTATGATTTTTTAGACCTGTGACAGAATACATTTATTTGAAAATTGAGGTCTGAATAATTATTGAAAACATTATTTAAAATCAAAGTGATAACTACTTTATTACGTAATTAAACTGCAATTTTTTTGCGTGATATATATATATATATATATATATATAATATATATATATATATATATATATAAACATTCCTCATTAAGATTTTTATATAAATTTAAATGAAAGATTAAGTTACTTTATTTCTCTTGTCCTTAAAGTTCTTATTAGATCGATATATCTTTATTAAATCACCAGAAACGTATGGCGTAACCAGTTTTTAAAACGTTTTAGTTATTCAATAATAATTAAATAAACAAACACTGATTAGCTCGTGAAAAATACATTACTTCTTACAGCGTTGAAATTAATGCATCCTATAGCAAAATAGCATCGTATGCAAATTAAACTTGAGAAATGTGAAGGAGTAAAACTCGAATTTTTATTTTTTGTTCTTCTCAAATTATTCGAAACAGAAAACGGCAGAATATGTAATAGAGTTTTATGAATTATCCCGATCTTCGTTCTTACTTTGTGAGAAAAACCCTTACGTGATAGGAAGAAAAGACAAGCATTTCTAAATTCAGCAACACATTAGAGGCACCCAACGCAATGGGAAAAAAGAAAAAAAAAAAAAATTAAAAGTACGATTTTACAGACCTGTGATATAATACATTTATTTGAAAATTGAGACATAAATAATTATTTAAAACATTATTTAAAGTCAAAGTGATAACTACTTTATTACGCAATTAAACTGTAGTTATCTCCCTGTACGATCGGGAACCCGCTAGAAATTTGCTATTATAGCCACTAGGGAACGAAATCGAACATAGGTGCTCAACGGTGAAAAAGGTCTCCCTCGAAAAGTTTTTTTTTCAACGTTCTGAGCTATTCTTGATTGAAAAATAATTTATTGCAGTTTTAACGTCAAGACAACATTATTTAAATAGTAATTATGTATCTAGGAATAATATTAAGGTAAGTTTCAAGTTAAATTAAATTGCATAAAAAAATCAATAGGTAAAGTTTCTTGTTTTAAAAAATAAAATGTAAAATTAATTGTTTCAATAATTAACAAAAAGTCTTCACAGATAATTTTAATTTGATAAAATTTTATTCTTATTGGTCAATATGGATTCAGGGGTCTTAAATCATCTTTCGCTCGGCTTCTACTACGTTTAAAAAAATATTAATATACATATATGTATATATATATATATATATATCTATAAATTACACTCATGTAAATTGAACCTCTAATCGTAACTTTTTCTTAAATCACTTAATAGTAACTTATTTTTTCCACGTTAGATGGCGCGCTCATACGTTGTGTCGAACGTAATTTCCCTCTAGAATATTCTTTATTTGTGATTTTAAGCTTTTAAATTTTAAGAACAATAACTATCACTTCATGCTTACATTTATTTCATTTCAGAAACTATTTCGATTAATCGATTCTCTACTTTTAATCATTTCTTTTCAGTTTGTTCGTTTTGGCAACCGCCCGGACTATTATCTACTTATTCGATTTGGATTTGGTTTACATGTGGCCATCACCTTTCACGAATACCAATTTTCATTATAGTTAAGTTATTTTATAAGCTAATTTCCTTTTATCTTTCTATTTTTTTTGCAAGATTAAAACTAGTGTTGTATATTGCTGAAATAGCTATACAATATTCAGAAATCTTGCATTCCATGCTGACAGTACTGCTAGTTTCCTGATGAGATCTGTACTGGGTTTCAGCATTTATAACTCTATTTTTCCTTCATGCATTCCTTTTTATTTCAATAGTATTTTTGGTTAATTTCTTTCAATTTTTATCTTGTGTTGCATGAATTTACTGGATTAATGGATTATGAAAACTATCTCATAGTTTAGGCTTAAGTGATATATACGTCATTTCTCTTCTGCGTAAGTACTTTAACATGTTTTTACTAATCAGTGACTTTTAATTAAATGATAATTGTGACAATAACTTTATACGTAATACATCTAATTTTTAATTTCATTGTTGGTGTTTTCATCTTTCTCTCATTCGCTGAGTATTGTAAAGGAATTAAATTATTTATTATATATATATATATATATATATATATATATATATATATAAACATTCATCATTAAGAGTCTCGTAATTTTTATATAAATTTTAATGAAAGATTAAATTGCTTTATTTCTCTTAAGTCCTTATAATTCCTATTTTATCAATGTATCTTTTATTAAATCACCAGTAAACGGATGGCGTAACCAAAGTTTAAAACATTTTAGTTATTCTATAATAATTAAATGAACAAACGCTGATTAGTTTGTCAAAAGTACATTACTTCTTATAGTGTTAAAATCAATGCATCTTATAACAAAATAGTATCGTATGCAAATTAAACTCGAGAAATGTGTCGGAGTGAAACTCGAGATTTTATTTTTTGTTCTTCTCAAATTATTCGAACGAAATGAGAATTGGCTGCGACATTGTCTCGTCAGAGAGCGTCTTAAATTTCGATTATTTTAAAAGAAGCTACACAAAAGAGAGAATATTTATATTGAGTTTCTAAGGAAATAATCGCATGTTAAGATCAAAGGAATTTAAGCATCAACATATTTTCATCTTTTATCGAAGACGCGAGTGAATTTTTTAAAAAATATATCATTTTCTATAAATTATCGTATCTTATACAAAGTATTCCATTTCCTTTGATGAAATATGTTAATGAGAAATGGCAACAACTCTAGAGATTACGTATGCATTAAATTTTCGAGCAACCTTTATGTGACGAGAACTTTCTCGAGGAGAATTTTAAAATGTGAATAATGCTGTTAGGATATAGTTAGAATTATTTAAATTGATATATTAATTACAGAACATTAAATATTTAAATGTTTTAAATTAAAATGTAGGACTCGTTTTAATTCATTCAGAATAAGCGTTGATTCATTTTCCAGTAAGTATAAATAAATTCTCTTTAAAATTTTAATCGGTATGATAATAAGAGGTAGATTTAAAATTTGATTAAATGTAAAAATTAAAAGTCCTACGACCTTTTCTTATCCCCCCCGCCTCTTTTTTTTTTTTTTTTTTTTTAATTTTATATAATATATCTTTGAATATGTCAACTTGTGTAAATCCACTACTGTTTGCAGATGACCAAATTATAATCCAATCAAATGAATGTGACCTTCAAAGATCTGTCTATGTACTTCATAAAACATGCCAAGACTATAATATGAAAATATCTATTTCATAAACGAAAACAATGGCATTTAACGGCAAAGAACCAGCAAGAACAAAAATCGTTATTGATAATAAAATTATCGGACAGATACAACACTTCACCTATCTGGGATGTGACATCACCTTTGACTATGATTACGAGTCCTCAAAAAAGCTACACATATTCCAACACATTTGTGGCACTCTCATAGGAACACTAAAGAGTAAAACGAAAAAAGAAACACAGCTGGAGTTTTATAGGGTTATGGCAGCGCCCACTCTGCTATATGGCTCAGAGACATGGACCCCGAGTGCCCAAGAGAGAAGCAGGGTCCATGCAGCAGAGATGCGGTAACTACGATCTCAAAAGGGCTGCACAATTATGGACAAAATCAGAAATGGAGATATTAGAAGAGAATTAAAAGTTTCTGGCCTCTTAGACAAGACCAATATATACTGCACTAATTGGAAAAATCATGTACAACGTATGACACGCGGAAGATTACCGAGAGATGCCTTCTATTACATTCCAAAGGACAAGCGTGACCGCGGCAGACTCTAATCCTTGAAGGTGATGATAATGATATAATATATCATGCATTTTATTTGTTTATTTATTTATATTTTTTAATGCATAATATTTAGAAAATAAATTTAAAGCAGGGAATGTGTAAAATAGCGAATATCTGTTGTGAAAGGACCACTGTAAAAAAATTTGTGTAATATTACACAACAATATTGAGGAAGCTTCTCATGTAGAGAAATACCACAACCATGAAGAGTAATGTTACTAGTTGTACCTGTGTAACCAGAGCATAACGTGCAAGATCACACAGTTACAAGTAGGCTGCCTCAGTATTGTTGTGTAATATAGCAAATATTTTCTTACCGTGACTGTATAATAGTGAATTTCAGAAAAAAAAGTTATTTATTAATTTAATTTCTTTGACTTTCAGAAACTAATGATAAAAACTTACGATCAGTAATCATGATAAAGATTTATGAAATGCAATGCAAATGTCTTTAATATTTTCGCAGGGAATTATAAATATATTAATCCCAAGTAAAATTTCAGATTTGCAAAACTCGAGAAATCTGTCAGAAGTTAAAAAAAGAGAAAAGGGATTTTTGTTTTGTTTCGCGGTATAGGCTTTTGTAAGATTGAAATTTACAGCATATAAAATAATTGACCATTTTGTAAAAATATCTTAACAGTTTTTATTTTCTTAATACCATAAAATTGTTAAAATTTTTCGAAATGACTGTTAGTATTAATTACAGTTATTATTTGATTTCTCAAAATTTTCTAAAATCTTCAATATGTTAAAAATAACAAGGAGATTGTTAATTTTGGATTTATATGTTTTTAAGTAAATAAAACAATAATTAAATAAATATATTAAATAAAACAATCAAAAAATAAAATATTATTTATTTTCTTTAAATTATCTAGAGTGTTTTTAGTTCGAAAAATGATTATACACTACCTTTCCATAAATAATCGGACACTTTCGATTTCAGACGTTTTTACAAATATCTCAAAAAGTACTAGACAAATCATTTTAAATTTTCAGGAATGAGAAGAACGTGTTATACCTCATATATTTCATTAAAAATTTGCCCCGAAAGTGAAGGGGGGAGGGGGCTGTAAAAAATTAAAGAAAAATGAAAGCGTTTGGCATCACAATGTAAAAAGTAATGTCTGAAATGCGATCTGGCTATAGAAAGGGCTTATAGGGCTCTTTCTTATTACCCGTATAAATTTTTATGTCTCTACCGCGTATAATCAGGGAGATATAAAGGTTTCTTAAAAAAAAAAAAAAAATGCCAAAAAAAATTGTCACTTTTTTATCTATAACACGCAAGGTATTAAACCCAGTCGAAAACCATTTTCAGGAAATTTGATATACAATATTACACACAGCATACTGTAATCAGAATGAAAAAATATTAAATATCTAATGAAATATGAGCATTTTTGCTAAATAATTTTTAACTGCGCATGCGTAAGATTTAGTGAAATTTCATTTGCATAATTTAATAGTCAAATGCATTGAGCTATTTATATAAAATCCCCAAACATGTATCGTGTAAACTCAAAAAGTTGTACGCGATAGAATGAACTGCTATTCAGTTTCTCTCTCTCTCTCTCTCTCGAAAAAAAAAAAGTTAAACTATAAGGGGATTGACTCACATTTTTATTTTGATTGAGTGAATGGTAATACAGTTTTCGATGATTGGCATTAAATATTGAGAGAAACCCCTTATCATTTTCTTATTTTTAGGAACAGCTGAAATTCGGTCCATTCTATCACGTACAACTTTTTGAATTTATACGATACTTGTTTGGGGTTTTTATATAAGTAGCTCAATACATTTGGCTATTAAATTATGCAAATTAAATTTCGCTAAATCTTGCGCATGCGCAGTTAGAAATTATTTAGTAAAAATGCTTATATTTCATTAGATATTTAATATTTTTTCATTCTGATTGCAGTTCGCTATGTCTAATATTGTATGACAAGTTTCCTGAAAATGGCTTTGCACTGGGTGCGTGTTATAGCTAAAATAGTGATATTTTAAAAAAAAAAATAGAAATCCTTATATCTTTGAGATTAGATGCGGTACAAGCATGAAAATCTATACCCATAATAAGAAAGAGTCCCATAATCACATGCTGTAACCAGATAGCATTTCCAGCATTACTTTTTCCAGGGTGATACCAAACACTTTCATTATTCTTTAATGTTTTACTGAACTCCCTTTGATTTCAGGGCAAAAATTTCACTGAAATATATGAGGTATAACATGTTCTTCTCATTCCTGAAGTTTAGAGGGGGTTCGTCTAGGACTTTTTGAGATATATAAAAAGAAAAAAAAAAGCCTGAAATCGAAAGTGTCCGATTATTTATTATGGTAGGGTAGTGTATATTAAAAATGATTAAATAAATAAATAAAGTTAAAAAACACTTGGAAGAGTATTATTAGGTAGTATTAATATATATATATATATATGGAGTGACTTCGCCGAGCGGTTAATAAATAATAAACGGTTGTATAAATTAATTAAATTAAGAGAAGTTGTTAAATAAATAAAAGCGAAAATTATAATAGGATATTTGAATAGTTTTCTTTTTAGCATGCTGTTTATATTAAAAATAATGCCCTTCAAATATTTGAGCCTCAGATCAAATGTTCGTTGCGTCCCTGTAAAAATCTACAAGTGATCACTCACCAAATTCTATACAATTCGAGTGAAAGTAACATGTATATAAATTTTCAGCTCAATTGGATGAAGCGTTATCTCTTTTTAAATAATTTGAGCCCTTAAGCCACAATGATAAAGAATTTTTCTTTGTGTCTCTCCAAAAGAACTATGCTACATAGTCCAAAATTTACACAATTAGTGTGACGATGATCTATAACACGTATACAAATTTTCAGCTAAATCGGGTATGGTGTTTAAATGCTATTGCAATTTAAAGAATTTGAGCCCATAGGACTTAATGATAAAGAATTCTTCGCTGCGTCCCTGTAAAAGAACTATATGTGCTAGATTCACCAAAATCAATAGGGCTCGTGCTGCGGTGACCTCTAACATACGTACCAACTTTCAGTTGATTCGAACAAATCATTTAAACGCTATCGTGTTCACTCACATACATACACACATACATACATACATAATAAAAATAGTAAGTATGAATTCAGGGGACCTTAAAACGTGTAGAAAAACCAAAATTTCAAACTCAGATTTTTGACATGATTACAATACTTTCCTTAGATATATACGTTCGAAAAATAATAATTGAAATAATAATCATAATTAGTACGAACTGAGTACTTTTGAAAATCTTGCCTTGTAAATCTTAGTGCTAAACATACCGCGTATTTTCTAGAAAAAGATTTTTTTGTTAAATTTCATTATGATTTGTGCAAAATAAATATATTAAAATATCGTTTATAGATATACTTTTATACAGTGCGGCACAAAAGTTTATACACAAGCTAAATTTTTCAATAAAATGCAAAAATATACACCGGAATATTTCGAAAGTTTAACTGTATCTAAACAATTGGATTACAAATTCATGTTTCGAATTCCGAAACAATTAATTTAAAGGGAAATAATAAATTATATTGAAATCAAAATTGTGATGTCGCAAAAGTTTATACACAAAACCAAAATATTTACATTTCCAAAGAACAAAAGTCTTTTAGTAGTCTGGTGTTTCCATTGCACATGATGAGATCAAATACGTGATTTTTCCATTGATAACACAAGCTTTTGGAAGGTTTCGGGAGCGAGTTTGTACTAGGCTTCCTCGATTGCTGATTTGAGCTCTTGCACTGAGTAATTCTGCTTCCCATTCTTGTGGACGTCACGTGAGAGGATTCCTCAGATTTTCTCTATCAAATTGAGATCTGAGCTAAGTGCTGGCAGTTCATCACACTGATATTTTGAAATCTAGGCCATTCTTTTGTACAACGGAAGTGTGTATCGACGCATTGTCCTGTTGAAAGATCCAGTTGGGACCACCTAGGAGTTCACTAAACAGCAACAAAACCTCACTCAGAATTTCTTGATTCTCCTTTGAATTTTGTCCATCATTTAGATGGACAAAATCCCATCAAAGAGATGTTTGTCCGTTGTAGATAAAAGCGCTCCATACCATGAGCGAGTCACCACCTTGTTTCCTGTTGAATATGTTCTTGAATCTTTCCTTATGTCACGTCAATAGAATTAAAACCCATCTGGACCATCTAAATTCCATTTATTTATTTATTTATTTTTTTTAACAGAAAAAATAACACTAATACATTCGTTACGATAATATATGTGCTATTTTGCCCATTGAAGTCTTGTTTGTTTGTGACACTGCTTCAGAAAAGGCTTACGAGCTAATTTTTGTTTATTGATTAATCATAATTCGATTATTTGTCTGCGTATGGTGTGTGCAGATGTTATTTTTGAACCAGTCGATTTTTTATCTGATTAAAAGACAAATTGTCAAATAGAGCCATTCTTTTAATTCTTCTATTCTCACGAAATGTTGTTTTTCTTGGCCTTCCTGGACGATACGCAATTCTGAATTATTCTCCTTGTCTGCAAATCTCTATAATTACCAAGTTTGTACTGATTTGAAATAAGTGACATTTGCAAAACGGATTTAACTTCCGCTTTCAGCTTCGACATTTTTGCAACTTCTTCAGGCGAGAACTGCAGTGATTTTGGCATTTTAAAAACTCGTACAGCTGTGAGTATTATCTACAGTACTTCATTGTCTAGGAGATAAGACTCAACAATCCTCCACCTGTCACATTTAAAGAGATATTTGCATAAAATCGTTTTTGTGCTAAAACTTTTGCGACATCACAATTTCGATTTTTTTTTTTTTTAATTTATTATTTTTCGTTGAATTAATTGATTCCGAATTCGAGACATGAATTTGTAATCCAATCATTTAGATACAGCAAAACTTTCAAAGAGCTCCGGTGTATATATTTCGTTTTATAAAAAAATTTAGCTTGTACTGAAACTTTTGCGCCTCACTGTAGAACTCAATGCTTTGGACTTTTTTCGAGTGTCCCTGTAATCAGTGCTGGCCAACCTGCGGCTCGCGGGCCGCATGTGGCCCGCTGTGTAAGGTTCTGCGGCCCACGACAAAATTCAGGAAATTTCTAATTTGACATCTTCGGTTAAAACACCTAATATTAATAAATTGCTTCTGACTGTTTTGATGAAAAAACCAATTAAGGTAGCTGAAGAAACAAATGAGGAGCAAACATTCAAACCGTGTTTTCTCCTTCGAATACAATTTTTCAGAAAACACAAAAAACTGATAAATTAAAAAATAACCCTTCTTAGACCCAAATTATCATTTGTTTAGTTGTATTACTGGTTACTAGGAAGATCTGTAGGCATACTTTACCTAATAAACTTAGAGTTAATTAGAAAAATGCATTTGAAATTTGGAGAAAGCATGTTTTGACCGAAACACAGAGGAGAAAACATGTTTTGAATGTTTCCAATGTGGACAAAACATTTTTTGAATGAAAAAGTATGTAACTCGCATATTGATGAAATAACATTCTTAATGTAATAAATCTAATTAACAGAACAGTCTTTGTTATGTAATTATAAAATTAAATTAAATATTTACGCGTAAAAAATCATCCTGCAAATTGTAGGGAAGAACTAAAATTTTTAGCCAATTTAAAATTTAAATTTTTAAACCAATATCTTCACTTAAGCAATTACATGCTTCCTCTGTTTCTTCATATTCTACATGAAAGTTATTAGAAATGATACCTTTATACCATTTAAATTCAGGCTGATTTTTCCACTCTTCACCATACATCAATTTTAAAAGCTTGTCTACGTCATTTTTCTTTTCAAGTGATATTCCATAACTCAGAGGAAGACATTGTAAGACAACATTTTGTATAATAACAGTATTAATCCCCTTCCTATAAAGTTTTGTTCCAGATTGTTCTTTTATACCTTCGAATTTATAGTTTTTGAATCCTTTAACCATCACACTTTCTCCATTTTTTTTTTTTTTTTTTTTTTTTTTCTAAAACTATTCTTTTCAGTTCTGATATGTATGGTAAATTTTTGAAATAAGCTCTAAGTGATTTCGTATTATAAAGTTTCCAATCAATCCCCAATATTTTTACCTTACCAACTGTCTGATACAGTTCATAGCATTGTTCCTTTGATGTTATTGTAAGAATTTGATGTTATTGTAGAACTAACGAAATAAACAAACATAAAAAGCTGGTACATGTACGAGTCACGCGACCAGAAAGAACAGTTCTGACTGGTCGGCTGGAGAAATCACAGTTTGACTGAAAGCAGGCTCTGGAGGAAACACTGTTTGATTGAAACCTCAACTTTCTAAGAGAGTTTATAATGTGATAAAAAAATTTTTGGTTTAAAATAATAGTATAATTTTGTGCTATTTAATGTTGAGTTCACAAAAAAATCCCTAACTCACTTTTTTTTTTTTTTTTTTTTTTTTGAGAAAACACGGTTTGAATGTTTGCTCCTCAAATATTACGCTCATTAATGTTAATAAAATATTATCAGGCCAATAACTGGTTCTTGCTATTGTACTTATGAATGTACAATCATAGGTTTTTGATTATTTTACAGCTATTTTATGAATAAAAATACATTTAATACACCTATTTTCTGTTTTAAGTCCTTACGAGCCCACCGGAAAAAGAATTACTACATGTATATGGTTCATGCATCCGTACAATGAGGCCAGCCTGTGTAAAATAGATTTCAGATGCGGCCTGCCAAAAGTTTTGGGTTGGACAGACCTGCCTGTAATAATATTTAGTCCATTTTCAATGAGGAATATCCCATAGGAAACTTGAATGACTTACATAACTGGATTTTATAAAAATTTACTGGAGCTAAGGGGCGAATAGACAGATGGATAAACAGACAGAGCAACCGAAGTCATAAACACTTTTCAACTTTGTTGGAATATTAAAAATGACAAAATATACGATATATGTTATGTTATAGGAAAGCATCTCAGTGTTTAGGTGAGAAGGGGGATGACGTATAAAAATTAAAGCCAAACCTTTCGTCCGAAATTTCCATGTGGGGTTGATTAAACGAAAAGCTTCACTTTTCAGCAAATATGCAGTAAGAAATTATACATACTGCATTGTAATGCTGCTGAACATCGAGAGATTGTCACAAACTATTTTTAACTAGAAAACCCGTGCGAAATTTTCGCACTTTATTTATTTATTTTCTTCTTAATTACATTTAAAACTTGAAACTTATAAATCTTATACCGATTTCCCCATCCCATTCGAAATGTAATTCACCAGAAGTCAAATTATTATTAGAACTAAATTAACACTTTTGCACTCGAGAGGTAACTTTCGATCAGCTCTTGGTTTGATGTGGTAATGTTTAATATGTTTAACAAACGCCCTTCTTTGAAATATAAAGTTACATACAATGGTTAAATAAAAAGTTTTAAGAATTAAATTGTGTGTGAAATCATTTATGTTAATGATAAGTCATTCAGTATATAAGAAAAAAATCGCCTCGTGCTGCTGGTTCGCCGGAGCTAAAAAGGCCTCAAGTGCAAAGGGTTAATAATGTGCGAGAGTTAAAACAAAACCCTTCAAAGAAAGGTTTCAAAATAAATTCATGTTTAAAGACCCAATTTTCATACTTACGCAGGCAGTACAGTTTTAGTATAAGGCCCCATGGCGACATTTTTTTGTATAGGGCCCATGGCGATTTTTGTTGCCATGTTGGTGATGCTTTTTTACTTATTTATTTATTTTGACATCATATTTTGTTAAAAAAAAAAAAAAAAATGGTAACTATTTTGATTATACTTTTTATTATTGCGTTTTTTAATCAATGTCTGACAATAATTCATATTCTGTTTATATACTCAAAGTATTGCTAGCTTTAAAATGACGCGTGCAAAGATTGTAAAGATGCGACTTCTAAAATACATTTTCCTATAAAAAGATATCATCGGACAAATGTCGTCATTTTTCTGATTAAATCATTGAACTAAGTCCGCGTGCTTAAATATTGCCGAAAAATATTATTTTGTATCCTCGCGTATTTTAATAAATATGTTACTATCTTATCGCTTCAACAAAGTTTAATAGTAACTGGACCACGTTAGAGAAATATTATATAGATAATTTGTAAAGAAAGGATACAGGGAATCAGCTACTAAAATTTATAAATAGATTTGTAAATGATTTCATTTGAAAAAAATCCAGAATACTTATTTGTCACGCTAAAGGCATTTTAATCCTAAAAGCTTAAACTTCATCAGTCTAACAAAATGCATCTCTTTTTTTTTTTTTTTTTTTTTTTTGTTGTTGTTTCTCTAATCATCCATCATTTAGCCTCCAAGTGTCTCACTACATAGGAATTATTATTATTTTTTAAGAACATTTGTAAGCTTTTATTGCGAATTTCTCTTTCTTTCTCTCTTCTTCCTCCCCCCCCCCCCCACACACACACTTCTATTTCTGTCTTTACAACAAGAAATTGTTTAAAAAAGAAACAGTTTTTTCCCTTTTTATTTCTTGAAATAATCCAGCATTTAAACTTAAATTGTTTATCTTATAATTAAGGAACTATAAATAAGATTTAGTTGAATGTCTTATTTATAACTTAGGAAAGACAGCTATTAGGTTCTGTTAGATAGTAGAATGATGTGCTAAACATTTGAATGTTCTCTTTAAAAAGTTAAAATCAGTCTACTATAATAAATAAGAAATTTTCGCTATCAAATTAAAAAGAAATAGGGCAGTTAAAACATTTTATTTGTTTCAGTTTCATCCTATCATTAAAAGGAAGTTTTTTTTAAAAAGTTGATTTGAAGGATGGATTATCCGATATTTTTTTAAATAAGGATTTAACCATACTTTTTTGCGAAAACCTGAAATTTTTTATATTATTTTCGTAACATTTCTCATAGATAATGCTGAGGAGAAATTAGTTTTATACCTGTGTTTCAGTACATAAAAATAGCTACATATTTTTATGTACAATAGATCAACAAATAATGCAAAAAAAAAAAAAAAAAAAAAAAAAAAAAAGGATATTTGAAATAAATGCCGGCAAAAGAAAAAAATATTCTTTACACATGAGCGGCAAAAAAATTATTTACATGACAGTTGCCGTTCCCGCCATAAAAATGTGTTGAACTCCAGTGATAGCACATACTGTTAGTCGATCCCAAACGACTTTTCCTTATCCTGTCAGCACTCAGTTCATCTCGTGGACTTCTAGAGTTAGGCTGTACGCTCTTTGCTCCCGCCAGCCAGTATTTCGTTTATTTGTTAAAAGTTTGATAACCTACATCAGTATTCCCACTCCACACAATGGGTCGTATTAAGCTTAAAATGGAAGAGAAATCTCATGCCTTGACTATGCTAGAGAAGGGAATCTCTGTGATTGATGTAGCCAGAGATCTCGTAGATCATTCTGGATGTAGCCAGTTGTAGCCAGAGATCCACGCCTAAACAGCTGTATTTGGCAATAAAATGTAAAGATGAGAGTGACCGACTAACGCCACGTGCCATCACTAGGGCTCGACACATTTTTATAACGGGAACGGCAGCTGACATGTAAAGTGTTTTTTTTTTTTTTTTCTGCTCAAGTGTAATTTTTTTTTTTTTTTTTAACTCTTTACCTGCCGAGTAAAATTTACGTGATTCTCTTGAAAGTGCCACCATTCTTTTCAACTCTGAAATATGTAAATGTTTCGAAAATATTGTCAAGACCACTTTCAAGTCTGTTTTATTGCATCAAAAATTTCACTGGTAGCAGTACAATAGAAAAGTTCGTACTTTGGAAAAACATATACACTGATGGGAAAAAAAATCCCAACACCAAGAAAAAATTATTGTACAGTAATGAAATTTCAGCAATACATTTGTCTAGGTAACATATTTAATTGATTAAAGTTTCGAGATCACAGGTAGAGCCATTGGCGAGAAGAGCCATTTCAAATGTGAAATGTTGGTACATTAGTAACCGGTGTAACCGCCAGAATTTTGAATGCAAGCATGCAAACGTGCATGCATTGTGTCGTACAGGTGTCGGATATCAGTTTGTAGGATGGAGTTCCACGCCTGTTGCACTTGGGCGGTCAATGCAGGGACGGTTAATGCTGGTTGTGGATGACGCTGGAGTTGTCGTCCAATAATGTCCTATACGTGCTCGATTGGAGAAAGATCTGGTGATCTAGCAGGCCAAGGCAACATGTCGACACTCTGTAGAGCATGTTGGGTTACAACAGCGGTATGAAGGCGAGCGTTATCCTGTTGGAAAACACCCCCTTGAATGCTGTTCATGAATGGCAGCACAACAGGTTGTATCACTAGACTGACGTACAAATTTGCAGTCAGGGTGCGTGGGATAACCACGAGAGTGCTCCTGCTGTCATACGAAATTGCTCCCCAAACCATAACTCCAGGAGTAGGCCGTGTGTGCCTAGGCCGAAGACAGGTCGCTAGCAGGCGTTCACCTGGCCTCCTTCTAACCAACACACGGCTATCACTGCGACCAAGGCAGAACCGGCTTTCATCAGAAAACACAACAGATCTCCACTACGTCCTCCAATGAGCTCTAGCTTGACACCACTCACGTCGCAAACGGCAGTGGTTTGGAGTCAGTGGAATGCACGCTACAGGGCGACTGGCTCGGAGCTGTCCTTGAAGTAACCGATTTGTAACAGTTCGTTGTGTCACTGTGGTGCCAACTGTAGCTCGAATTTCAGCTGCAGACGCAGTACGATTATCCACAGCCATACGCCGAACACGGCGGTCTTCTCTCTCAGAAGTGCCACGTGGCCACCCGGAACCCGGTCTTCTTGAGGCAGTACCTTCCCTTGACCACTGCTGCCAACACTCATGCACAGTGGATACATTTCTGCCAAGTCTTTAAGCAATATCGCGGAAAGAAAACCCACCTTCTCTTAGCCCTACTACATGACCTCGTTCAAACTCAGTGAGCTGTTGATAATGGCTTCATCGTCTTCTTAGAGGCATCCTTGACTAACATTAACCCACTACGTCAAATCTCAACTGTAAATAACGATCACGAACCTTACAGCGCTTATTTAAAGCAAACCTCATTTGCATGTTCATAGTGTCGCTACAAGCGCCACACTTATGCGCGTAGCTCGAAATTTGAATCGACGTCATCTTTCAGATGTATAAACATGCCTACCAAATTTCGTTTATCTAGCACAGCTCCTTCCTGGTGTTGGGATTTTTTTTTTTCCATCAGTGTATATACGTCCGGGGCAGTTAAAGGGTTAAAAACCTTGCTGTGCGTGTGAAAACTTTCATATCGATATATATTATTGAAGTTTTTCGGTTATAATATAATTAAAAAAAAAAAAAAAAGACCAACAATTACATAAAAAAAGAATGTATTCGTTTACTTTTGGGGAGCCTGATATATGACTAAAAATGCATTTCGAGAAATTCCTGTCACCTAATAATGAGAACTCTTTTGATTGTCTTGTAAATGAGCGATGAATGCTTTTTTATTCCATATTCAAAAACAGTCATGTATTGCAGTTATTAAAAAAAAAAAAAAAAAAAAAAAAAAAAAAGCGTTAATTTCATTATGTTTAATTACAGTCTAAAGGTGTTAAGGGGACACTTCACCTAATGTTGGTGGCAACCTTATTCCATGTTATTCCATGGAGAAATTTGTTTTCAAAATAATTCATTACTTAATGCATTTTTTACAATTCCGTTTTCACATTCAGAAAATTCACAACCATTAGATTCATTCCCGTTTTTCAAACATTAATATTTCATTTTTTAATGATTTTATTTTTAGGTTATAAAGTGAAAAAAAAATGTGCTTAGTCAATTGTTCACACTTTAGAGCTTTAAATGAAACATTAAAAAATTTAAAAAATACTTTTTGAAAAATGGGAATCAATTTAATGATTGTGAATTTTCTAAATGTAAAAACGGAATGAATTAAAAAAAAAAAAAAAAAAAAAAAAAAATTAGGTAATGAGTAATTTTTAAAAGAAATTTCTTCTTGGAATAACATGGAACAAGGCTGCCGTCCACTTTAGGTGAAGTATCCTTTTAAAGTATACCAACGAGACTTTCTGCCCGTAGTCCGTAATGTAGTACTATTTTGTATATCTTTGTTGGTTTATCCAATCTCAGTGCAAGGTTTCAAATAATAGATATAGAATTTCAAATTTAAATATTCTTATAATATTTTTTTTTGAGTTATGCGAATTTGACAGACACACAAAAAAACGTGGAAAAAAAAAAGAAAGAAAAGTAAAAGAAAAGAAAAGAATAACACGCTGTTAAAAAAATGCAGAAAAAATACAGAAATTCTCTGTAATTTCAGAAAAAAAGTCGTAAAATACGTTTTGTCTACGTAATTTTTCCGTAATTTACGCCTTTTTTCTGAAATTACAGAGAATTTCAGTATTTTTTCTGCATTTTTTTAACAGTGCAGAATGTTCGAATTTAGGAGACCACAAAACGAACAATTATAACAAAAATTCAATTAAAAAAAAAAAAAAAAAAAAAAAAAAAAAAAAAAAAACGACCTTACATCATTACTTTTTACTTTCCGAACACTATAGTGAGGAAAGTATTGTAATCATGTCAAAAATCCGAATTTGAAATTTTGATGTTTCTATACGTTTCGAGGTCCAATGAGTCCGTTTTCACTATTTTTGCGATGATGTATGTATGTGTGTGTGTCTGTATGTGTGTATGTGTGTGTGTATGTATGTGTGTATGTATGTGTGTATGTCTGTGAGTGAACACGCTAGCGTCTAAACGCTTTGTTCGAATAAGCTGAAAGTTGGTACGCATATTGTAAGTCACCATAGTACGAACCCTATAGATTTTGGTGAATCTAGCACTTATAGTTTTTTTACAGGGACACAAAGAAAAATTCTTTATCATTATGGTCTATGGGACAAAAATTTTAAAAGTGCGATGGCATCTAAACGCCTTATTCAATTGAGAAAAAAATTTATACACATATTATAGGTTACAGATACTCAATCTGTATAGATTTTAGAGAATCTAGCTCTTATAGTTTTTTTACAGGGACACAAAGAAAAATTATTTATCATTATGGCCTATGGGGCCAAATTTTTAAAAGTGTGATAGCGTCTAAACGCCTCATTAATCTGATCAAAAAATTTGTACACATATTATACGTCACTGTTGCAGCAGCTGTATAGATTTTGGTGAATCCAGCACTTAGAGTTTTTTTACAGGGACACAAAGAAAAATTCTTTATCATTATGACCTATGGGAACAAATTTTTAAAAGTGCGATAGCATCTAAACGCCTTATTCAATTGAGCTGAAAATTTATATGAATATTATAAATCACTGTTGCATTAATTATAAGCATTTTGGTGAATCTAGCATTCATAGGTTTTTACAGGGATACAACAAAAAATTCTTTATCATATTTCATGGAATTATGATCTATGGGCTCAAAGTTCAGTAGCGTTAAATCAAACATCGTGTAATATATAGAGAAAAATACTCAAACACTCTGTTATGGTTTTCTCTCTTTTGTTTAGCAACTCCTCTTTCTTTACTTTATCTACAAAACTGTTAATTACTCAATGTTCGGAAAGTCGAGTGGAGTCACTCCACATTTTTTACTATGTGGGTCCGTTCATTGTAAAAGTGAATTATCTTCTTGGAAATTTATTTTGAAATAACGAGCTTTTTTCAAATTTATGCGTAGGAAAAAAGTCAAGATTCAGTATGTGTTATCGATTTTTGTGTTTAAAATAAATCATAGTTATAAGAATTTATAAATTACATTAAAAATAATTTGAAGTAAATTAGAAACTTCATTTTTTATAATGAATATTTAGAAGTTTTAATTTTCTGAGAAAAATATGTGATGTCATTTATTAGATTTTAATGCAATTATTGAAGTTTTTTCTTTTTTATAATGAAAGGTGTGACAAAATGTGATACAATTAAGCAAAAAAATATATATTTAAAAAATATGGAGTTACACCACTTTTACAGTGAGCCGTCCACGTATCGGTAAGAGAAAGTAAAAATAGTGCTCACCAAATTCTTCTTTAACTTTACTGTTAAAAGTATTTTACACTAATACAGTCATTTTCTTTAACTTATCCTACAAACAAGTCAGCAACCATTTATAAAATCTTAATTTGTTCTTGCGATTTATAAAAATCTAGTTCTTTTGCTGCTTCATTATTCGCTAATATAATTATTAACTCTCTATAATTCAGTTTAGCCCTTATTTGTTGCTGATATTTTTATACGATACCTGTCAAATAAATCTAAAATTTAATTCGTATATTTTTAAAAAAGTTACCTGAGTTTTCAATTTCTAATATCATCGTGTTCGAAGTTCAGAGATACAAAATTCCCCTCTTAACTTAGAAGAATTGGAAATTAAAAATATAGCTTCAGGCAAATTTGCTCGCCTTAATTATAGCTTTGTAATTTAGTTAAGTATTGAAATGAAATTTGAAATCTTTAAGCCGCTTTCTGATTCGTTTAAAAGCACCTTATTCGTTCTTTTAGAAAACGTGGTTTGAAAATGATAATATATAATTCAAAAATCATTTAAAATTTAATTTTCGTTTCCAATGGAGAACTCCAAATGACCACTGCTTGCATATTTTTTCGTTTATAATTAACACAGTTTTCTATAACATTTAAATTGCTGCAAGCACTAAATTTCTTACACGCCGATCTATTAATATTAACATAATTTTTTTCAATCATAAGACTTTTTTTCTTTCGCCTTATTCTTGAAAAGGTAAAAATCCAAGTTATAGATTTAATTAGTGTCTGAAAGAAAAGAACGACCAATTCTCAAAAGAATTACTTTTAATTAAAATCATCATTATTGTTATGTTATTAAAAGTAATTATAAAACTAGTATGTTGTGGCTGCCACAAAACTTTTTTTTTATATTTATGTGCACAAATTAACGCAGTCCAAATTATTAAAATCGTTTTTCGCAATGAATGCAGACGATTTTCATACATGATAAAAAGCATTTATTTATTTTTTAATGAAAAAATCAATAACTTTATTTCAAGTTATCACATATGTGTGATTCTACTATTGTAATACCCAAAACTACATCTCCTATCTCAGATCACCCTGTGTGGTTGTTTTCCCAGCGAAGGCCAATGACGAAACGCTTACGTAGAAACGTTCGTCAACAAAACCCACGTGACCTCGCACCCAAAGAAATTTAGTTATAAACTTTGTCAGTCAGTAGCAGTTTTTCTTTCTGAAAGGTTAGCAGAGTTTCGTCTGTGTTGTGAAATATAATTATTGTATGCCCAATATATGTATTTTCACGGACAATCAAAACATTCTACTTTCAATTCGAACTGTGAAAAGAAACAAATGAGGCATCTGCGCATGCCTACGAAACCGCTCGCACCTGCATCAATGTACTTTTTTATTTTCTTCAGTTGTCATGTAGACCTTTAAGTATTCGGAGTGTGTTTAGCAGCTCCGTAATACAATTTAATTTTATGTTCTTTTCTTTCTTAATTCTTTTATTAAATATATAAAGGCCACAAAATCATCTCGTTATTGAGTGAATCTAATTGAGTGAATCTCTTAATAAATTGAATCTAATCAATGTTTTCTTTATAGAAGAATTGATAAATGATTAAATTTCAAAACCGAAACAGGAACATAAAGATCGGATGCTCATTAGAAGAATACAGGTAAGAAGATTTCCTTAATATTATAATTACCTGTAAAATTATTCTATATAAAATATATATAATTATAATAGATATGTGGGACATCTCAGCAAATAGAAAATAACATTCTGTGCTACTGAGGCAATTAAAACAACAGATTATGAGCACAGAACAAAAAATGATGTCACACTTTCTATATATATAAATTCATTTATATAAATATAAAAAAGTATAATATTCTATTTTAAGATAATATGAATGAAATGTATTAAAAATACAAAAATAATAAATGAATTGAAATAAATTTCGATTTAAAAAGGCATCCGATCTCGAATTAGAACTGAAACCAAAAGTTTTGGTTTGAAAAATATACGTTCTAGAAACAAAAAGAAAAAAGGGAAATAAAACTCAATTGAATTGTTATTAAGTATAATAAGAAAAGAAATATTATATAATCAAAATATTTGCAGTGATCAAATAATAAAGTTAAAATGGCCTTTTCAAAAGATATATCGATGATAGATAAATTAAATTCCACGAATTATGATTTGTGGAAATTTAAAATAGAAATGATGTTATGCAAGGAAAATTTGTTTGAATTAATAACGAACGAACCTCCCAATCCTATCACAAATGAATGGACAATTAAGGATCGTAAAGCCAAAGCGATCATTAATTTATCGATAGAAGACGACCAGATCGTACATATTAAAAATCTCGCGACTGCTAGGCAAACGTGGGATACTTTAAAAAGAATTCACGAGCGATCGAACTTATCCAGTAAATTATTTCTATTGAGAAAGTTATATTCTGCTAAACTAGCAGAGGGTGGAAATCTATATCAACATCTAACGCACATATATCAGATCCGTGATAGATTGACCGCTATAGGCGAGGTGATAAATGATGAGCACATGTCAGCTCTTATGCTATGCTCACTTCCTCCAAGTTTCGATACATTGATAACGGCAATTGAATCTAGAGATCAGGAAGACTTGACCCCAGAATTCATCAGGGGAAAGTTACTTGATGAAGATCTAAAAAGATCAGAAAACAATCAAACAAATAATGAGAGCGCATATAAAATGCACATTAAAAATAAAACACCACCACGAAAGTTTTGCAATTATTGCAAAAAGAGTTCGCATAATAAAAGCGATTGTTGGCATTTAAAAAATAGAGAAAGCAACGAATATAAACACAAAGAGAATGACTATAAAAATCCTAATAACTATCAAAGCAATTTCTACAGTCGAAATAAATATAAAAACAAACAAAGATCAAACATGATGCAAGAAACGGAAAATAAAATGAAAAATCTGACTTTTGTGGTAGGAAATTCAAACAGAAACTCGTTTATCGTAGATAGCGGGAGTTCAAGCCATGTGTGCAATAATATGGAAAGGTTCATATCATTTAAAAACAATGATAAAACACAAGTTATGTTAGCCAATGGTCAATCTGTAATCTCACAAGGTTGTGGAGATGTAAAAATAGAAGTGAGAAATTCTAAAAACGAAATCAAACAAATCACACTTAAAGACACACTCTTCATTCCTGAAATTGCCACAAATTTAATTTCAATAAAAAAGGCAACTGAGAATGGTTGTCAAGCAATATTTAAAGAGAACACTTGTGAAATTAAATTTCAAAACGAAGAATATATTTTTGCAACAGTAGCTGACAATTTGTATGAAGTTAGAACAAATAAAAAAACAGAAGAAAAAATAAACATGACACAAACTTGCGATAATACAAATTGTGTTAAACTATGGCACAGTAGATTAGGACACAAAAACATTACACAAATAAAGGAACTCGTCAGTAAGGAAATGGCAACGGGAATTAAATTGAACAATTGTAAACACGATAATAACTGTGAAATATGTATTATGTCAAAATTAGAAAATGATTCATACCCCAAAGTAGCTACACACAAGACAAAACAAACATTAGAAATAATACATTCCGACCTCTGTGGCCCATTCCAGACACCTACGGTGGGTGGAAAAAGTTATTTTCTCACTTTCATCGACGACCACAGCCGCTACACTTATATATATCTGTTGAAAAATAAATATGAAGCCTTAGAAGCTTTCAAAAATTACCATGCACTCACTTCCAATATATTTGGAAGAAAAATTAAAAGTTTGCATTCTGACAATGGTGGTGAATATATGAATAAAGAATTTGAAAAATTTCTTCAGAGTGAGGGTATACAACACCAACTCATTGTGCCCCATTGTTCTCAACAGAACGGCGTAGCGGAAAGGAAAAACCGTACTTTGGTCGAAATGACCAGATGCATGTTAAATGAAAGTCAATTAAATAAAAATTTTTGGGGAGAAGCTTTAATGACGGCAAATTATTTACAAAACAGACTACCAACAAGTGCCCGTGAAAAGACACCATATGAGCTTTGGACTGGTATGAAACCAGACCTCTCAAAAATAAGAACATTTGGCTGCAAAGCTTATGTTTATGTGAATAAAACTGATAGAAAAAAGTTAGATGATAAGGCGAAACCAGGAATTTTCATGGGTTATGATCTAAAAAGTAAAGGATATAGGATTTATGTAAGCAACAACATAAAAATCTGCAGAACGGTAAAATTTCTCGAAGAGCATGAAACTCACGAACATTCTCGAAACATTGATCAAAATGCAATTAATGAGGAATCTAAAATTCCTGTTATTTTAAACAATGAAAATGACGTAACAGAAGAACACAATGAAATTCAGAATACACAAACCCTAAGGAGATCAGATAGAATAAACAAAGGGGTACCACCTGATCGTTTCGTTTTTCTCTCAACTAATACAAGTTATATTGAACCGAAAACATTTGATGATATAGTAAACATGAAAAATCATATTGAAAAAGAAAAATGGTTAGAAGCAGCAGAAGAAGAAATAAAATCATTAAATAAAAATGAAACTTGGGATCTTGTTGATCCTCCACCTAATACACACATTGTTGGCTCTAAATGGGCTTTTAAAGCAAAATACAATGACTCTGGAAAAATTGAAAAATACAAAGCACGTCTCGTGGCGAGAGGTTTTAGTCAAAAGTATGGAACTGATTATGATGAGACTTTTGCCCCAGTGGCTTCTCATACAACAATCAGAACCTTCTTGATAAATGCATTGTACAAAAATTTGCAGTTAACTCACGTTGACGTGAAAACCGCTTTCCTACATGGAGAACTAGAAGAAGACATTTTTATGAGCCAGCCAGAAGGCTTCATAACACCAGGACAAGAGAATAAGGTGTGCAAATTACGAAAAGCCATATATGGCCTCAAACAAGCAGCCAGGTCTTGGAATACTAAAATCAATGATACACTGATCAAATTAAATTTCACTGCCTGTGAATCAGACAAGTGTTTATACAAAAGGTCAAAGGACAATAATACAGTTTACTTACTTATTTATGTCGACGACATATTATTGGCAGGAAACAAAAATGAAATACAAGAAGTAATAAAGGAACTTGAAAAAGAATTCGAAATCACAAATCTAGGTCAAGTAAATAAATACTTAGGAATACAAATAGAGAGAGGTGATAATGGGACATTAGCTATACATCAGAAAAATAAAATAAATGAACTGGTTAGGAAATTTAATTTGCAAGAATCCAAACCAATCAACACACCACTTGATCCAGGATACCAGAAAGATGATAAAATAGAAAATATTCTACCAAATAACACCAAATATCGGCAAGCTGTAGGAGCTTTGTTATATATAGCAACGTTAAGCAGACCGGATATCTCGGCAGCAGTTAATATACTTAGTCGTAGAAATGAACAACCTAGAGAAAAGGATTGGCAAGCCGCAAAAAGAGTAATTAAATACTTAAAAAGTACTAATGACTATAAAATAAAATATAATGTTGATCAAGAACCTATTTTAAAGGTTTTTGCTGACGCCGACTGGGCAAATGACACACTTGATAGAAAATCTACAAGTGGTAATGTTTACTTTGTTGGGAAAAACCCGATTAACTGGACATCCAAAAAACAGAACTGCATAGCACTGTCAACAGCTGAAGCTGAGTATATCTCGGCTGGAAATGCAGCAAAAGAAACTATATCAATATTAAAACTACTAAAAGATCTTGATATGGAACAGAAACAACCAATCGTTATTTATGAAGACAACCAAGCCTGCATTAAACTCGCTGAATCTGATAAGTACCAAAGTCGCACGAAGCACATAGATGTGAAATACCATCTAATTAAACAGTTGTGTGAACAAGGAATTATTAAATTGAAATATATCTCAAGCAAGGATATGACTGCCGATTTGCTTACTAAGGCACTTCCTAAAGCGGCATTCATTAAACACAGAGATAAACTGCAACTTATAAAAACTTAATATATATTGTGCAAGGTGGAGTGTTGTGAAATATAATTATTGTATGCCCAATATATGTATTTTCACGGACAATCAAAACATTCTACTTTCAATTCGAACTGTGAAAAGAAACAAATGAGGCATCTGCGCATGCCTACGAAACCGCTCGCACCTGCATCAATGTACTTTTTTATTTTCTTCAGTTGTCATGTAGACCTTTAAGTATTCGGAGTCTGTTTAGCAGCTCCGTAATACAATTTAATTTTATGTTCTTTTCTTTCTTAATTCTTTTATTAAATATATAAAGGCCACAAAATCATCTCGTTATTGAGTGAATCTAATTGAGTGAATCTCTTAATAAATTGAATCTAATCAATGTTTTCTTTATAGAAGAATTGATAAATGATTAAATTTCAAAACCGAAACAGGAAAATAAAGATCGGATGCTCATTAGAAGAATACAGGTAAGAAGATTTCCTTAATATTATAATTACCAGTAAAATTATTCTATATAAAATATATATAATTATAATAGATATGTGGGACATCTCAGCAAATAGAAAATAACATTCTGTGCTACTGAGGCAATTAAAACAACAGTCTGCGTGTTCATTTCTTTTGAAATGTTCTAAAGTATAAAATGTAGTATAAAATGCGCTTTGACAGCGCTGTTCATGCTTTTATTTAAAATGTAATCTTCGTACTCTCTTGTGTTTCTGTCTTCATTAAAACTTTTTGTGTGGTACACTCATTGGAGAATTATTGTGTCCAATTCTTCCCTGCCATTGTTTAAATTTAAAATTGCTTTTATGGAAAAGCAAAAATAGTAAATCTTCTGTTTATTTTACGTGCTCTACCATGCTAAGCTAGCTGCCAACAACATACTATTCATTGAAAAATTCTCATATTGAAATTATATACCCCCGGGGGAAAGCAATGCCTCTTTGTATATAAAAATGTTTCTTGTTTGATTATTACTGATATATATGTATATATATATATATATATATACTTCATAATGATTGGTTAAAAATAATTCGAATTGTGTACATTAATACGAAATTTCGTCCTATACTGCCATTTCAAAATTAGGAAATAAATAAAAATAAATAAAAATAAAAACGGAATGACAGCACTACCTGTAAAGCGATGCATCATAAAATGTAATTAGCACCAATATGAACTAAATATAGAGTTATTAAATTCCTTTTATTGTTTTTTGATATACAGCATCCACAAAATTTTGTTAACACATACACACAGACACTGACAGACAGACATTTTTTTTAAAAGTGAACAAATTTTGTTTTGGAAATCTCAAAACGTGTAAATCTATCAAAAACTGGAGGGTAAAAAACTTTCATGAATATAATGCTTATTTCTTATGCATTATGAAAATTATAACCAGAATGTTTTTAATACAGTTATACAATGAAGGTCTTTAGTGCAAATGTACGCAAACAACAACAACAATAACAACAACAACAAAAATATTGATTGATTTTTAAGATTGATTTTATCATTTAAATAATAATTTTGTCCAGTTAACCAAATCCACTTGCTTTAAATAAACAAAAGAATGTTTTTCAAAAACTAGTAATTTTCGCTGCATTACTCTTAAAAATTTTGTACTATGTTGAACCAAAACATGACACACAATCGCTGCAACCATAAGGTAGTGAAATATTTTACCATGATTTGGTGCTTAGTTCAATCAAAATCTGGTTCTATAGTAGCTGCAACCATAAGATAATAAAATCATTCACTATGATTTGGCGCTTTCTTTCAACAAGAAGCATGAAATCATGGTAGAAGGTTTCACCATCTTATGGTTGCAGCTAGTGTTTCAACAAGTTTAGGTTCAACTTGATATATTGATTTGGGTTCTGACTGATTACTTATTTTTTAAAATATTGAGAAGTTGTGAGAAATGTCTGTTTCATTAAAATATTAATTTCACTGAAAACTTTTGAAAATAATCTGTGAAGCAAACAATGGTGATGGTATCTTTACACTGTTTAAAAATAAAATAGTATATTTCACCAGAAAATTATTTCCAATTCAATTTCAATTAATACTCTGTTTCTATGTTTCACTATTTAATTTTAATAGTGCTTACTCTTAAAATGACACTACTAAAATGGTGAAACATAGTACCAAGATATTGGTTGCAGCTAAATTGGAACCGGTTTCCTGGTGAAACATACTACTTATTTTTATTTACGACACCATTTATTTTTATTTAAAAATAAAATACCATTTATTTATTATTATTATTATTATCATTTTAAACTGTGCAGGTTGCTGTTGGTTCCAAGATATGAGACCAGGAGGCAAAAAAGTACCCCTTTTAAATAACTATATGGAATCGTTTATTTTTAATGAAATAATGACTATTAATATATCATATTTGGAACCATTTTCGTTTATTTACTTTTTACTAAAATTTATTGTAAATATGTACATTAT
Organism: Salticus scenicus; assembly: GCA_963930645.1. Lineage (NCBI taxonomy): Eukaryota > Metazoa > Arthropoda > Arachnida > Araneae > Salticidae > Salticus > Salticus scenicus. The sequence goes on from OZ005654.1 coordinate 209,065,458, forward strand.
CTCTATAAACATCACAGAGAGCTTACACAAACATTTTTACAGTGTAGAGCTAAGTTTAACTTTCTTTCAATATTAAGAATTATACTATCTGAGATGAAAATCGTCTTAATTTTAATAAATAATAATTTTGATAAATAATAATTTTGATAAATAATTTGCGCTGTGAAACTTGTATCTAGAAAATATATAGATGAAAGTTTGTGATGCTCACAACGTGTTAGTTTCTTTTGTTTTTATCTTTTTCTCGGTAAGCATAATTTACATGGAACTTTTGACGTAAGCCATGATTGCAAAGACACTTCTTTAATTTATTTAACTAATAATAGTAATAAAAAAAAATGTCTCATTAACTCTAAAATTTTCTTTTTAAATTCCAACATTCAGAATTTACTGATGGAATTAATGAAGTACACTGTTTGAAATAAGGAGTAGGAGTTGGAATATTGAATTTCGGATGACAGCGTTTGATAGCTAGTTACTGAATGAAATGAAAATTGTGATTTATTTCTTGCTGATAACTAATGTTATGACAACTATTATATTGGTTTATTACTATAAATTAGAGGTATTTTCATGCCATTGAGGAGACTGGAGATATAGGATATGGTAATACTAAATTTACAGAAAAATTTCATTTTCCTTAGATTTTATTTATTTATTTATTTATTTTTTGTAAATGATCTTTTTTTCCATACTTTTAAATGAAAAAAAAAATCTAGTGGTTATTTTTACTTTCTGCACATACATTATATAAAAAAAGTATTGCCATCGTGAAAAATTTCGACTGGGAGATTTTGGTGTATTTATATGGTTTTAGGTCTCATAAGTTCATTTTAGTTACATATACGATGATGTGTATCTGTATGCGTGTATGTATGAGAATGAAAACGATAGCGCCTAAATGCTTTGTTCGAATGAGCTGAAAGTTTGTAGATATGTTATAAGTCACTATAGCACGAACCCTATTGATGTTGTTAAATCTAGCAATTGTAATTTTTTTTTTTTTTTTTACAGGGGCACAACTAAAAACTCTTTATCATTATGGTCTAAGGGTTGAAATTATTTCAAGTGCGATAGTATCTAAATGCCTTACCCGATTTAGTTGAAAATTTGTATACATGTTATAGATCACCGTCGCACGAACTGTATTGGATTTGGTGAATCTAGCATTTAAAGATTTTTACAGGGACACAACGAAAATTTCTCTATCATTATGAATTATGGGCTCAAATTGTTTCATATATATGTATATACGCACGCACACACACACACACATATATATATATGTATACTTTTTTCTTTTCTTCTGTTATATTTGTCTCATAGACAAAATACATAAATTCACTAAGTGATAGGATGGTTTTCAAAAAAATAAACCTATAAATAATTAATAATATTACCATACAAGTAAGTATGAATAATATTTGGAATAAGTTTTAAAATGCACAAGTAAACTTTAAATAAACACGTTTTAAATGTTTATTTTTATCTATCATGGAAAAAAAAGAAAAAAAAATAATAATAAAAGCATAATTTTAATAAGAAAATATTTACAAGATTAAAAAAAAAAAAAAAAAAAAAAGGAGAGTAATTTTCAAACAAGTATTTTGATACGTTTAGCTTTTAAAAACTTCAAACTTTTTAATCGAAGTTTAATGAACATTGAGAAATTAACGTCCTTTAATAAACTTCTAAACTTCGAAATGCGATAGCCATGTCATGAAGAGGCTACAAAAATTCTTGTTAGTCATTCATCTTATACTTTTTAGACAAGTTTGATTGGTACGGACATGTTTATGTTGAGGATACTTTAAATGCATATTCTAGAGTACGTCAGCTTGACCTCACAGTTTGTAACTGTCATTTTTCATAAAAAGAAAAAATTAAGTTGCCTATAAATTATTTATTAACAAAATCTGTTATTACTATTCTTTTAATTGTTGTTTCCAATCGCAGAAAAAATGTCGTTAAATTTATAATTAAAATGATTTAATCTTGAAGAATTACGAGTACTTTGATTTCATAAACACGATAAGAAAAATAATACTAGGAAAAAATATAAATAGTTTGTCAATTAAAAGTATTAAAATGTTCTTCATCTTCTGAAAAATTTAACATGTGAACTTAAAAAATATATGTCATAGAAAACATAAAAAGTATTTATTAATGAAAGAATTTATAAAATACGAAGAAAAATTAAATAAAGGAAGTAGATTTTATAAATTTGTGTATTTATTTTTGTCTACTTCGAAAAATAATATATTATTTAAATTAAATGTATGAATATGTATGTATCGATCCAAAAATGAACATTAATATATATATAAAGAGCAGGGTGGTTGCAATTTTTAATGTAAATGGTTATTTATCTTTATATAAATTTTTGTACGGCTTGCAATTTACTTTTCTCGTAGCTTTTTTTACCCTTGCTTTTCGCTTGCGCCTCCAGAATTTCTGAGATCCTTGTGAATTTGTTTTTGTGTTTTAAGAACAAAATAGTCATTCTTAAAAGTGATAAACTGATCGAGTGCAAAAACTTCACTTAATGTCATGTGCTGTTTCATGCCAGTTCATGCAAACCACGAAATATATTATCCATTTTTTTCTTTTCTTTTTGAAGTTTGAAAATGATGTCAAAATAATGCCATTCTAAACTTAAACAAAACATTAAATAAAATGTACCTCATAAAATCCAAAGAATATATGTATATATATATATATATATATATATATATATATATATATATATATATAGAGAGAGAGAGAGAGAGATAGTTCAATAAACGTTGCTTTACGGCATTGTCTGAAATTTTTATTGAATGAATTTCCATTTTATTGCTTCCCTTTAATTAAATAGTTTATTTTAAAATTAGAATTTTATTCTGTTATATGATTTAAATAATAAACATAGCAACTCAATTTACGATGAATTTTGAACTGCCAAATTATTACAAAATATGTTTGTTCAATTCCAAATGTGTGTGTGTAAGAGAGAAAGACCTGGTACATTAGTTACAAACCATTCACCGCAGATTTGAAGTAACGAACTTTCTTATTTGTAATTCAATTTAAAGGTATTATATTTCCATTTAAATGTTTAAATATATTTCTAAAGGAAAATCAAGTATGCAGAAACATAAATAAATAAATGAATGAATAAATAAAACAGAAAAACTTTGTGTAGTATCTGATTCCAAACTAAATATCAAATTTCAAGCGATTATCTTTCTACATAACTCACTCCTTTTTATTCTCCGGCCGAAGTTTTTTTTTTTTTTTTTTTTTTTTTAAACAATAATGGCAACAGAATTTTAAAACAGCTTCCCGTTTTTGCATCTTTTTTATGAGGCTATTATGGCATTAATATTATAGCTACTTGAAATGAATAATTAATTAGACAATCCCGCGTGCATTAGAAATTTGCAAATAAAATTAGTAAAATTACTTCTCTCCCTTTTCTTGTTGTCTAACCTAATAATTTTTTAATTAAATTTAGCGCTTTCAATTATTTATGTTGTTACTTTGCATCAAATTATTAAAATAACCACATTTTCACAGACATGTAGCTTCGTTTAGCCATTCAATTAAACGGTCTGGTGCTTAAAACATGAATAAATTTCAATATTAAGTAAATTAAAATTTTACCTTCGTAGTATACTATTAACATCGTACGCAGCTAATGACTCACTAACATGTTTATACCAAATTTCTTGATATTTTATTTATATGAGTCTGTAACCATGTCAAACATACATTTATTGAAATGATTATAGACTATCTTGTTAATGTTAGAGGTTAATTACAAAATTTTTTTTCTGTGTGCAATAACATATGAATATGTAAGGATTTAACTAATTTGTTAAAACTTATGCTATTCAATTAACTTGCTATAATTGAAACACGTACATTATGTATGAAATAGTCCCTTTAATTAATAGAAAAAATTTAGAGCACAATAATGTTTCGGTTAGTATGAAATCTAACTACAATAATACTAACTGAGCGTATGCTGACATTGAAAGAATGCCGCCGATTTGAAGTAACCATCCATGCCTTTACGTCAAATGCCGGAACGTGGAGCTATTTCGCCACAGAAAACTATAATAATAATAATAATAATAATAATAATAATAATAATAATTGCAGCTTAATGCGGAATACAAAATGTTGAATTTTATTCACTGTTAGCTAATATATGCGATTATTTTAGAGTTCACCAACAAAATTAAAGCTTTTTCCATAACCGATTTCCAAAATACGTTATTATTTTCCCACATGTCAACAAAATTCTTGTTTTGTTTTTTTAATGTCTGGCTGCTGAATGCGCGATACTTTTCTTGCTTTATTATCCGATATGCGGTATCATTTTACTATTGTTAATTTTTAAGTTAATCACAAATTACTGCAGAAATACGCTTTTTTTTCCACCGTAAATTGCCAAAAATATGCAATTTTGATGTAGTGTATTGATGAAACCATTACTTATGAAGGTCAAGGGGGGAAAATGTTGCGAGTTTTTTTTATTATTTAAAGTTGCTACTTTATCATGTTTAGTCGCCATGTTATCTTATTCCATTAAATTTTCAAATATGTAAGAGATATATTAAAATTCCCTGGTTAACATCCCAACTATCTGATATTACACTGAGAGAGAGAGAGAGGGAGAGAGAAAATAAAACCGTATATATATATATATATATATATATACAGTCGGTAACAAAAGTATCCGAACACTAGCAAAAATTCCTATCTAAAAAACGTAGAGTTAATACTGTTTTGTTAAATAAATCCTTATCGAATCCTGTTCTTAGTCAGTCTAAGAACATGATTGGAGAAGGATTTATTTAACAAAACAGTATTAACTCTATTTTTTTTACATAAGAATTTTTGCTAGTGTTCGGATACTTTTGTTACCGACTGTATATATATATATATCGCTTTCATCTAGAACGAATTAGTAGCCATTTTCTAAATCCCTAAACTAGAAATATAGATTTCTGAGTTATACTTATAAAGTAAAAAAATAACCTGGACAGACGAAATGATCGAGAATTTCTAGTTTACACTTTTCTAGATGGTAAAACGATATTATTAATATTATGAATGTTATGAATCCTTTGTATTGCGAGACATTCTCGTTGATTTCCTAGAACTGGGTCATAAACTCGAATTATAGTTGTCAAAACTCGTCTCTTGTATTCGTATTTATTTGCAGAGATATAAGCTTGGCGTCGATAATATAGGCAAATGCTTATAATTCTAGTCGCTTTCAAAGGGGACTAGAATTTATAAGGATGGCGTGGAACTATTTTTATTAAAGCCACAATTTCGAATCTAAATGTCAGTCACAGAATTTTTTCTCAGTGTACGAAAAGTTTAGATAAATCTTCAGAAAATTATTTTTAATTTATTTAGTTATTTATTATTATAATCCTTATAACACAAATAGATTAAAATTTTTATTCTACTGTAAAGGAAATTTCAAACATAAGGAATATCTAAATTTGTTTTCAATACACAGTTGGTACATAAAAGTACGCCAACTAATTAATTTCAATAATTGATAAAACGTTCATCAAAGAGTCTTTTTCAAAAATTTCAGATGCATAGCTTTAAGAAAGTGTGTTCAGTGCTTATAATTTGAAACTTTTTTTCTTAAGGTTTTTAATATGCAAGTTTAATGAACTTATTTCAATTATTTTTCTTGCGTAAATTTCTAAACACAACATATCCTGATTCGAAGGAGATACATCAAAATCATCTTCCTATCATTTATGCTATACTTTCTGGACAAGTTAGACAGGTGAAGAGTTGTTCGAAGCAGTGCTTTGGAGCGTTATGTTTTAAAATGGCATCTTGGACTTATTTAAGTGATAAATTGTTTCATAAACTAACATTATGTAGAGTGAGAGTAAAGTTTGAAATATTTCCTTTGTTAAATTCGTTGTCTTGTTCAATGTATAGAATTACTCTACTTGATGTTTCAAGCAACTAAATTTTATAGGTTATATTTGACTAATTTAACACTTCAGTATTTTGCTGTATATGCTAATGTCGTGGTATAGAGATATGTATCAAGAATTAATGGTAAATTCGTCACGTAATGTTGGAGATATTGTTAAATAATTTTGAATTCTCACAAGTGTTTAAAAAAAAAAAATGTTTTTGCTTAAACAAATATCTGGTATAAATGTAAACAATGTAAAACAAATTCTTTTTATACGTTAACTTATACAGTTCATGCCTTTTTTTTTTTTTTTTTTTTTTTTTTTTTGTCTCTTTTTCTTTTTTTACGAAATAAAACAATTTAAATTATATCACTTTATCTTCAAGAACATTATTTCATTATCTATCTTACCTTTTAGTTTTTTTTTTTTTTTTTAATTCGATTTATAAGTTTATAAATAAGATAAAATTACAATATCCTGTATACTTTGGATAACAATTTTTAAAAACAAACAAACAATCATTTTTTATGCCTATCTGTGCAACCAAATTAGTTTTTAAGCATAAATAAATAAATAAAACTGGAATTACAGTGGTATCATAATTATTAAAGGCATTTAATTTTGTTAATAAAAACTACATGGTATCCTTCTGCTAGAGTCTGCTATATATTTGTAAATTTTTTTAAATTATATACTGTTAGTCAGAAGTAGGAAATTTAGAAAACTTGATTTAGTTCGGAAACGATCATATTTACTTTTGCATTGTTTGTTGTGCGATTATTAGATTATAGTATTTTCGCAGTTTTTGCTCATTTGGTTTGCTACTCCAGAGAAATTGTGAAAATGCAAGTAAAAAAAAAAAAAATAATAATAATAAAAATAAAATAAAATAAAATAAAAAATAAATAAATAAATAAATAAATAAAAGCCCTAATTAAGTAGAATTTTATTTCCAAACTCAGATAAATGAATTTTATTGAAGATATATGAATAAAAAGAAGGAAATGTGCCTATCCATAATATTGCACGTAAAATTACATTTCTTACAAGTTCACTCAACCACTAACCAGAAGAGGATGAATAATTTCCACATTTACAGAACCAGCCAACCCAATAACAGAATTTTATTTTGGCTTTTTTATTTTTTGTTTATTACAGGAACATATAAATAATAGCCGTTACAAAATTCTAAATGCGTTATACATTAAGAAGTTAATAATTTTGAAAAAATCTAGAGCATTACCGAATACGATAACCTCTAAATTTTCATAAAACTTTGGTTTTGAAAAGGGGAAAAAAATACGTTTTATAGGTAAATCAAAGCAATTGAACAAGAGTTTTAATATATACTACTGGCCATTAAAATTGCTACACCAAAAAGGAATGATAATAACGGAATGAAATTTGTTGGACACATACATTATAGTAGGAAGAACAATTGATTAAAAGTTCAGGAAATTTGGAGTAATATGTACTGAGAAAACAGTTCATAAAGCAGCGACCTCTGTGAACAATAACAGCACATATCTGCCTAGGCATTGAATCGAACAGCGATTGGATGACATGTACGGGTAGAGCACGTTGCCACAATTCATCGATCGAAGTTACTGGTGAGTGGTGGGGGCAGTCGCTTTTCAACGATTAAACAATCATTTTCATTGGTGCGAGATCAGGAGAACGCGCTCCAGAGCAGCAGTCGAATACATTCGGCATCAATGAAGGTCCAGACAATATGGACAACTTGCGGTCGTGAATTGTCCTGCTTAAATGTTGCGCTTTGGAGGCCTTGAACATAGGGCAGAGCGATGGGCCTTAACTTGTCAGAAATGTAATGGCTGGCATTCAGAGTGGTAGGAATGAAAACAAGAGGTGACCGGGACGTGTATCCAATGGTACCACATACCATCAATCCAGGTGGTGACTCAGTATGCGGCTACCAAAATTCTGATTACCCTCAAAACTGCATCACTGATATGGGCGCCATTAATGTGTGATCAACGATGCACCTGGACGCAGGAATAGCGTGAAGTCACTTTTCAGACAAATCACAGTCCTATTTACAGCATCAAGATTGCCTTATCCGTATTTAACGGCATTATGAATAATGCACATTGCCAGCTGGGATTCGACATCATCATATTGTCCATCATTTGCAATGATGTTATGGGTTCCCATTGGATACACTTCTCGATTACTTCATGTTCGTATTCCTGGCACTCTGAATAGCGGCCATTAAATTTCTGATGAGTTAAGGCCCGCCCCTCTGCCCTGTATTCGAGGCCTCCGTAGCGCCAAATTTAAGCAAGATAATGCACGACCGCAAGTTGTTTGTATTGTCCGGACCTTCTTTGATACAGAATGTGTTCGACTGTTGCTCTGACCAGCGCGTTCTCCTAATCTCGCACCAATGAAAATGACTGTTTAATCGTTGAAAAGTGACTGGCCCACCACCACTCACCAGTAACTTCGATCGATGAATTGTGGCATCGTGTAAAACTTCATTAAGTGCTCTACCCGTACATGTAATCCAATCGCTATTCGATTCAATGCCTAGGCAGATATGTGCTGTTATTGCTCACAGAGGTCGCTGCTTTATGTACTGTTTTCTCAGCACATATTATTCCAAATTTCCTGAAATTTTAATCAATTGTTCTTCCTACTATAATGTATGTGTCCAACAAATTTCATTCCGTTATTGTCATTCCTTCTTGGTGTAGCAATTTTAATGGCCAGTAGTGTACAACAGCTGCCAGAATACTTCAATTTAACGGTCGATAAAAGAAATAGACGAATAGTTAAAGTACAGAATGATTCCTGAAATATCATGTGATTTTTCTGCACAAAATGTTTATTCACTATATCTCAAAAAGTGCAAATTCACCAAAAACTGGAAGTCGATATTTATTTTAATCCACTGCTTTCTTCTATGAATGCAGAAGAAAGTAAAAATAAAATAACCTATATCTTCACACAGGGTTTTTCATGGAATAAGTTTAACTCAACCTCTTGTCATGTAATCAACATGACGCATTTTTTTTTTTTTTTCTTTAACGGATACTTTTTTTTTTTAAACTTTTATGTAGAAACAACTGTCAAACTGTGGGGTTTGTTCTACTGTTCAATCAAATATCTAATTACTTATTGTTTGGACAGAAGATATCTTAAAGCATTTTGCAATCATTTTCCAACCATTCACATGAAGAAAACGTTAAAAAGGCTTTTAAAAATCTGAAGTTACTTTGAATACTTCTTTTTACTTTTCTTGTTTATAAACTCCTGTAAAAGTTTTATTAAATTAAACAAGTTGGAGGGAAAAAATGGAAATTGTTTTCTATGCATGCTTCATTTTTAAGTAACTCTGCACTCTTGACTGTCATTTAAGAAACCGAAGTTCATGACTAACGACTGATTATAATTTCAAATTGAAACTCGGTAAACTAATTACCAATGCAGTGCTTGGAGTTGCGGCTTGTTTATCGCGCATTACATGAAGTTTAAAACGAAAGAGTAATTTTGTTTAGCGGAAACTAAAATAGAAACATCATCTGGAAAATTCGATTCATGTGAGTTTATCTTATCACAAGAGTACATAGTGATGAGTATATATCTAAGAAACGCCAAAAATGAGAATTTGTAAAAAAAAAAAAAAAAAGACGTAAAAAAGAACGAAATATGTATGTTCAGTTACATCTTGTTTACTACATTTTTGATAAAATTCATTGAAATATGAGTTCAGTTTTGGAGCGATAAATTATTTTGGATTATTATAGGTAAATATAAGTTAACCTACAAATTGGTCAGCTTGTATGGTATGTTATCTAATGAATTTATATATAGGGGAGAGCGGGGTTGAATGGGACAATAGCTAGACTTTTATGTTTTGCAAACACCAGAAACTTGACATTTTTTCTGATATATGGCAGCACTGAGATCATTCATCAAGTGTAGTTTCAGAATTGTGCTATCCATAGAAGGGCAGAAAAAAATTAAAGTGTCTTTTTCACCTGGCAAAGTATTTGCTGATTCAATTAGGTAGTAGTTAAGACATTAACTATTTTCTTAAAGTTAATATAACTCTTATATGGTGAAAAGGCATAATCTTTTATTGTGTTTATGATATCCAAGAAGAATATTGACAATTTTTCATTAAGCCTATTTCCTGTTTTATTTGATCATGTGACGGTTGGGATGAATGGGACAGTTTTAATGGGGATGAATGGGACACTCTCCACTAATGCACTAATTTAAAATTTTATATAAGAATTATATTAAAACGTAAATTAGCCATATTAATTATCAGGATTCTTAATTTTGTGGACTTAGAAAATAAAAATTGAAATTAATTGTTCTGATTTTTGTTTATGATAATTATGATTAAAAAAATTATAAGTTCTAATATTCAATGCAATTTAAATCAATAACTAAAAAAAAAAAAAAAATAAATAAAAATAAACTAACAATAATTTGATTAAAATCACAATTTCAATCAAGCTAATTAAATAAATCCTGGTGATTATTAATGTAATACAGAATAGAATGCTGATTTTCCCGATCAGTCGGAAACAAAAATTTATCTGGATAATTTGTACTTTATTATAATAATTTATCTTTTTCTAGTGTCTTATTTATTTATTTATTTTTAGATTAAGTCTTATTAGATTAAATTACCAAAGCCTAGAGCACCAGGAACTGTGCGAAACAAAGGATCTTTGCTTTTTTATGTTAATTTGAGTCAATACATCAATTTATGTTAATTTCAGTAAATTCATAGTGTTAATAAAATCTCATAAACCAATTTAACTTTAAACTTTATTTACTTTCCTTTTTGTTTTCTTTTCTTTGATAATTCCAGTCCTGTCCCGTTCATCCCCATAGGTGGGGATGAATGGAACAATGCACATGCATGTAAAAAAAAAATATTATTAATTAAAAATGATAACTTTTTATTAAAGTTAGTATGTTTATATGTAACTGATTACTGAAGTGTACTTATGAGCCATGTTACAAAATTCTGAATTGCATATGGCCAACGTTATCAATAAAAACATGAAAAATGTCCCATTCATCCCCTCTCTCCTTTATATATATATACCTTTTTATTGTCTATTTATCTAATGATGTAATCATATTTGTATTATTGTATTTTTAAATCTGTTTGTGAAATATATATATCTTCCACCTGATACGCTATGGATAATGATACTTTAGCTTAAAAAAAGAAGTTTGTTTAGTTGTAGGGTTTATGGCCGTTTGACTACGCTAGGGTCCTAGGCCTATAGATGGAATGCCCTCTGTGGGGGGTCTTTCTAAGGGGTCCTAGCCCGTATTTACAAGAGTTTCGGAGAAAACCACGGAAAACTTCGAATGGCTAGGTGGATAAGCGCGACCTGGGATCGAACATGGCACTTCCCATCTACCAGCTTTGAGAGAGAACCGCTCGACCGTTGGTTGGTTGAAAAAAGAAGGAAGAAAAGGGAAAAATGATTAAAACTTGAACTTTTAACATTACCAACTTTATTCGTTGTTTTGTACAATTTGTCGAAGCAATTTTCTTTTTCTAATTTTTAATATCGAACAAGTATGCGGTCCTATAAACCACTTTTTATCTGTGCTGAGTAATAATAGTGATAAATAAAATAAAAAATAATTAATTAATAAAAAATAAATTAAATTAAACTAACTAGCTTTGAAAACATGTATAATATTTTTCTTTATTTCAATGTATTGTTCCGGCACTAATAATATTAGTTTCGAATGTTAGTTTCCAGACACTTGGGCTTTTATTATATATGTTATAATACTTTACTTTAGAGGCCTTTGTTAATATATAATAAGAAATTTACATTAATAAATTATTAACCGTTATCTCCAAATCTCTTTCTCTCTCTTTTAACTGGAACAGTAAGCGTCTTCAAATGAGGACAGGCTAATTAACAAAACAGTTAATTAAATTTAATATTTACTTTATATTTGAAATCTCAATCAAAATATACTTAGCAGAATTCAATCTAGCGTTAACGGTTTAATAGCGAGTAAATTGTTGCTGTACTATCACCATTGAGTCACTATTTTTTTTTTATTTCTTGATATTTTAAAAAAGAAATAAATTATATGTAGATACAGATGTACAACGTGGAAATAACATCAATATTTCACAAAGTTTTTTTCCCCCCTTACATATATTTTATAAAATTTACCTAGCTATTTTACATAAGTTAACTTACTGATTGCACCTAAAGTCTCAACAGATAAACAAAGTTAATTTTTCCCCAGAAATAAAACTTCCTATAGTTCTATTAGCACGTATTCTTTACGCGCAATAGAATATTAATCATATATTAATTATCGGAAAAAAAACAAAATCCTCCTTTAACTAACAATCGCCATGAAGATAATGCTGTTGAATATCCACGTAATAAAGACGTTGTTTAATGAATTTTCTGTACTATGAATACCTCAATTCTAAGAAAGTTTTATCTTATCCCCATTCGCTAATGAACCGGAGATTATCAATTTATTGATTCAAACATTTTAATGATTGAAACTAATCGTTCATTCTTGTTCATTAAAACTGCAGTCTGGTGTCACGTAATTTGCTGAAGAGTCGAGTCCGAGTAATAATTATAACCCATGGAATTCCTTGCGTAGTGTGATAAAAGATATCGGCGTTAATGAATTTTTATACAGAAGAATGAATTATTCCGACCGTTATAATAATTTTACATTATGTTTAGGTGTGATAGGATAGAATCACGCTTGAGCGTGCGTGGAAGGTTTTTGAAAATTTTCACCAGTACCTGTTTCTATACAAATTTGATTGGCATATAGTGTGAATATCTCAAATTGTTACCTGAACTGTTTGTTTTTAATAAATGTTATACAGGGTGGGCAAAAAGTCCGTAAATAATTTAAAAATTCATAAAACCCGAAAAAATAACCCGAAAAACGGTTTGCAGATTTAGCATCGATAAGTCACGGGATTTTTTTTTTAAGATAAGGGAAATAAAAAAGTTCTAAAAATAGACGAAAGGCGGCGTTTCGTACATAAGTGAAAGAAAATACATGTAAATAACAAAACTAATGTTACCAAATCATTTATTACAGCAATGTGTGTTCCACATATCCACCACCACAGGTGACAACACATTGCAGGCGTGTCACAGATACAGCAACGGCAGAGTGCAGCATGTCCGGCCGTATGCATGACAGCTCTCGGCGGATTGTATTTTTCAATTCCGACATATTGGATGGACTGGATGGATACACCCGAGATTTTAAATATCCCCATAGCCAAAAGTATTCCTAATCGCCTGTCTCACTTACTCCAACTACGTTGTTTATATCAGCGCCATATGTCGGCTGTTTTTTTCTTATCTTAAAAAAAATTCTGTGACCTATTACAATGGACATGCGGACATGCTAAACCTGTAAACCGTTTTTTATTTCGGTTATTTTTTCAGGTTTTATGAATTTTTAAAGTATTTACGGACTTTTTGCCCACTATTTGTTTTCTTAAAAAATTCAGAAAATTGCAGAAAAGCAATTATGAATAACTGCTGTTATTCATGTTCAATTGTTCTCATGACGGCAATTATCCGTAACTGCCATCATTAATCGCAGCATTTATGACTAATTGTCTCACGAGTAGTTATCGACACTAGTTACAGGCTTAATAGTCTACGATTATTTTTTTCATTCTTGATCATTGAAATTACCGTCTGGTATTACGTAATTTGCGGAATAGTCGGTTCTAAATAGGAATTATAACCCATGACATTCCTCGGGTAGGGAGATGAAAGGTATTGGTGTTAATGAATTTTTATACTGAAGTACAAATTATTATGAATTTAAAAATGAAATAATAATAATAATATTTAAGTGTGATAAAAGAGAAGAAGAATCACGATTCAGTGCGCGTTAAAAGCTTTTAAATTTTCAAGCAATAGTTTTTTCTATACATATTTGACTTCCCAAATATTGTGAATAAATACTTAAATTCGTTACTTGAATTGTTTGTATTTAATAAAATAAGTGTCCACTTTATTTTATTAAAATTTTCAACAATGTTATATGCAGAGAAAAAGAAAATCATTTTTGACTAGTTGTCGAGTGTTTAGGTATGATCAGTTGTATAGTGACTAGTCTTTTTTCCTTGTGTTATATTAAAAAAAAAAAAAAAAAAAAAAAAAACATAAAATGTGTATAATGAAAAATTATATCATAATTAACAAAAATTCAGATTAATGTAATGTTGCAAATCATGTTTAAAATTATTCCACTAAGCTAAAGTCCTAAATAAAATAAAATTTAAAAAATGTGTTTTCCTTAAGGGCATGGAATAATCAAAAATGAAAACTACCATAGGCTGTTCGAAAAATTTTCTCCAAATTCGAATATTTGTACAATGGATGGTAATTTATCTGAATGTTTATATGCGTTCCTATAATAAAAGTATAAATATTAAGCAAACAATTTCCAGTAACGATCATTCTATAACAAAATTGTAAAACATATATATATAAGTTTAAATCTCTTTTAAATAAGTTAATAAACTTCGTGTAATTAGTCCTAACAGGTAAAGACATGTGTAAATTATTTCATTCTTCTCTGTGAGAGAAAAAATAAAATAATATAAACTATAAGTAATATGCACATGCTTTCTCTTCATGTTATATCATAGATTAGCAAAGCAACATGTCATATATCAGTTTTGTGTTTTGAACAATTTAGCGTAAAAAATAAAGTTCAATTAATTTCAGTCAACAGACCGCAATGTATAAGGATTTTATTTCGTATCCTAGTAAAAATTACAAACCCTATGCTTGTAAAAATTTACATTGTTACAAATTTCTTGAAACGACGATCTACAACAGGCCTACCCAATTTTATTGTAATCGAAAGAAGCGTGAAAATGTTAGCGCACTTCAAATAATTTCATTCTGTACGCCGTATTGCTAAAAAAAAATATTTGTGACCCTGTCAAAGAATTCTAAGTCTTACCTACACTCATCAAAATACTGCCATGCATCGGTGATTTATAACGCTATAGCATAGCTATCAATTTTTAGTTCAATTGGTTAAAGTGTTAAAATGCTATTGAAACACCGAATAAATTCAATCTGTAGGCCGTATTGATGAATAATTTTTCTTTATGACACTGTAAAATATTTAGTCTTACACTCATTAAATCGATACGATTCGTAGATGGTGATCTATAACATACCTACTAATTTTTAGTTGAATCGGATAATGCGTTTATATGCTAATTGCACTTCAAATGATTTCATTTCATAGCCGTGATGATAATTTTTTTAAATGTTTCCGTAAAAGAATTTTATGACTTATAAAATTTATACAGGTCGTGCAACATTGACATCCCAAATTTTAGCGCAATCAGATAAGGCGTTTGGACGCTATTGTATTCACGAATACACATACATATATACACACATAGCGATATATAGGGTGTTCCATAAGTCTCTAGACATTTTCAAAATTTATAACTATTGAATGAATTCATAGAATTGAATGCAGTTTGCGAAAAAATCCTTCTTGTAAAGGGGGATTTTTTCGATAAAGAAAAAAATAATAATTAAACTATTTGTCGATAGAGGGCGCTGTGCGTGACCAAATCACACATTTTCATGAAAAACTGTACTTATTCGCATGCAGATGTTTACAGGCATATAAATCCTATTTCATAACTGCACAATTAGGTGGCAAAATAAGAAATAAACTGTTCTAATCGTAAAATTGTGCAATTTATAGAACTTTCATTTGCATATTTTTCTTCCCCATCCGTGCGAAAATTTAACTGTCTAACTGCCATCGACAAAAAAATTTTAACTATATTTTTTTCTTTACCAATAAAAATCCCACTTCACGAGAATGATTTTTTGCATGTCGTGTTCAATTTATCAATTTATTCAATAGTTATGACTTTTTAAAATGTCTACAGACTTATGGGACACCCTGTACATACATCACCGTGAAAATAATAAAAATAATTCAATAAACCTCAAAACATATATATGAACCAAAATCTTAATCGCGAAATTTTTCATGATTACAACACTTTCTTAACATAATGTGTGTTCAGAAAGTAAAAATGTATATGAATACATTTTTTATTATATATATATATATATATATATATATATATATATATATATATATATATATATATAAAATAAAATAAAAAGACTATGGATAAAATTCTGTCTATGACAGAATTTGATTTAGTACGACATGGCTAATGATATTTGTGTTTTATCACCCTTAAAAAAAAAAAAAAAAAAAAAAGTAATAGAGGGTGTTCAGTAAAATTCCTAAACACATAGTCAAATAGTATATTGATTTTTAGTTCCAAATAAGTTATTGGAATTTGAATGCATTGATTGTATAGTATCTTCCCCTAATTGCCTAATACTTATTTACTAAATATTTTAATTTTTAAAATAATCTTAAAAACAATTTCGCATTTATTGTTAATAATTAACAGTGTCAATTTCTACAGAACAAAACATAGTATATATATATATATATATATACATAAACTGATTATTCGATACTTAGATTATACTCAAAATTCATCACAGATTAATTAATATAATCCATTGATATTGAGCCAAGACCGGTTGGCTATGCGATCAGACAACAGAACTACGAACCCGAAGACTGTGAATTCGGTCCTCACTGATGGTAAGTTGAAAAAAAAATATCTATAAATGATTTTACGGATTTCACAAAATTCTTTAAGATAGAGTTGGTTTAAATTAGAGAATTAAATAGTAAAATTAGAGAGAGAATATTAGAGCATTAGAGTAAGAGAGAAAATAGAGATAGAGTAAGAGTATTAGAGAATTAAATAATAAAACTGGATAGTAGCAGGCATTTTTGAAGTGGAACACTATAAATTGGTAACTACGCAAAGTAGCAGATTGAAAGAAATAGTCCTACCGTACTAATAAAAAGACATGTTAATTATAATTAATATTTGGAAACATGAGTCAATTGTTTCGGTATGAATTTCACAAACTTTTAGATGTGGAAAAAACCACTACATTTAATCACTCTCACTGGAAATTAAAATCTCGAAAATCGTAAGCAAGATTAAAATCAAGAAACGAATTTACAATGGTATTTTAAAAACAGCAACTACAACTTTACTATTCAAAAATACGCGGCGAAATAGCGTGCTGTTAGTAAAACATATTCCCCCCACTAAAAAAGTGTTAGTTCAAATTGTGACTATAAATATCGACTTGCGCAAATTTGCATAGGTGTTCTTGAAGTGGAACACTATAAATTGGTAACGACGCAATATGCTAGGTTTAAAGAAATAGTCCTGTCGTACTAAAAAAAAAAAAAAAAAAAAAAAAGATAATAAATTCCTGCCGAATAGGATAAATTTCTCAAAAATATAATTTAATCAATTATTGGAGAATGTTATATATATATTTACACAACAAAGTAAATAAGAAGGAATTTCATGAGTTAATTATGAATATTCAACACAGATTTTTTTTTTTTTTTTTTCCTTTCGCGCGAAAATTTATTCTTTTAAAAATTACTAAGGTTTTCGTCATCTGTAGATGAGTCATGTCTGAAATGTTCTGCCAGAAGAAGAAAAATTGCACTCATTTCAAACTTCAAACTTTTTTTCTTTTATAAATCTCTTTCTTTTCTCTTCCTTCCTTTCTTTTTATATTTTTCTTCAATAGGTTTTCATCTAATAGCTTAGGAAACCATTAAAATCACACACACACAAAAGAAAAAATAAAATCAATTTTTTAATAATTATCTTTTGAAATTCAAATTTTAAGTTGAAATATATTTCAAAATTTTTCTCTCTGAATCTATTTACATTTATTTAATAACTGAATATGATTATTTGTAATTTTTTTTTTTAATAATTAAATTGTGTTGCATTAAAATGAAATAAAATTTAATAATAAAGTAAAACTTAAAAAAAGAAAAAAAAAAAAAAAAGAAAAGGAAAAGAAAAAGTTTAAAATTAAATTATATGAATGATAAAATGTTAACAAACAAAGATTAAACAAAATAATACTTGTACAAATCTAAATGTTAATCTGGAAATTTTTAATTTAACTATTAAAAACTAGTAATTGAAGTATTTCTTTATTTTTTCTTTACCTACCCCATCTGTCTCTCTGTCCCTTATTTTATGGTTAAAATAAGCGTCTTCTAATTCATAAGGGACCTATTTTCAACCTGTCATAATCGAAAATGACAGTTTAGCTAAAAACCAAGGGGAAAAAAAAAATCTTTATTATACATTTTACTTAATATATGTTTAAATCAGCAGATCTCTCTAATTATACATTAAAAAATTAACAATGGAATTTATTTTGTGTTCTTACACAAAATATATTTCTTAAAGGGACAAGGAAAGATGATAATTATAAAAATCGACGCATTTAAAAATATCCAGATAGTTATTATAAAATGTACGAAGATATACAATACTTTTAAATTAATATCACTCTACTGTTCCTCAAACAGTGCTTAAAAGCTTTTTTAAACTTTTTTTCTTTTCTAGGTATTGAAATTTTGGAAATAATTAATTACGTATAATGCTTCTTGCGAATTTGGTTTTATCCAATCCTTTTAAAAAATTACATGAGTGCTAATGGGTATATTTGAAACAAAAATGGGCATTTATTTTTTTAAAAACAAGAAATTATTACATTTATTATGAACTCGAAAATTCAATCGCATGACAAAAATTTATGAAGATTTAAAATTTTAAACTTTTTTTGTTTGTTTGTTTGTTTGTAATTCATGCTGTAATTCAGATATAAAAAAAATAAATGCACAGATGTGTTTAATTACATTCGAAAAACGCATAGTAGAAAAAAATAATACGATAAAAAATAATTTAGCAGGGGTATTTGTGACCCCGGAAACTGCTACCGGAAATTTTTAGTTGTGATATTATTGGTAGTTTTCTTAGAACAGTTTATCAATTAAATATAACCAAAAATACAATTCATAACACAGGTCGAAATGTAAAATTTTGACTGATCTTTATGTTTTTTGATGTGCTAAAGCCAAAAATGAAGTCAGTTTTTCTCTATCACGTATAGATTTTTGTAAATACAGGATGCCTACCTGTATAATTTCTTCCATAACTCTTCCACCAGTATAATTATATGGTAAGTTTTATAGTATGTTTTCGTGATTAATTAATCATGGATAGCTATTGTTGTAATTGCGCAGCACTAGTGCGACGTAAAACCATACCAACTAACTAACTTATTGTTATGATGGTATATGGAAGAAATTGTGTCGAAAAGCGCCCTGTATTGGCAAAAATCTATATGTGATAGAGAAAAATAGAGCGCATTTTCGGTTTCAGAACACAGGAAAACATAAAGATGACCTAAAGTCATCAAATCAAATTTTGTTAACATCATTTTTATAGGCCTTTGTAATTACCGGTGGGAAATAATAATAATAATAATAATAATAAACCCGGAACGCAATCACCCCTGATTAAGAATTCGCAGGGAGCATTTTAAAATTGGGTATTATTTTGTATTATTTTTATAATAAAAGAGGCCTTTCCTTTTCTAAATTAATTTTGTATTCCTTAAAACGCGCTATATGCATTACACCGACAGATTTCTTTGCAGTACATTGTTTAAGAATAATGTAAATGTAAAAGAAAAGAATTAAATTCAATGACGTTTTACATACTGTAAATATTGTATTACATAATGCCAATTGGTTAAATGAATTTTACTCATTATGTAATAGTAATTAGTTCATTTAGATAATAGAAAGCATCCTTATTGAGATGGTCTTCAGTCGTAATATGAACGAGAATTATTTTTTCCTCTAGTACTTTAATTAAGGAAGTAACTGAGTTGCGATTACTTTTCCGAAATGTCAGATTTCCACTGATATTATACTTGTCTTGAAACTATTTCAAGATATAGACCTATGATTTAATAAAAATGGAGATTTTGTTGTGTCATATTTAAAGCCCATGGGGCCAATTAAGTGCACTTAATTGACTGAAGAAAATTCACAAACGTGTAGATTTAAGGTTTCGACAAATATTCACAAAGCAAAATTATGAATTTTAATAGATTTAAAATTTCCTTAAATAAATGTTTAAAATAATAAAATCCATCAGTTATAATTCAAAATTTTAATATTTTTTTTATACATATATATGTGAGATATATCTATCAAGTATATTACGTTTCACGCACTGTACAAAATGAATTACATAATCCTAATTGACTAAAATAAATTTTATGCATACTAGAATGTTAATTAGCTCCTTTAAAAAAATCATTCTTATTTTTAACTGTTTTAGTCGTAAAATCAATAAGGATTATTTCATTATTGTGTATTTTAATTAGTGGTGGAATGAAGGTATGAATCCGAATCCTAAAAGTCAGATTTCTGATTGAAATTATACACAGCTTAGAAATTCTTTGAAATTTGGTACCGAGGATTTAAAAACATGGTTTTTTTTTTTTTTTTTTTTTTTTCATTTCTTTCTTTCTTTCTTTTTTTTTGTTGTTGTTGTCATATTTAAAGTTCAATTGATTGACTAAAGATAATTTACAGATTGAAAAAATAAAAAGATTTTAAGCGTTTTGACGTCTCGACAAATATTTAGAAGGCAAAAATATGAATACAGCTTTAAATAGCTTTTATATTTTGTTTAAGAAATGTATAAAGTTACATTTAAAAAATTTAATAATGTAATTTTTTTATTGTCTATAGCATACCTGCCAACATCCTAATTAATATTCTACTGTATTTTTAGTCCCGCCTTTTTCCACACCAGTATTTTTTTAGAGTATTTATCTTCTTATTTACTCGTAAATGCACTTGGAGAATATTACTCTAAAAATTTACTGATGTGAAAAAAAAGGCGGGACTGACAGCCCTACGGAATATTAATTAGAATCTTATCAGGTATGCTATACTGTATACATTATTGTATTTTACACGTAGTACAGAATGTTGGTTGGGTTTTACGTCGCACTAGTGCTGCGCAGATGGGCAATTGGCGACGGTCTGGGACTCACTCCTAGAGGAGGCCCGGAGTCATGCCATCGCAATTTTGATCCTCCACGGAAGGGATGGCTCTCCCGCATCGGTGACCCCCATAGGTATAATTTTTGATGGGAACATGGAGGACATTGCGGCCACAACAGATTTTACGTGCACCAGCCACCATTAGTGTACACGACGGTCTTTGGCAGACTCGAGTACCGAACCCGCAATCTTCCAATTACGAGGCCGGCACTCTACTGACTGGGCTACCCCCTATTATGGCAAGGGAAAACATCCTTATTGTGACAAGGTGGCTAGTAGTGAGGGAAAATCGAAGATTCGGGGAAAAGTCAGGAAATTTAGAAAATCGGGAAAAGTCAGGGAATTTCATTTAAATTCAGGGAAATTTAACAAATTTTCAGAAAATGAGCTATGTTAATCAATAAATTATCAATGCTATTTTAAATTACTAAATTTTTCGCTAATGTCGGGAAATTTTTATGGGAAGGAAACAGTAAGAGTCAGGGGGGAAAAAAAGGGTAATTTTTCGAAAAATAGTTAGGGGAAAGTTAGGGAATTTAAAAATATTTTAAATGCTAGCCATCCTATATGATGTTCTTCAGTCGTAATATCAATGAAAATTATTTCATCATCTCGAACTTTAATTAGGTATTTAAGGAGCTACGATTCCAATTCCGAAAAGTTAGATTTCCAATTGAAATTATATCACGTTTAAATTTATTTCAAGATTTGATACCGAAGATATAAAAACGGAGGTTTTGTAGTATCATATTTAAAGGCCATTTGATTGGCTGAAGACAATTCACAGGTTGAAAAGATGAAAATATATTAGACGTTTTTAGATCTCGACAAATATTCAGAAAGCCAACGTATGATTAATTTTAAAACCTTAGATGGCTGCGTTTAATGCTGACTAGAACAACAAAAAACTAAAAGCAAATAAGTGACTAATAATGTAAAAAAATAAAATCACCTTTTGCGAAAATATTAATTGGTGTTTATGTTTTTATTTATCATTATTGGTTTATCTATTTGCTTGTCTACGTTGTGTTGCGTTGCATAAATATGCTTCGGTTATTATTGAATTTAAGTATGCTATTAAGATATTAACATTATTTATTTTTTTCACTTTACAAAAGGATGGAGATAAAGCGTAGCGTTTATAAATATATTTTTTTTAAATTATTCATTTGTTACACAAAAGCTTTAGCAATGTAGAATATTCTACATTCTATCTTTGTATACCCCGTTGTATTACGTAAATATGCTTTAGTTATTATGGAATTTAAGTAAGCTATTAAAATATCTGTATATTTTATTCACTTTATAAAAGGATTGAGGTAAATCGTAGCGTTTATAAATATATATATTTATAAATATTAATTTGTTACACATAAATTTTATCGGTAAAGAACGCTCTGCTTGCAAATGTATTTTTTTAATTTTGTTTTAATACGTATGCAAATCAATGTGATACAACAAAATTTTTACAAAAAAAAAAAAAAAAAAAAAAAAAAAGCGTTTAAAATTTTAGTTGCATGATTATACTAGTATGTTGTAGCCGCCACAAGACTTTCTTCTATATTTTCCTATATTAATTCACTAAGTGCAAATAATTTATTAAAACTATTATTTATTAAAATTATCTATCAAGGTGAATGCAAACGATTTTCATCTTAGTGAAAACTAACACTGAATATCCAAAGAAAAATAGTTTTATTGTCTATAAATATCATCTTAAAAAATGCGTTTTTATAATGGTTATCTCACATATCAGATTGCGTACAGCTATACACCGTAGAAGTTGAGATAAAGCGTTCCCATTATCGAGGGAATTTGCAGTATAGCAGCGCTACCTATTGGCTGATTAGCATCTAAACTGAATCACCATAATGTCTCACAATGGCCTTCTCATATATCAAGTTTTTTTTTTTTTTTTTTTTTTTTTTAAATACGCAAAAGAACCTGAGATATAGCATTCCCTTAAATTGCAGAAATCGCTGTGTAGCAGCGCCACCTGTTGAGCGACTGACACCAAAAGTTGATAGACATTAATTTATATCATGGTGCATCTACATATAAATTTATATGAAATTCTGTGCAGTAGTTCCTGAGATATAGTCTCCCCTTAAATTGCGTGAATCGCTGTATAGCAGCGCCACCTGTTGGCCAATAAGCATCCAAATTGAATTAGCATAATGCCTCATAATAGCCTTCTCATATATCAAACTTTGTTTGATTATACGCAATAGAACCTGAAATATAGCCTCCTCTTAAATTGCGGAAATCGTTATATAACAGCGCCACCTGTTGAGTGGTTGACGCCAAAAGTTGATAGGCACTAATTTAGATCAAGGTGAATCTACATATAAATTTGTATACAATTCTGAAAAATAGTTCCGGAGATACAGTCGCCACAAAATTTTTGTTTCTCTCTCTCTCACACACACAGACAAACGGACGGACAGACAAACAGACATTTTCTAAAAAGATCAAATCGTGTTCTAGACCTCTCAAAACGTTTAAATCCGTCGAAAACCGGAAGTCGAAAATTTTTACGAATCCAATACTTTTTTCTATTAAATACAGAAGAAAGAAAAAAATATCTGAATATATTTATTTGTGATAATGATAAATGTGAATAAAAAGAGAAAAAAATAATCTCTATTACCTGGAATACATACCAAATTAGAATTTAATCGGGTAGTGAAATTGCTAATCCACTAAAAGCCATTTAACTTCCCCATATGGAGAAGTATCTCTAAAAATATCTTACTTTGGAAATCTTTTCCTATTCATAGAAATGTTCTATTTTTAATATCTGGCGACTAAAGTGGTAAAATTTCTCCGAAATCCTTATATTATATCAGTTCATTATTCCATCAGTTCATTATTACGCAGATGTCAAATTAGAAATATTTTAATTTCGGAATGGCAATATAAAATGGCAGAATGAGATGATGACTTTTAGACTATTTTAAAATGGCATTTGTCAAAAAGCTATTTTGTTCACGAAACTTTTCGCGCAATATTTTATCTTCGTTTCATCTTTTACATATTCTTTGTTACAACTGAAACTTGTTTTGGCATTATTCTATTGTTAAATTACTCATATTTCAACATTTTAAGACGTTATTGTTTAAATACGATATGTGTTACAAGTTGTTTTATTTCGGAAATTAATATATACGATTTAGGAACTGAACTAAAAAGGATCAGAAAGTCCCAACAGAACAAACATAGTTAAAACGAAAATAAAAAATGTACAATTTAAATAGGAACAATAAACGGATGGAATGTGCTTTAGTCCACTTCTTGGCGTCTTATTTGCAATTGGCGATAAAGATGCCAAATTTGGCAACCTCGGTGTTTTTCAGTCTTTGAACGATCGGTCCACGAAATGTGGGCAACTTACCGTACCTCAACGCGTCCAGTTGGCGATTTTTGGAAAATTCGCCAAGCAGCGGGCTAAACCGCATCTTCACCCAATAAACAATTAAGGAAGAAAACATTCAACTACAATGGAACACTATATAAATTTTGAGGATAATTCAGTTATCAGAAATTACATTTCAATCCAATTTACTAATGTCAGTGTTATTCTGGGTGTTTCTATCAAGTACTTGGCAAGTCAAAAGATTGTACGAATTCGTGGTGCTTGCTCCACAAATCAGGCATTCGCTGGTAGGATATTGAACAAAGGTTCACACTGATATTGAACAAAGGTTCTTCCAAGCATTCCTGTCCGGTCAGTAGCCTAAAATTTAGTACTGCTTCTTTAAGCCGTGTGCGACTAAACAATTTCAAACAGTCCAAGTTTCACCTTTTGATTTTTAAACCATATCGCTGTTATTCGTTTCATTTTTTTTTTTTTTTTGATAACCTACCTTTTAAGTGTATCTGGTGTAACAGGAGTGGTGTCTTGTTGAATGTTAGTTTTTTTTTTTTTTTTTTTTTTTTTTTTGCATGTAAATCTGCCTGTTCATTACCTTCGATATCAACGTGCGATAAGATTTGCTGAACGACGATAATTTTATCTTTTTTTTTTTTATGTCATATATGATCTTAGTCTCGAAACAATGGTTTTTTGTTACGGATCCCATGACTAATATTGTATCAATAAAGATAACTACTTTAAAGAACATGTTGGCTTTTGTCTTCCAAATTTCCAGTGCTAGATGAATCGCGTAGATATGATATATTGCAGAGTTAATGTTCTTAAATGCTTCATTTTATTTTTAAAGTGATTTTCAGAAATTCATAAATAACTATACTTATGTGAAAAAAAAAAAAAAAAATTAAAATTCATTTGAAATGATAAAGTGCTGCGGTATTTTGAAGAATTTCCCAAATTCAGATCAAGAAAATGTCCATTACATCCTCCTGCTGTGATAAAGAAGGTATTCCTTTTCCTGTAATGAATGCGTGAAATTTTGTGTGGCTTTCCCTCAGAAATTTTGACCATGATACCAACCAGGAAGTTAAGTTTTTTTTTTTTTTTTTTCCCAATCAAAAATGTATGTAATAAGATGATGTGATTCAATTTAAAAAATGTATGTTTTATTTAAGTATGATTAATTTGGTATAAGCATGAAATAGTTTATTACAGTCGGTAGCAAAATTATTTGAGCACTAGCAATAATTCCTATGTAAAAACAAGTACACTTAATACTGTTTTGTTAAGTAAGGGTTACATATAAACGGAACGCTTGCAATTTCGATGACGTAAATTTTGCAAGTTTTTTGCTAATACAGTCGACAGCAAAAGTATCCGACCACTAGCAAAAATTCCTATGTAAAAAAAGTACACTTAATGCAGTTTTGTTAAATAAATCCTTGTCGAATCCTGTTCTTAGTCAGTCTAAGAACAAGATTCGACAAGGATTTATTTAACAAAACAGTGTTAAATGTGCTTTTTTTACATAGGAATGTTTGCTAGTGTTCGGATACTTTTGCAGCCGACTGTAGTCATACATTTGGAACGCTTGCAAACGGCTTTGCAACCCTAAGTGTTTCATTTGTATGTACCCCTAAGTCCTTGTCGAATCATGTTCTGAGACTCACTAAGAAAATGATTCGACAATGATTTATTTAACAAAACAGTGTTAAGTGTATTTTTTTTTTTTTTTTTTTTTACAAAGGAATTATTGCTAGCACTCGAATAATTTTGTTTTCGACTTTAAATAATGAATTTTGAGGTTAAGTGGGTTTTAAGTCACACTAGAACTACATTTTGGGCTATTGGTGACGCATGGGTTTCATTCCAAAAAGTAATCCTTTGAATGATGAAAAATCATGAACAACTCATTTGTTCTTGCTTTGGTAAAAGGTATAGAGCTCATGTTAATACAGTTGGCAGCAAAAGTATCCGAGCACTAGCCAATTATTCTGATATCAAAAAAGTAAACTTAAAACTGTTTTGTTAAATAAATCCTTGTCGAATTATGTTCTTAGACTGACTAGAACATGACTCCACAAGGATTTATTTAATAAAGCAGTATTAAGTGTACTTTTTTTAGACAGAGATTATTGCTAGTGCTCGGATACTTTTGCTGACGACTGTACATTCCGGACTACATTAATTTTTCAAGATTAAATAGAATCAGCTCTATTTCAAGTGAGATTCATTATATTTTGGTGATATTTTCTAGATTTGGATGTATTTAGGCACAAAGTATAGATATGGTTTGGCGCCTAATTCACTAAATAGCCGAATATTTGGCAGAGCGTCGATTTCTTAAATTGGAGTCTTGCGGATTCTATTCCCGAGCCCACCAAAGATTTCCTTTACATTAGTGGTGGCTAACACGCGTAAAATCTGTGGATACAATAGCTTTCGTGTTACGTAAAATTAATACCTTTGCGATTACCGTAACGGCGGAGGTTCGAAATTATGGTGGCATACATCCGAAACCCCCTAGCGTAAATCCTAGAATGTCGCCACTAACCCCAGTAGGCAGATATAGTGCAACTTTTATCAACCAACGCGACCTTACCTACAGCCTTATTTACTGAAATTAACATACTCAAAATTTCTAGTGCAGCGGATATATACGAAATAATCTCTATTCACTTTAAAAGTTTGCTTGGTTATCAATTCTTAATAAGATTAAAAATCAATTTTTTGGTGTTATATCTTATATGCTTCTTTATACCTTTATTTTTAGCATTTTCGTCAATATTTCAATTAAAGTTTTTAATAGTTAATCATGATTATTAAAATAATCGTATCTTGAAGTAATCTTCAATTTTAAGCATATTTTCAAATTTTTTCACTTCATTTCCTTTTGTGGAAGTTCAATTAAGTCTTTTTTTTTTTTTTCAAGAAAAAGATAATTGGTATTCATAAATGTACC
The DNA here is from genome assembly GCA_963930645.1 of Salticus scenicus. Lineage (NCBI taxonomy): Eukaryota > Metazoa > Arthropoda > Arachnida > Araneae > Salticidae > Salticus > Salticus scenicus. Next base: position 209,092,825 of record OZ005654.1, read on the forward strand.
ACAAATATCCATTATCTTAATGAACTAGGAATAATTGTAAAAGGATTATAGAATTCGCCGCACCTGCTATCGGGCAAATAGAGCTTTGCAAAACCCACTTAAAGACAGGCTTACAATGAATAAGGCAGCCAAATCTATGAATATCATTCTGCTCACCGTTAATTATCTTTGCATAATCCATTAACTCTTCGAATGCAAACATATATAGCCTTATTCATTCGGCCGTTTTCCCTAATATTTGATAGATTATGCCTGTGTTTAAATAAATGATCATCGGGAAACAAGTCACATTATAATATGATTCAGATACACTTTATTTATTTGCTTGTAAATAGTGATATACTTTACGATCAAAAGCTTCCCTATCTCACAAATGCATTATTATTATTATTTATTATTATTATATTTTAATATTTGATCCTTTTGACCTGTATCTTATAATACAAAGACTTAACTACAATTTCTTGTAGATGTAAACTATGCTTGAGAGGATATTTTTAAGAGGTTTTATGCTTTTGAAAATGTTCTTATACAAGTGTAAAATGAGTGCGATGTTTCAGCTGACAACAAGCATTTTGATTACATAGGTATACAAAAATAATGTTAGCAAAATTTGATTTGATAATTTTAGCATATCTTCTTTGGTGTGCTGAAACCGAAAATGAAGCCAGTTTTTCTCTATCACGCATAGATTTTTGCCAATACAGGGTATCTACTGACACAATTTTTTTCATTTTCGGTAGTTTCTACTATTTTTCCATGATTAATTGTAATTAATCATATAAACATACTATAAAAGTTACCACATAATTATATTGGTGAAAGAATCACGTAAGAATGTGTGTCGGTAGACACCCTGTATTGACAAAAATGTTGACCTGGTGTGTATTGACGTGATACAGAAAAACTGGCTACGATTTTGGTTTTAGTACACCAAAAAATATAGAGATCAGCCAAAATTATAAAATAAAAATTTTAAATGTAGATCTTTGTTGTTATTAAAATTACCCAAATATAATTTTGGTAGGAACATGGAGGACATTGCGGCTATGATGGATTTTTACGTGCACCAGCCAACATTATTGTACATGACAGTCTTAGACGAGCTCGTGTATGAAACCTACAATTTTCCAATTGCCAGTCTGTTGCTTTACCGATAAGCTTTACATGTGCATAGTATAATATGTATTTATACTGACATATACGAGTAGTATAACATATATTTATAGTGACATAATAGTATGTATAAAACCGTTTAGAAACATAATAGGATGTTATTATTAAATATTAAAAATACTACGCAAATTTGTTTTCTTAAAGGCTAAAAGACTTAATCGACAATAGAATAGAACTAAGAAATAAGTCTAAGATAATACAGTCGGTAACAAAAGCATCCGAACACTAGCAAAAATTCCTATGTAAAAAAAGGTAGAGTTAATACTGTTTTGTTAAATAAATCCTTGTCGAATCATGTTCTTAGTCAGTCTAAGAAAACGATTCGACAAGGATTTATTTAACAAAACAGTATTAACTCAACCTTTTTTTATATAGGAATTTTTGCTAGTGTTCTGTTACTTTTGTTACCGATTGTACATCAAACTTAATTGAGAGAATACCAGAACCAATTATGAAGGAAAAAATGCCCTAGGAATAGAAAAATGAGAATATACTATAAAAATACTATTAACAAAATAAAACATTTTTTAACAGCACGTGGAAGGAGTAAACAAAATAAAATGTTAAAAAGAGCAAACACCTCTTCACTTCATTATTTGGGTAGGGGGAAAATATTTACATAGACAAATTTGATTTTTTTAAGCAATAAGTGATTTAAAAAGCAAAATTTTTTCGTTGTCGCAATCAAAGTGTTATCAATGTATATAAGTGTTTCCCTTGTATATAAGTGATATACACTTGATACACCCTTGATATATACTTATATTAAAACCAAACAAAATAAGAAAGTAAAAATCCATATTGCAACCATATTTACAATATTTAGAGTAACAATATCTTCCTAATAAAAACCCAGGTTTTCCGAAACTAACACTGAAAATGTTTTAGGGAAAATAAAATTTTATTCATGGTTTGTATGGTTTCGGAATATTCGTTTACTGATTCAAATAAAAAATTAAATAATTCTTTTAATTGCTAGTCCCAATTTCAATACGTCAGGGTAATATAATAAAAATAAATTAAATATGTAGAATTCAACTGCACGTCACGGGGAATTAATAGTATAAATAAATAAATAGACCCGTGATTATAAAATATAAATTAAAGGATTACGATGTCATTTAAAGATTTTTTTTTGAGTTGTTTGGACTTTAAAACACATAAATAATTGATGATGTGAAAGCTGAAGTCATTTGTTTTAAATACTATGTAAACCAATGTAATTTGAATTGACAAGAAGAAATAAATTTGGAAATTGTGTAAAAACCGAGCTCAATGTGAGCGCAGATTAACTAGTATATATATATATTTAAATGTCAAATGTTTGAAAACACCTTTTTGATAGTGTTGCTACATTTCATGCATACTCTTATTTTCTGAAGAAAAAAATGATTGGTATTTATAAATGCACTAAAATTATTTGTTATTATAGCGATCTAGGAATTAAGGATTAACAAAAACACTGCAGTTCCTATCTTCGGAATGGAACATTGCAAAATTCACCTTAAGACGAACTTACGATAAAATATTCATTTGATATCTATGAATATTATTTGGTTGACTACTAATTATCTCTGCATTGTATTAACGTTTCAAATATTAACGTATAAATCTAACATATTTACCTATTTTCAGTTATATTTGATAGATTATTTCGGAATCAAAGCTTAGAGGAAGGAATTACAATTCATCCTCGTATACTTTTTACCAGGTGGTTAAATTACAAAAATTATGAATATCGATATATTTTTTTTTAAGATAGGGAGAATTTATTTGCAGAATAAAATAGTATTATTTTTTTTCGTTAAGGAAACATTAATAGATTTTAAATTAGTCTCTTTATTGACCAATGATGAATTTAAACTTGTTTCTCTATCATTAAGCTCACTAGTAACCTGGATGTGTTGCTCTTATTGCTAGTAGACAGATACTAAAATCGAATTTAGATTGCTCTCATAAGCCTAGCCTTTCGAATTTTCTGCGATTTTCGCAAAAACTCGTGTGAATACGGGCTAAAACCCTTTAAAAAGGTTCTTTACGGAGAACACCCACTTCAAACCTGAGTCAACTTTATTGTAATTGGAAATTTAAATTTGTTTCTTTATTTATGAAAAAGTTTTGTGTGTGTGTTGTGCCGCTATTGGCCCGCGAAAACCTCCGTGGAATAATTGTTTACATTATCCAATATTAGCACGACACTATCGAAATACATACCGAATAGTTCTATATATCCTCCCACGTAATGCAAAATGTATTCTTTTGTGTATTTCATTAAGTAATTATTAATTTTATATCTACCATATCTACAGAAAACATGCTTATATGCATCTTATTAATATATTTTAATTTCAATATCTTGAATGGAGTGCAATGATGTTAAAATGCGCTTTAAAAAATTCTTTTCATAGACTGTAACATATCGAAATACTTTTGTTGTTTTGTTACACGAGGAACAATCATTATATACAACATATTTTACAGTACACATTTAACGAATTTCAAACCAATCAGATGTAATTTCTATGAGAGTTCAAAAGTACATACAGACACGCTTATAATGCAGTAACGAACTGGAAAGTTTCACCGCTGACGCTGAGCTGCAATTCTAATGTTAGGGTGTTGTTCGGTGGGCCTCACTTACGTTTCGGCAGTTATCTTTCGTCTTAAATTGTCCCAAATGGAAACGCATCTGTGTAATATTGACCATTTTGAAAAATGGGAAAATTCATTGCTTATTCATTAAACATATTTTTGATTTTCAAATTGAAATTTTTAACATATTCTGTAACGCAAATTATCTAAGATGTCTTTTCATACTTCATGATTGTATCATAAATTAATAATAATAATAATAACAACAATAATAATAAACTTTTTAATTATGTATATGCTAAAATTTAAGTGGTATATGTTTTTACTTTTTAAAACTAACGAACACTTTGCAGAATCGTATCATAGAAAACATTTTTGTGTGAGTGGATTTTACGTTTCCCTAGAGTTATGCAATGAACAATTGGCGACGGTCAGGTATCTACACTACTGGTAGTCGAGAGACATGTCATCGCAATTATGATCCTCCGCTTCGGTAACCCCCAAAATATTAATTTACTGACCATGTAGAATATTGAAGCGATGACGGATTTTTTCTGCACCAGACATCATTAGTGTACTGTACTCGATAGTCTTTGACCGACGCTCTGTCGACCGAGATACTACAACCCCACGGAAAAAAGCCATATACTGCTTTCTAGTATTTTAAATTTTCTTGTAAATCTAGAGTTAACTTATTTCTAACAATGAGTTGAAATAATACTGAAACATATTAATAAACAAAAAATATATAAATAAAATTTTAAAAGATATACATGTATATCAGAATAAGAATATATAAGGATATTAATTAGGATAAGGATAAGGATATTAAAATTTAAGTAATAACAAACGTAATGAAAATAATTGTATTTCTTTGAATATTGTTAAAGAGGGAAAGTCTGCATTAATAAATTTTTAAAACTTTTAATTTATCATATTGCACTAATATTAAGAATTTTTAATTCTTGAAAGGGAAAGGAGTGAATATTAGAGAAGAATTCTTCAAACTTGCAAAATATTTGTTTTATATATGTATATGTATATTATATGTATATTGTATATATATATATGTATATATATATATATGTATGTATTACTGATTTTAATATTATTTATTTTTGCGAAAGTGTAACATGCAACATTGAAGCAATATTGCTATTTATTCCTAATATTGGCTCAATATTGCTTTTCAATAATAGTTGAATAATCAAAAAAAAAAAAAAAAAAAAGTAAAAACATTAATTTGACAGTAATGTTTTATGCCAATATGTCACAATATTCAAAGTAGATTACTATATAGTGAATACAGAACCAATATTGGTTTGCCACTAGGAATTATATCTATTAAAGATATGCGGGAGGGAAAGGTGATCGAGTCTGAACTTATTCTCGAAATTAAAGCTTTTTATAAAGCAAAATTCTTTATTTTATTTAATTTAATTTTGCCACGGTGTAATTACTCTTTGAATTAAGAATCTGAGAACAAATCTAAGAGTCTTCAGAAAAACGTGCACTTCCATGACGCAAAGATAATATTTTTTACGTTATCGTTAAAATTATTATTTCTTTTAATATACAAGTTAAAGTACAATGTCCTTTTGATAATAATAAACAAGAATAAAATATCATGTGGTTCGCACAAATTATTAACGCTTTCTAGCTGAACGTATTGGTTACATTGTTTAACCAATACGTTCAGTTGGTACCAATACGTAGGCAAAGTCCTTCGCCTATACGTTATCACACAACGGATAGATTGATGGACAGAAAGGCAAATAAATAGACTAATTGAATTAATAATTACTCTTAAACATAGGGGGAAAAGTTAAAAACACTTAACACATTTAGAAATCGAATTTCAACAATTTTGAATTGTCGCCCTTAATGTATCTTAATATTTTGTTGTAGCTCTGTAAATCTGAACACTAAACATAGATATTATTTACAAAATATTTTTTTAGTATATTAACAATAAATGTTATGGTATTTTCCGTAAATAGTTATTTAAATATGATTTATAAAAATGCCTCTCAAAAATCGAAATGCATTGGCATTTTTTTAGGCATTCCAGTACGCAAGCCGGTTGTTACATTAATTTCATTTTAAATAGGGAACATTCCATAGGAAACTTAAATATCATATATCACTTTGAAGGAATTTTGTAAATATCTACGGGTGCTAGAGGGGGGCAGACAGACGATAAGAAAGACAGACTAATTGAATTGATAATCACTCTTAGACATTGCTAGAAAATGTTTAAAATTCTTACTAAAAAGGAAAATGCAATTGCAACATTCTCCAATTATATCCTTTAATATATCTGAATATTTTTGTGTGACCTAGTAAATCTATAGAAAGTAATTTCTTTTCTTTTCTTTTTTTTTTTTATTGCCTATGAATAATAATCAATGTCGATTTCCTTAAGATTTGTGCAAAGTAAAGGTGTTAAAATAAGGTTTATAGAAATAACTCTCTTAGAACGCTTTGGAGTATTTTCGGGTAACTATGTACACAAACCAGAGATGGTATTTACCCCATTTTCAACAAGAAACATCCGGCAGTAAATTTGACTAACATATATATCATTAAAAAATAAAAGATCTATTAATGTTTGTTAGAGCGCTGACAGACAGGCAAACCTAAGTTATAAGCATTTTTTCAATTTTATTGGAAAGTGTTTAAAAGATAGTCAGCCTTTATAAGTATCATTTTGATGTTATGGTGCTACGTATATTGTTTTTTAAGAATTATTTTTAAATTTCTTAAGGTGTTTATTAGTTTTTTCAATATATGTATACAATTTCTATATTTCAAAATGTTTTTTGTAACAGTGAATTTAACTTTTGAATACAATTTTAAATAGAAATAATTTATGTACAATAAAAGAAAAATACATATGTGCTAACGACATTTGTACATAATGAGTTAACGAGGCTTAATTTAAATTCACTTCTGACCTACTAAGAATTAGAAAAGCAGCTTAAAAAAATTCGCAGTGCAAAGTATAAAAGAAACAAAACATTTCTAGAAAGTTCTTAAATATTTGAAATTTACAAAATTATTTCATCGTTTATAGTAATAAAATAAAACAGAAAGATCGTACGATTCCAATATTAGATTTAACTACACAAAATTAACTACGATTTTCAATAACACAATAAATATATTTTATTAAATATATACTATTTCTTCAAACAGTTATGGTGACAATGAACACGCGAATATTTTTTATTATGATTGATTCTGAAATGATATAAAATAATGATCTGCTACAGGTTAACAAAAGTATTGATCACTTCTTTCATACAGTCTTCTATAATGAATAATTCTTGGAATCATTCATCTTAATCACAAGGATTCTTCATTCATAATCCATTACGTTTTCAACCACGAATATAACTTTATATCGATTAAACTGCCTTATAGAGTTTGATTTACAACAGATGCGTTTAGATAAATGATTTCTGATAGATCATAAAATTAATTTCAAAAGAAGCCCTGTAGCAGTGAATGGTCACAAATGTAGAGTAAAAAAAATATATATAAATATATATTGAAATTGATCGATTGCATTATTTCTGAATTAAATGACATTTAAAATAATCTAAGTAAAATATATTTGTATGTACCTTGGGGTGTGTCTAAAATAATCTATCATGTAGAAATTTTAGTGCAGCCATATTTTCTCCTCATTTTGGTGGTAGATATTAAGTCGCATAAATGAATTAGTTGTGCATTTGCATATAGGGGAGACCAGGGCACGGTGGACCACTTTTACACTCTTAATTTTTTTTCACAAAAAACAGAAAAGCAATGTACTTGCAATAAATAGGAAACAATTTCTAAGCCATTCTTAACATGTTTTAAAATTTTTATAACAATATTTCTAATACGTTATGAATTAAAAACTAAATTGTGAGCACTCACAATGTGGACCACTGTGCCCCATCACCGGGGTACAGTGGACCAGACTCTTTTGTGTATATTAAATTAACATAAATTACATATTTTTCCCTCTAAAATTAGTTTCCTATACTATTCTAGTCTAAATAACATAATTCTAGCATTTTCATGAAATAAAATAACCAAAATTAAATTAAAATAAACAAATAAGAAAACAAATCTGAGTAAGAAAATTTATTAAGTTTAAATAGATATTGTTTTTTATTCTTTTATTAATATTATATGAATCAAATATTTTTTTTAATTCAGATATTAATAAATATTATACTACTATTCAAATATTTAATATTTATGTAATTATTTTTAGCTATAATTAATTTACGTTGTATTTGTAGGATAAATTTAAATACAATATATTATGCTACTTCCTTCGCTTTTCACATGTGATCTTTAAAAACAACAAAAATAATTAATAATTCCTACTATTTATTAAATTAGATATTTTTTTATTAATACTATATAATTCAAATAGTTAATAAATTTAGATATTAACAATAATTATATTACTATTCAAATCCTTACTCTTTCAGAAATTTATTATTATTATTATTTTTATTTTATTATAACATTAAGATATTTATTACTTTGAGATATACTTTACATTATATTTTTATCTATAAATTTAACTAAAACAAATATATTAACTCTAATTTGTACTTTTAGGCACACTGGAAGGTGGTCCACTGTGCCCAATATAGAGGTGTTCCACTGTGCCCCGTGTCAGAGTAAAAGAAATAATAATAATATATAGACTATAAATATGCTAATAATTTTTAGGAATTTAAAAACGGCAATATCTTGTCTTCCTTTAACAGCTATATAGAATTTATAGTCACTAGTTCAATCTTTATAAAATTTTAAAAACTTCAATGTGAAAAAATTACTTTGAGCAGCTCAAAACATAAATACTGCTCAAAATGGTTATCTTATTATTTCCCATGTGATTTTTTTGGCTGCATACCACTAGTACCATGCTGCCATACATGTGTATCCATATGAACTAAAAGAGTTGAATATTAATAGATTTAAATAGGAGTGGTCCACTGTTCTCCGTCCTCCCCTAATATTGCAACAATAATAATTGGAGGAATTTATATGTCTATCAATTTATATGTCTATCATATTTATATGTCTATCATTCGACATGCTATAGGCAGAGCAGCCCACCTAATCCGGCAAATTGTTAGTACCGCCCCTTTTTATGCACCACTAAATTTTTAGAATATTTGTTTTCTTCATTCATAGTAAATATATTTGAAGAGAATTACTCTAAAAATTAAGTGGTGTAGGAAAAGGGGCGGTACTAACAATTTGCCGGATTTGGTTGGCAGCTCTGTATAGGTGACTTTTGGTCAAGTTCGTATAGCATATCGCTGTCAGAAGAATAAAATTCGTCTGATTGTTGTAATTGAAGTTTTACTTAGTAAATAACCAAGTGCACTATAGACGAAATACCTAGAGGGAAAGCGTTTTGAAATTTGATTTAAAGATCCTCCAAACACCTAGAAATTTTATTATGACCTTTGAAGATTATTTAAGTAAGAGTCGAGCTAGATATATATATTTTTTAAACACGGTACATAAGTTTAATATATTATGTAGGCATTTGTTTACGGAGTTGAATGAATGCACATGCATACAAGCAGGGATAGGAAAACCGGTTACTAATTTAACAAGTTACAATTATTTTTTGCTAAATATGCAAATGCTCTGACAACTTTTTATACAGGGTGTTTATAAAGTCCCGGACCCATTTTGATGTTTAATAACTCATAAAATAATAAAGATAGATTAAAATTAATAACATAAATGGTTAGATAGACTCAAAAAGTTTCATGACCCTTGTCAATGAACTTCCACGTGTGCCCCCTTCGTCGCACGGAGAATATCAAGTCGATAGTCAATTTCACGCCAAGTAGCAGCAAGCATGTCGGCATCCACAGAGGCTATTGCGGTTGTAATTCTGACTTTTAGGAAATTATTCGACTGCCGCTCGAATAAAACATCACATACAAAAGTACTACATAGAACAAACACAAGTAAATTGCAATAGTTGCCAAAAACAAAAGAGAGAAAAATGCAATTAATAAGCAGATGATATTTAGAAAAGTACAGATATTTAGACTGGAAAATGAAATTATCTGAAATTAACCACACGCGCAGACGATATTTACAAAAGTAAAGATATTGAAACCTGAAAAGAAAATATATGAGTTATTCCATCAATAAATGCCATAAGTTTGTTTATATCTTCATTATTTTATGAGTTATTAAACATCAAAATGGGTCCGGGACTTTATAAACGACCTGTATAATAATTTTTTTATTTTTTAAACACGGTACATAAGTATAATACATTATGCATGCATATGATTACGGAGTTCAATGAATGCACAAGCTGGAGCAGGAAAACCGGTTACTAATTTCCCAAATTACAATTATTTTTTGCTGAAATATGCAAATGCTTTGATAACTTTTTATATAATCAAGTGGTACAATGCCAAACTTCCAAAATTCCGAAGTAAAAAGAAATATTTAATCAGTTTCGATATAGACGTGCTTTGTCAACCTATGAAACTGTGTCTCTGATATTTAATACAAACTCTCATTGCAGGAACCGAATACGGAATATTAACCAAAATATTTTATTAGATTATAATAGATAAAAATTTTATAATTTTATCACATCCATGCAATTTTTTGTTCTAAATAATGTGCATTTACCAAGGCATACAATTAATTATTAAAGGATATATACAATTAAGAAATATATTACCTCAGCATATAATTGCTATAATTCTTCGTTAATGTGATAAATTAAATAATGAAATTTTATCTTAATTTAATTTATCGAGTTAATTTAGTTTATGAGAAAGGAAAATAATCATAATTTACGATTTAGTTAAAAATTATAAGTTAAGCTTTCCTCTCGTCGTTTATTTTACTTATGCGAAAACTTATTTAGATTCAGTATTTACCTTAAGTACATGTGTAAGCAGTTGAACTATTATTTAACTATGCAAACTATTTTAGTTTGTAATAATAAATTTATTAATCTGATTAACTGAAACTGTTACATTCTGTAAATTTCCTTACTGTTTAATATGTATATGATTTAAATATGGCGAATTTATAAGCATTTAACTTAAGGTAAAATTAAACTATAATATCTTACCTTATTTTCTTATTCATTAAGTAAATTGCAGAAAATTTTTGTTAAAAGATAATACATCCTATTAAATAAAATATCTCGTAAGCTTAAAAATTTAATGTAATAGCGACTTCAAAAAATCAAAGAATTTATATCTGCAATTCTAAAAGATGCAAATAAAAGTGTCCGAAATTTTATTTATAATTTTCTATATTTCCGTCACAGTTTTCATGTTATGAGAATCTATTAGCATAGTTATTTTTATTCAAACAGTAAAATTGTTAATAGTTCTTACGATATGCGGAGAGTTCCGACAAACTTTAAGGGTAAGTCAGGCATTTTGAAACAAATCATTTTTACAAAAAAACATATAGATGGAAGCGTCATATATGCTCACTAGAAGACGTTGTTTGGTCGAAAATGAATTACGAAATACGAGCCCCGGCACTAGAACTCCTACATAGACAGGCTGACGCATCCGCCATTTTCTATCCCACAAGACCGGCTGACTATTTATTATTGGTGGTTTTTCTGCAATAAATTGCATGAATAACTCCAGAAAAAAGCACCGCCTGTTTATGTTTTCTTCTAATCCAGAAAGAAGAAAAAATGGATTATAAATTGCAGATGTAACTCGTGAATACCCGGAGCAAGAGCACAACCTTGTAGCGTAAGATTTCCCTTATTTTCAAAATGAATGTACTGATTTTTTAAGTTATTGTTTTAAATTTTTTTAAAATTAACTTTAATAATACATTTCTTTTAACGTGAAGGGTTGCAGTTTTGAGAATGTTGGCGATGTTCTTAAAATTGCCAACTTGTTTGTTTCGTGATAAGAAGTTCTAGCTCACTTGATCTGTATAGAAGTTTAAAAGCGATAACAACGCTAATCAGGTAACCTAGCTTTTTCTACCGCCAACACTTTCCCAGACGGTATAGAAGATGGTGGACACTGCGCCAGCTCTTATCATATAGGAGTCTTACACGGCACGTTGGATTTTCAGGGGCGGACTCATCACTCGGCCACCACGATCGCTCAGTTTGTCTACCAATGGTTTTTTCCTGTGGAAATTCCTAAAGATTTTGTGTACGAGACCCCGTACACAAAATGTAAATGACAAGTTGAGTAAATGATGAAGACAAGTAGTTAAAGACAAGTTGTTAAAGTTGTTAATGAGGAAGACAAGTTGTTAAAGCACGAGTTGTCGTATCATGAGTAGTTGAAGCAGCATCAGGTGTCTGTGACAGACCCACAGACCTGGAAAATTTGAAAGCGTTTGCCAATCCATTATTCACCATTGTGAAGCTTGTGTTGTTGCAGATGACAGGGATTTTGAGCACTTTCTGTAACATTATGCGCACAGTGTTTAATAAACCTGTTTTTGTAACGGATATCTCATTGATTTATTTTCTATTTTTGTCTGCTTACCGCGCATACATGGCGTTTCCGCCTATATGTTTCTATGTAAAAATGATTTGTTTCGGTTCCCTGACCTACCCTTAAAGTTAGTCGGAATTCTTCTGAAACAACCAGTATATATATATATATATATATATATATATTTCACTGATCTACTAAAGAAAAAAAATACTGACTACACCTCAACTCTTAATATTTGTTGAATGCCAATTTCATACATGACATGTGGTTTATAATTATAAGTGCTCATTTCCCTTTGGCTATTTATTAATTTTTTTCTCTATTTCATTCAAGTTCTTAAATTTTATCACAAGATCATACGTATACAATAGTTTTTGGCTTAATAAAGCTGCTGTAGTATTCGTGATCTTATTAAATTTTTGCTCTATGAAGAATATACGGTCCTTGAGGAAATTAATCTTCATTTTTTGAGCACGTTATTCACCTTTAATAATATAGTTCATGATTCATTTTTTATTAAGTTATCGGTATGGATGAACATTCTTTTTTGCTGTCAATTTGATATTTTGTTTCTGTGATATCCCCTTATAATATGAAGAGAACGTTATCCAATGTTTGAATTCAAGAGTTAGATATGTAAAGAAATTGCGTAAAAAAATCTTCAAAGAAAACATTTTTTACGGGTATAACCAGCGGGTCAAAAATTAATGGAAATCTGACTCGTCTTCCACCCTCAATGCTGGTAACTTGCGGGTACCCGACCCAATGCAGGACTGTAATTTGCATCATATTATGTATATATATATATATATATATATATATACATAAATGAGTAAAAATTTCATTAACAATAATACATATGTATATTGTTACAATGATTGTGGAATGCAAAAAACATATGATTAAATGCCAGTATTATCTACAAGAAACAAAAGTATAAATATTCAGAAGTAGGTTTATTAAAGATATATATATATATATATATATATATATATATATATCCTTTTATCTTTCTATTTTTTTTTTTTTTTTATGCAAGATTGGAACTAGTATTGTATATTTGCTGAACTAGCTATACAATATTCGAAATCTTGCATCTCATGTTGACAGTACAGCTAGTTTCCTGATGAGAACTGTACTGGGTTTCAACATTTTTAACTCTATTTTTCCTTCATGCATTCCTTTTTATTTCAATAGTATTTTGGTTTATTTCTTGCAATTCTTATCTTGTGTTGCTGAATTTACTCGATAAATGGATTAAAAAAACTATCTCATTGTTTTAGGCATTAGTGATATCTACGTCATTTCTCTTCTGTGTAAGTATTTTAACATGATTTTACTAATCGGTGAATTTTACTTAAATGGTATTTGTGACAATAACTTTATAAGTAATCCTTCTAAATATTAATATCATTGTTGGTATTTTCATCTTTCTCTTATTTGCTGAGTATTGTAAAGGAATTAAATTATTTATTATATATATATATATATATATATAAACATAATATTCACATTTGATTATGATCCCTAAAATCCAGTATTCACAAGCAATGGACTGATTAAAAATAGAGTGATAAATAACAATTTTGCGATAAATAAGAATGTCTATCCACGGCGTATCGTAACAAAGAAGGAAATTATTAAAAAGTTGAAAAGTTGAAAACGCTGAAAAGCAGAAGAATTTCTCCTTCACGATCGCACATTTCTTCAGAAAACATAAAAAAATTGCAAAATTTCAAAACGTAGTGACCATATGAGACCAAACACTAAATGATACAATCGATCTTGCAAGGATATATATAAAATGTTTAAAAAATTAAATGAACAAATGAAAGAATAATAACAAATGGGACATTGTCAAATATTTAGAAATGAGAGAGCACACGACTCGTGTAAATCGGTATCCAAAATACTGCAAGAGTTGAGCTGTATTCAGGAATTTACGAAGTTTAGTAGATCAGAAAAATATAAATGAAGTAAGTAAACTAATTTTTCTTGATTAAAATAAGAAAATAAACCGAATTACAATAAATTATATAAATAAAACACATCTTTAAAAAATCGTATTAAAATATAATAAACTATATTTACTCTAATTTTAAAAATCAGTAAGAACTAAAACGACTTTATATCTCAATAGATTTTGAACATTGCTGACAACTATAATGTACATATATATATATTCCCATGACAAATCATTATAAATATATATTGATTTGTAATGGTCATGAATTAAAGCACTTCACAGCTTTAATAATAAAAAAAAAAGTAATAATATACAGAGTAGACTAAAACTTTTCTACTAAAAGATTACCTTCCATAAAAACAAGGGTTTTGAGCAAAGCTGATTTCAGTATATATAAACCGATATATGTAAAACAAGATATTTGATATAGTTGTCATAAATACCAGTAATTTTGTGCAATTTTAACGCAAAATTTCCATGATTTTGAGGGAAATGTCATCTGTAATGTCCAAAATGTCATACTAGATTTATGGTATCCCATAATAACCTACGTTGTTAAGGGCTGTCCCGTCGACTTTATTCTGAAAACATCTCTTATAAACAAAAATCTAAATCTTATGCACTAAAGTCAGGATAATACGAGAATCTGTCGATTTGACATCTATATTAGTTTGGATAATCTACTCTTTTCCAAATGCTCATGTAACAGTTGAAAAACCACAGTTACGTGACAGAGATGACAGAGATAAGCACCATTTCTATGGGAACCGACCCTCACAAATTTTGAATAAAATGAAAACACTAGATCATATTTGCATTAAACTTTTCTTTTACTTATAGAAGAATGGGATCCTATAGAAAAATCCTGCAACAAAATTCCCAGCTTATCCGAATACTACACAATATCATACGAGCTGGCACATCAGGCATTTTGTTGCCTTAGGTTTGCCACATCAAAATTCCCAGCTAATCCGAATACCATAGAATATCATACGAGCTGGCGCATCAGGCATTTTGTTGCCTTAGGTTTGCCACATGTACCCAGCGTGTTCATTACATGAACAAACGACAGACATTGCTTTTAAATTGAAACGCTGTCCTCTACTAAGGCAACAAAATGGCGGCGATACGTCGGCCTATATAATTTATTTGCGGGGCTCTACCTTAAACAGAACTCCTATTCTTTTTCGCCTATTATCTTAATGACGTAACAATATAAAATGATGATCTTAACTTTATATATAGTACTATTTGAAATGTGACAATTTTATGAAAATAGCACCTTTTTATGTCAAAATATTTTAATAGTTGAAATTTGCAAAAGGAATTTAGGTAATTTCAAATTAGTCGTTGGAAAAGGTTCCTTGTTCAACAGTAGATTGGACTTACCATATTGCTGAGCAGTTAGTTTTTTTTTTTTTTTTTTTGTTTTGTTTTTCTCCTACAAATTATAGATTATATCGGACTTTTTTTTTCTTCCCTTAACGACTGATCATTTATCTTTAAAAACTAAAAAAATATACTGAAATTTATAATTGCATTTTACTTGTAATGTCATAAACTATGGGGTACATACAAATGAAACACTTCCAGTTGCAAAGCCGTTTGCAGACGTTCCAAATGTATGACTGCATTCGGAGCAAAAGTATCCGAGTACTAGCGAAAATTCCTATGTGAAAAAAGCACACTTAACACTGTTTTGTTAAATAAATCCTTGTCGAATCATGTTCTTAGATTGACTAAGTACAGAATTCGACAAGGATTTATTTAACAAATCTGCATTAAGTGTACTTTTTTTACATAGGAATTTTCGCTAGTGCTCTGTTACTTTTGCTGCCGACTGCATTTGCAAAAAACTTGCAAAAGTTACGTCATCGAAACTGAAAGCGTTCCGTTTGTATGTAACCTTCATAAGGTTGTCAGTAATAATTGTTAAAACTTGTAAAAATATTTAAATTATGACTAACCAACACACATATTGTTTCAGCCTAGCCGTTCGTATTCATTTCCCATATAGCACAGAATGTTTCGGTTATGTTACAAAAAGCTTGCAATCTTTTAAAAACGTAACCAATTTAAGTATGCTCTCTAATACCTTTCTGAAACATTCGTAATTTTCGATGTTCCCCCTGTTAAGTACAGTCCGTAACAAAAGTTTCCGAACACTAGCAAAAATTCCTATGCAAATAAAGTACACTTCAATAAATCCTTATCGAATCATGTTCTTACACTGACTAAGAGCAGGATTCGACAAGGATTTATTTAACAAAACCGGATGAAGTGTACTTTTTTTACATAGGAATTTTTGTTAGTGTTCGGACACTTTTGCTATCGACTGTAATTGAAACGTTTCTGTTACGTATCCGATTTTTTGTTACGATTGCGGACCCCCTACGTTTTTGAAACTAATCGGAAAGCAAGCTGAACGTTTCGAAACGTTTCTGAGATATTTCTATTGTTTCTATGTTATACGACTGTTACATTTCTGAAACATTTTGTGCTATTACGGTTGGATCAATGTCTTTCTTTCCTCTGAACTAAACTTACTTTTTCTATTTAATATGACAAACTGATATAAAATAGAAACTAACAGATCAACAGCAAATATATTTTTTAATATATAAATAAACTAGATATTTTGACAAAGTTGTGCCGCTAGTTATACTGCTGCAAAATAAATAAGAAAAATCTCGCAATCTTTTACTCTTTCATTTACAATAATTTTGTGTTCATCTTGTCACTTTCCTTGTCCGAAATAAAAAGAAAATAAATTATTTAAAATCTTTTCTGGAAATAAAACATCTTCCTTTTCATTTCTGTGTTTTAGAATTTTGTTTTAAAAATATTTGTTTCAGTTCTATGAGAAGTTTACTAAAGATTTTTTTTTTTTTAACTTTTCTTTTAATGTTGCAAATGTATATAGGACTGGACAGTTAGATCAATCTAGTTGTCTGCTTAAGAATTTTTATTTTAAATTTAGCGAAAATAGTCGGAACTTTATAAAATTTTTAGACATTTTTGTGATGAACTATTGGATACTTTCCAACAAAAATTGCTCTTTGATTCTTAAGTATTTTTACATGAAATGATTTTAAAACTATTGCGGTTTTGAGCAAGATTTATTACTAGCACAAGCATGGAAGTTTTATGACACATGCAATTTTGTGAAGTACATCATTATTTTTTATTTATTTATTTATAAATACTTTTTATATAAGTAAGTTTATTTTGTATCCAACTATATCCAACTATTGGCACCATTGATAATGCCAATAGTTGCATACAACGAGATAAATAAATTAGAGTGCTGATTCAATGGATAAAGGATTAGCTTTGCGTGGTTCAAGAAGAATCACGTGATATGAACCAATAGTTTGCTACGTTTGGCTCTTTATCGCTATTTTGGCATTTAAAATTTTAATTCGGCAAATTATCATTATTATTAGGCACTATGATAGTCCTATAACCGAAATAAATTGTTTTAAAAATATTTTTTCATATTTCACATTATAATAAATAACAAAACACTTTTATTTTTCATCATTTCCCAACAAAGTTTTAAAGTGTTTATAAAGAAAAGTTAAACTTTTAAAAGAGCTAAATTTATCAACAAATAATAATTTATCAACTATTTTTAAATATTTTTTCGGTTAAATTTCGACTGCAAAAAATAAAAAAGAAGTAAAATAAAAACTAAAATGATTCAGAACAAATAAATTGGGCCTTCCGTGGCAAATGGTTATGTCACCACACTGCTAGTCGCCTTCGAGCGTAGGAGAGCGGGTTCGATTCTCGAGCTGGCCCTGGATGTTTTTCCATTTCTTCGTATTGTAATTCTGTCATGTGCTATCTGTAATTATTTGACGAAGATTTACAAGCGGACTACGAGTCAAGCATGCAAATCTGATGTATATGTTATCAACAAATAAAATATTAAACTACATAAGTAAACAAAAACATTAGCCGTTATGACTTTCGCCAAATACATTCTCCAAACTGCTGCCTTAGAAATGTATTGAAAATAACCTGTTACCAAGGAAACCAACACATGGATAGTTCATGTCACATGACTCATGTTGGATCATGTCAGGGTTACCATTTATCACTCTACTTTATTTATCTCGTTGGTTGCGTACAAAATAAATTTACTATGGATATTAGAACAATTGTTCCAATATCGATAGTAAATTTATTATGTTCTAATATCGATAGTTAAATTCAAAATATTTTTGTAACAATTAAGTTGAAAGTTATTTAGCATAAAATATCATTGCTTCGCTGGAATTTTAATAAATACACTATAAAAAAATTAAAACATCGCTGCCAAACTTTTAGCCGTAAATTTTATGATGACCCCGGACATTTTATAGTTTCTTTATTGTGTTTACGTTAATTTACCGTTTACAGTCGGCAGCAAAATTATTCGAGCACTAGCAATAATCCTTGCCAAAAAAAAGTACATTTAATGCAGTTTTGTTAAATAAATCCTTGTCGAGTCATGTTCTTAATCATTCTAAGACCATGATTCGACAAGGATTTACTTAGCAAAACAGTCTTAAGTGTACTTTTTAAATATAGGAATTGATGGCTAGTGCTCGAATAATTTTGCAGCCGACTGTATTTAAATTTCTCGATTTATCATAGAATTTACGGCTAAAATTTGGCAGCAAGATTTCAGTTTTTAATAGTGTACACATCTTTCTTAGATTAATATATTTTAAATGAGGTATAAAATGTATATTGGGGAAGTTTAGTAAGTGTTTCCAAGCGGTAAGTGTAACGTCGGCTTATAACGCAACAGATAAACTAACTTTGGGCCTAATACTCATCATATCTGTGTGTTTAAACTTATATATATATTTAGCTTTTTTTCTTATATTCACCATTCTTTATATTTGGTTTGTTTAAACCTTTTTGCTTATATTTATGATTTGGAAACCAAATCAAATATGAAACAGCGACAGTTTTAGATGGTTGAAAATTGAATATATTAGGACCTTCAATAAGTTCTCACTGTTTTTTTTTTTTTTTTTTTTTTTTTTTTTTACGGCACCCAGTATCCTTGCTTCAAGAGCATTCGTTACGCTTTCAAACGTTTCGAAACTGTATGTCATCTACTCGTAATGATTTTTCAAGTTCAGGTAGAATTTGACATGGGTCTTCATTAACACGCTGAACGCCACGCGAATTCTTAAGGAAATTCCATTCAGGCCACGCGCTCTACGTAGAAGCGTGTCATGTTTACTGTGCTACGTTTACCGTGTTTCAAGAAAATCCATTAAAATGCCTTAATGATATAATCCAGTAATAAATAAAAATTAAGAAAATCTTAAATAAATTGTCAGTAATTACTTAAAACTATGTATTTTTTTTAGTTTTATATCATATTTCACACTGGCAATTGTCAGCCACCGGTGGCTGACGTAGCCTAAACAGAAAGCTCAGTCATGTCAGCCACCGATGGCTGACATGGCGTTGAACGTGTTAAGTAATTCTTCCAATTCTTTGTCTTCAAACTTCTTCGGTGCGCCAGAGCGTTCTTTATCTCAAAGATCAAAATCGTTATTTTTGAAGCGACGAAACCAGTGCATATCGTCTGCATAACGTCTGCATATCGTTTCCCACAGAGAATAACCGTTCACCGTAAGTCTCAACCAGAATTCTGTCTGCTTCAGCTGCGCAATAGTGCAATAAAATTTCTCGCAAATCCTCTTTACTTGGCACAAAACTAGAAATTTTTAGAACTAGGGGGGGGGGGGGCGGGGGAGTTGCTTACACTGTGGCAAACTAACATACACTGAAATTCAAGCTTACGGTTGTACTTCCTTGTGTAGATTTTACCATCCTTGTTGCCTTTCCATCTGAAATTATATGCACGCAGTCCTGTTAATGCCGTCTGTTTGAAAAAAGCGAGAACTTATTTAATGTTTGTCTCTTCAACAGAATGTTCTTTACAAAATTCTTTTTTGTATATGTGGAGCATCGCTTCTCCCCCTACATTTACATTCTTTCTGTGATTTTTCAATATGGGTTCTTTCAAAAGAACTTGTCAATACCATTAAAACGAATGGTTGAACCATAAATATATGTTAATTTAAAACAAACTTAACGAAGTTTATTTATTTTTTTTTTCTTTTTCCATTTTTAACGAGAAAAAATGAAAAGGCATTTCCTTTAATCGTCTTTACAAAATTGTTTTGTTCTTTTCTTTTTTTTTCTTTTTTTACATTTAGCGTTATGCTTCTATCAGATAGAAATTTTCTGCATGGAAAACAATTGTAATAAAACAATTCCAATATGGAAAATAATTGTAATAAATAATTTATACTGCATGAATTTCTATAGGAAAATATGGAAAAAAAAGTCTTGTGGTGGCCACAGAATACTAGTTTTGTTCTGAATTTATGATAATCAAAAATGCTTTGATTGATTTTAAATTTTGCTTTTTATTTTTAAACACATTATAAACTCTGTGAAACTGAATTTGCGATTTTCTTAAGTGAAATAAGGCTTTTACGGTTCGTATTGTTGTCACATGTTCAAAACGAATCATGTTGACACTTGTGACGTCTATATATCCCATTTTTGACAAACGTAAACAAAAATAAATAAATAAGTAAATAAATCAGAAAATTGTTAAATTTAACAAAACATTCTTTAAACAGTATTTTTATGTCTCCCTAAACTGTAACATACCATATTTAGGGCTTGATCAGCATTATGAAAGGAATCGGCAACAACTGAAGAATCATTGTTGAAATAACTTTTTGATCCCGATGGGGCTCGGGAAGTTTGTTATTACTTCTGGTATCCTGCTTTCACACCAGCACACTTGCTATTAAATGCACAAAACTTTATTTAATGTAAAGCTAGAAGAGATTGTGAGGTAGAAGAGATTGCGCATCTAGGGGAACAGCAGGAAGGAGTACAATGGGCGCTCTGAAACTCCAGGTAGTATTGCAATATCGATAGCGGAGTTCCCAATTAAATGTGCATGTTTATTGCTTGAGCAGTCTAAGATTAAACATGGTAATTTTGTCTCGTTTTCAAAAATGTTTGCTTAAATTTTCAAAACCCTTTCTAAGAATTTTTATTGAATGGAAGTATTACAAAATATTTTTTAATTAAACTATTTTCCATGGACTCGTTTATAAATTTTGTTTGTGGCAGGTGGTCGCATGAAAGTTGCATCATTTATAACAACGAGTGCAACGTTCATAGACAAAGACAGATTAGATCAACAAACAAGAAACCGTTCAAACTGAAAAGAAACTTTATTAATTTTAAGTTAAATATATTATTTAAATGTTACTTTTTATTATCTAGTCTTGTTTTTTTATCTGCTTCTTTAATTTACTTTCTTTAAATAAAACTTTTTAATCCTTTTTAATTTTTTTTTTCATTTTCTCCCTTTTTTTTTTAATTATTAAATTGAAATACCTACATGTAATACAAAAATATTTGTGTACAAAAACCTTATACCAATGCCATTTAAGTGCAATTATCATTGTTAACAATTTAATTGTAGTTAAAATTAAGCGCAATCTCTCCTACCCTATAAGGAGAGATTGCGCAAAACAGCTCTCTTGGTTTTATTACAGCTGTTGCTTTAAATCATAGTATAACAACAAAATAGTAATGGGAATGCGTAGAAGAAGGATCGCTTCAAAGTTATACACCAACAGTTCAGCAAAAATTAAAATTAAGATTTTTTTCTATAACGTTTCGTTGAATTGTGCGCAAACCCTCCTAGCTTTACCTTATATGATTGACAAAAGCAATAATTATATTGCAATTGAAAATATTATCAAAATACTCAGGTAACATGTTTTAATTTGCAAATTTATAATAGTTTGCGTGTATCCTTTTATGTAATGGTGCTAGTGATTTTAAATAAAATATGCATATTAAATAAGATGAAGATAACCATACCTGCCAACAATTCTAACTTTATTCCTTAACATAGTTAGTACCCGTCTTTTTTTCACACCACTTTGTTTATAGAGTAATTTTTTCCAATAAATAATTACGATTAAAAAAGTATACTATTAAAAATTTTGTACTAGCTTGAACGAAAACATGGTACACATTAGCTGCAACCACAAGATGGTGAAATTTTTTTACCATAATTTGGTGCTTGGTTCAACCAAAGCTTGGTACTGTAGTAGTTGTAATCATGATATGGTGAATTATTTTACCATTATTTGGTGCTTTTTTTCAACGTAAAAGTACCAAATCATGGCATCGTTTGGTAATCCAAAGGATGCTATGATTCGCATCCAAATCATGGCATCATTTCACTATCACATGGTTGCAGCTACTGTAGTACCAAATTTTGGTTCAACCTAGCATGTTGCAATTACTGTAGTACCAAATTTTGGTTTAACGTTGAACTAAAATTTTTAACAGTGTAGAAAATTACTTTTAAAAAAAAAAGGTTATGGAAAAAAGGCGGATAATAACAATGCTATTCCGTAAAATAGTTAGTACCCGCCTTTTATCACACAACTTTCTTTGTGGAGTAATTTTCTCCAATAAATAATTGCAGTTTATTAATAAGAAAAGTGCTCTTGAAAAAAAGTGGTTTGAAAAAAAAGTCAGGTAAAAAAAAAAAAAAATGCTACGAAGTAAATTAGAAATTTTGGTAGCTCTGAGATAACTAACCTAAAATAATAGTGTTCGGGAAAGTTAGCAACTATCAATTAGTAACTAAAAACTATGAAAATAAAGAGCCATGTCTTCGTACATTCAAAACCATGTTAAATTTATGTTTTAGATTATAACATTGTAAGCGTAAACCTACAAAGGAAATTTGCGTTAAAAAAAAAAGTAAAATCAGTGAAATGTTTTGTCTGCTTGTAGCATGTTAGAAACAGAAAAGCTACTTAGTAATTTACGTCATCAAACAACATTAAAAAAAAGATCTGTCAAATATTAAATAAACTAAAATAGTTTTACGACAAAAGAATTTAAAAATGCAAATATTACTTGATAGCCAAAAATATAGTATTTTAAAGAAATTTCTTTGATGAATGACTCAAAAGATATTTCGTTCTTAAAGTATCCGTAATATTTTAAAAGTTAATTAGCAAAGGGATGAAAAATATAAATTTTCATCTTTAGTTTATAGTTAAATTCGAACGAAGCAAAAAAATAAAATTGCCTCTAAAATGTATTATTCCATAGTCTAATAGAAAATTTCCAATACAATATATTAGTATTCCATTTGAATCATTACCTGTTTGGTGTAATTTCAAAGAATGAAGATATATATTTACTTTACTTTTTATATACATTTATACATATTTATAACAAGAAAGTATTTAAATTGTGAAAAGTTTCGATTTCTGGTTTTCGGATTTACACGTTTTGGGATATCATGAGCACGATATGAACATTTTTAGAAAATGTTCATCTAAATTGTCTGTGTACATATATATATATATATATATATATAAACATTGTGGGAGTTGTATCTCACAAGCCATAGGCCGAAATTTAACTAAACTTAATATTTAGTTGGACTTTGGTTTAAGTTGGTGCTAATTACATTTGGTGATCGATTGATCACCAAGTAACCAATTGTTCAACAAGTAACGCTATCTTCCCATTTTTCTTTTCTTAATTACTTTCTTCTATATTCAATAGAAGAAAATATTGGATTCGTAAAAATTTTCGACCTCGGGTTTTTGATGGATTTACACGTTTTGAAAGCTGCAGAACACGATTTGACCCTTTTTAGAAAATGTCTGTCTATCTGTCTGTGTGTGTGACAAAATTTTGA
Source organism: Salticus scenicus (assembly GCA_963930645.1). Lineage (NCBI taxonomy): Eukaryota > Metazoa > Arthropoda > Arachnida > Araneae > Salticidae > Salticus > Salticus scenicus. The sequence goes on from OZ005654.1 coordinate 209,116,838, forward strand.
GGCAACTGCATCTCAGGAACTACTGCACAGAATTTCATACAAATTGGTAAGTAGTTACACCTTGACATAAATTAGTGCCTATTAACTTTTGGTAAAAATTGTCTTACAGGTTACGTTGCCATTCTGATTTTTCTAAATTTTCAACATGGTGGTATAGGACAAAATTTTGTATAAATGTGCATAAAGAGAATTATTTTGTAATAAACATTATGAAATTTACAAGAATTATTTATAATAGAGATAGTCAACTGGAAAGAAATTTTTGTTTATGTAGGAGCATCGCCTCCCCCTCCCGCCCCCTCGAGGGGAATAAATTTTCATGATGGGTATCTTTCAAAAGAGCTCGCCAATACCTTTAAAATGAATGGTTGAACCATTTATCTGCAATAATTTAAAATAAAGTTTTCATTTTTTTTTTTTTAATATCGAGAATAAAATTATCTTTTTTTGGATATTTAGTGTTATACTAGTTCTATAGTATGGAAATCGTACTGCATTATCATGGAAAATAATTTTATTAAATAACGATTTTAATAAATTATTTTTACTGTGTGAATTTGCATAGGAAAATATAGAAGAAAGTCATGTGGTGGGCCACAACATTCTAGTTTTTAATATTGCAGTATAGGACGAAATGTCGTATAAATGTGCATAAGGCAAATTAGTTTTAACTTTTCAATGGGAAATTAAAAAAAAAAAAAAAAAAAAAGGAAAACGTAAATGTTGATATTAGTAATAGTCAATCGGAAAAAAATTTTAGTACAATTGTCATTGATTAATTGGTATTATGAACTGAAGTTAAAGTAACTGAAGAATTAGTTTGAACTAGTCGCGTTCAATACGTCAGTACCAAAAGCTTTTGTATTAGAAAAACCATCGCTTCTACCCCTGGGGATGAAGTCCTCCCCCCCCCCCCCCCCCCGCTCCAAGAAATGTATATTTTTCTTTTGGGTATATTTTAAAAGAGCCCATCATTTCCTATGAAACGAATGGTTAAATCATGGATCTGTGATCATTTAAAACAAACGTATCTAACATATTCGTTTTTAAAATAATAAATAAATATAAAAAAGAAGAGAGAGAGAGAGTTTCCTCAGATATCGGTACATTTTGGCTTTCGACATTTGGTTTTATACTTCTATGAGATAAATATCGTCTACACTCATCATGGATAATAATTTTTATAAATAATTTGTACTGTGTGAATCTGTACAGGACGGTATAGAAGAAAGTTTTATGATGGCCATAACATACTAGTCTTTTTATAGTTTCTAAAATAACGTTATTTTCAGACTATATTTCTTCCCTATTTTACAAATATTTCGTTTCCATTACTTCAATAATTTATCGAATTGATTTATATTTTATTTTATATTTTATTTTATTATTTATTTTACATACTATTTATTTTTTGTCGTTAGATTTTGTTCTGTTTTAGTTTTAATAATACGATCTCCTTGTAATTCGATTTTTTTTTTTTTTTTTAATTTATTTATTCATTCATTCATTTATTTTTTTGTTAATAACTTAAACACATACATAAATATATTTCTTATTTTTCTTTGTTACATCTATTTACAGCTTTCTAAATCTGGCAAGCGTTCAGTTTATCTGCGAAATGTCGACCTGAATAGTACTGGTACATACAGGTGCGAGGTTTCTGCTGAAGCACCCTCTTTCAAGTCTGTCGAAGCCGAAGGAGACTTGAAAGTTATGGGTAAGTACTTTTCAATACATTTTGAATGCGATCTCCTGTTAAGAATTCATGAAGCACATAAAAATGAAAAGCTGCTGCTTGTCAAAATGATTTTTTTTTTTTTTTTTTTTTTTTTGTTAAAAGAGAATAATTTAATTTTAAGTACAATGGAACATCCTTAATGGGAACACCCACTTTGCGATAGAAAAATGGCCGTTTAATGAGGTGGTTTTTTAAAAGAGGTTGTTCAGAAAATCGTAATTGAGGAAAGAATTTATATAAATAAAGTGGTTTTAATTATCCAAATTTACATTATTTTTCTGAATAGTTTTCTAATAATCATCAATGTTGTAACCTTTATGGAAGTACTTTTTTTTTCTAATATATATATATATATATATATATATATATATATATTTAATATATATACTAGAAAAAGCTGCTCAGAATAATTTCTGAGAAAGAGAATAAATAATCTATAATTTTTTGCTAAAGTTTCATGAATGTAAATACTAAATTAAATTTCTAATTTTTAGACAAAGCCAGGGTTAAAATTTATTTTATCAGTTTAAAATCAAGCATTACCCACGTAGAACTCATTGCATTTAAATTTATTAGCTAAATAACGGAATGCCAGAAAATTCACTTTTTCAAACTTTAACTTTTTCAACTTTTCTCTAGACATTTATTATTAAATATATTAAGATTAACCTCAGTTCTACACAAGTGCAGATTAACCTTAGTTTTAACTCAATTATCAGATCAATGGTTAGTTCAAGTCAAAAGAAAACTAAAAGTATTCTGCTTTCACAAAATGTAACCACTAAAAGACGTACTATACAATCGTACATGAACTTTTAATTAAATTTGTATGAAGACCTATGAGAAAAATACAGAACAGTGAAATAGGGTCCTAAAGGGTCCTTCAATAAAGATGGACTTTTATTCAGAGGTTTTACGGTACATAAAATGCACTTTTTTTCCCCGATTTTCATCATATAATCAGGATTGCTAGACAAAGATTCAATTTTATTTTTGTACACCTGTATTTTAATAATAAAACACTTGCTCTATAGAAAACCCTAAATAGTTGTTAATAAGAAATTATAAATTCATGTTACACAAAATTAATACTGTTAAAGAATATAATTGTAATGTTCACCTAATAATCCTGCATACAGTCGAAAAGCAACATTGTTCTGTGGAAATGATGTCTAAAAACTACAACTCAAGTGTCGTTAATACTAATAATATATAAAATAAAATAAATAATAACAGTAATAAAGAAACATTATTTCTTATTTTTATGTCTGTATGTTTCACGGTAATTACCATAAAAGAACTTTATTATCTCGAAAATTATCTAAATATATTTGTGAGATGCGCTTAATAAGCCATACAGTTTTCCCTTTAAATCAGTTACTTAAAATGAGCTGACGAACTTGGCTGGTTGCTTTACGATTAAATTGGTTGATCGTTCAAGAGATGCAGAATATTTGCTTTTAATATTCTTGTCACGGTTTTGTTGTTTCTTTTGGAAATTCCGACGATTTATTTCAGACGATAATACTATACATTTTAAGAATATGTCCTATTTTAACCCCTTAACGCGCTCTGTCCTCGCTACGAGGACGCAAAATTTAAGATCCAGCTGCAAAATTCATCCCGGAAAATTTTTAGTAAAAAATTATATTTATAATATAGCAGAAAAGACCGGTATTTTTAGCCTTAAAATTTAAAATTTCTTTTACTTTAATTTAGTTCATGAATTCCGGTGGCAGTATTATAATTTAAATGATCCTAATTGTCTTGCGCCGTAAAGGGTTAAATCTGAAAATTATATATTTATATGACTCATGTGTCATAAACAAAAATAAAACATTATTTCTTATTTTTATGTCTGCATGTTTCATCACAAGCATCGTAAAAGAACTGTTATTTAGAAAATTTTCTACTTGTATTTTTGGGGATATGCCGTATGAGTCGTACAGTACTATTGAAACCAGTTGATAAAATTGATTAATTGGTTCATGACAGGTTTACCGTTTTAGATATGTAGAATATTTTCTTTTAATATTCTTGTCATAGTTTCATTATTTCTTTTGAAACTTTAGATAGTATTAAATTAGAGTTATTCTAATTCATTTTGAGGATATGTCAAATTTAAACTGGGAAATTATACATGGTCTAATTAAGTATTAAATGCTATACTAAGTTAAAAAAAAATCGAATGGTTTGAAAATTCAAAAATATCTGTTTATATTTTTTGTATTATTCTTTGTTTTTTGAGTGTCATTATACAGCATATCAAAATTATCAAAGATTTAAAATGGGCATTTTTGTTAATCTACATGATTATTAAATAAATAAATTGATTAATGAAATGTAACATAAAATATATTAGCGTATATTTCCTTTTTAATTATTATACAATTATTTTCATTAATAATCGGGAAAGATAATTTAGAAAGTAGAATATGTAAAATCTTATTTCGTAATATATATATATATATATATATATATATATATATATATGTTTTTAAACCACTTTTGGGGATTTTTGCGATTAAAGTAGATTAAGAATTCTTTAGATTAAACTTTTCTTATTATTATCGCATAATAAAATCTAATATTTTTAAAGGAAAAATTTAGACATATATTTATTTCTAGGAAATAGTAACGAAATTTAAATTTCGTTTCAATATTTTACACTACATTTGCATAAATGTACCCTGGTTACTCTTGATTTTATCTAAGATTTCATCCAGCTATAGATGTTTTCATTGTCGTCAAATAAATATATCGTTATCAGCAAGGAATATAAATATTACTGTGTAGATAAAATTATCATGTATAAAAATAATAAAATCTAAATATAATGAGATTCTTGCAAAAGAAATTCCTATTGTTGCGATTCTTGTTTGCGAAATATAAAATATAAAATTTAGATTAAGATTCTTTTCTCATATTTATTATTAAAATTTCAAAGGAATGATTATTACTGCGTTTTTTCATATCTTTATTAAAACTATTACTGGTTATTTTTATATAAGTTGTTATAATTCTTTATTCTTTTTTATTTTATTTTATTTTATTTTATTTCATTTATTTATTGGTTCTTTTATATTATGATGGTATTTCACCATCTGTGTTTTTGCATTCTACAACTTAGTTTATTAACTGCAGGTAATCTGTGCATATCATTGGAAACTGTATTTTTGTAGCGATACTTTGTTATGTATTGTAAATATTGTAAATGGTACTGAATTATGCAGTTCTGGCGTACGTGTAAGAATGCTTATACAAATAGGAATTTGAGTGTTTATTTTATTTTAGCCAAAGATAGAAAGTAGATCTGCTAAACACGTTTTTATTTATTTATTTATTTATTTATTTATTTAGGGGCAATTTCTATTTCATAAAACGGGCCTTAAAATTTGTAATTATGGAATTATTTTTTACTTATTATATTTAAAGCATTTCTAATGTTCAAAGTTGCAGCTATTCATATTTAATTTTCCATTCAAATATACTTAACTTTCTACTTCGCAACAATCGTGGATTTTTATAAGGACAAAATACTTTTCTGTGGTTACGAAAGTTTTTCTAAAACATCATATATACCGCTAATTACCATTTCTTATTCATTTTTTTTTTCATCCCTTTTGAGCAACGTAAAATATTCCGAATACAATTCCTGCAAGTGTGTGCTGTTAAGTGTTTCATTTTTGGTGTCGTGCCAAAAAGACAAAGTTCTTAACAGTAAAAATGACTTTCGAATCTGTAATAGAGAAACTTTTTTTCTCCCGATCTTCATCCACTGTAAATTTGACTTAGAAAAAGTCGCTCGCGGCGCGCTGTTTTTGACAGCCTAATACAAATGGAAAGAATTCCGCACCTGAATTTAGACAGCGGGTTTAATTAAAAAGGGAACATTTAGCGCAGAATACCAGTGTGAATATTTAAATATCGCTTAAGGGTAATCTGGATTTTTTAAAAATAATTTTAATCATTTTCATTTCTAACGAATTTGGAATTGTGTTTTAGTAGTGAAGAAGTAGAGAAAAAAAAAAATTCTTCACAGTTACAAAAATGTACAGTATTAATACAGCATGCAGCAGTTTAATTTATGCACTAAAGCATATGGCTTACATAATTTGAACTCATTATTATAGAGTCACCTATTGGCATAATCATGAAGAAAAAGAAAAGAGGAAAAAGAAAGAAAAGAAAAGAGAATGAAAATCCGAATCAAAAGTGTGGTTTAGATTTGGGTTATGTTGTCTAGAATATTTTTTCTGTGCGGGTCCAATTTGGTTAATTTTAGTGTTAACATTTTTGGTTCAGTTTTCCAAAAAAGAAATCATAATATTTTTCAAATGAAAAACATATGCATTTGAGTGTACGAGTGAAATAAAATTTTATATTTCTTCACAAAAAGAAAAAAAGAAAAAAGTATTTATTGAGTTCATTTTAAATAATAAAATAGTCAAATGTATTATTAGCAAAATATAATAAATATCTTTTAAATTATTGCCAGCATTCGTTTTTTTTTTTTTTTACACGTTAACTTGTATAAAAACATTGATAATAATAAAATGAAACAGTTTAGTTGTATCCATTTCTAATTTTCGCAAAAATCTGCTGAAATGATAATAAAATTAACTAGACTAAACACCTTCGCTTTATTCTTATTATTTGTAAAATAGTGAACCTTTATTTTCATAATGTAGTAAAAACTAACATCCACTCTAATTCATATGTGACGCATAAGCGTATGGATTTTATCTTAAGTTTCCAGTTCTCAAAACTTTTAAGGGGTCACATGGGCGTCGAAGGCTAAAAAAAGGCGTTTTTTTTTTTTTTTTTTTTTTTTTTTTCTATAATTTTTTTTTTTATTTTATTTTTAAAAATATAATGACTCAAAATTAAAAAAAAAAAAAAAAAAAAAAAAAATGAGCATATAAAAGAGCAATAATTTAGAAAAAATATTCATTAAAATTTTTGGGAAATTCCGCTTGTAAGTCCTGATTTTCGATTACCTTTGAGAAAAGCGGTGGGCACGATTCCTTAAAACCAATAGACCGATTTTATTGAAAATTTTGCAATCTTCTTCAAAATAGAATTGACAAGTGCTTGAACAAAGGATTTTTCTTTCTTTTTCGTTTTTCGTTTTTCTTTTCTTTCTTTCTTTTCTTTTCTTTTCTTTTCTTTTTTTTTTTTACAACTAGTTTTATAAGGCTATACGTAGGATAAAATGTACCGAAAACTGTACTGTTTTTACATACATCTCTTCTAAAATTTCACATTTTAATTTAAAAAAAAAAAAAAAAAAAATTCCTTTGTTGAAGCACTTCTATTTTGATTGCAAAACTTCAATAAGATCGAAGAATTTTTTTTTTTTTTTTTTTTTTTTTTTTTTTGAGAAATTGTATCCACCGCTTTCCAGAAGAGTCTCCGGAAATTCGGACACATCGGCTGAATTTTCCAAAATTTTTAATGAAAATTTTATAAAATATTGTTTTGCGCTTTTATATGCTCAAAAAAAATGAATAAAAATTTTTATTTGCTACATATAAAAAAAAAAAAAAAAAAGAGAGAGAGAGAGAGAGAGAGAATATGCTTCTTTTAGTCTTCGAAACACATTTCGAAGATGAAACCCGACGGATCAAAACCCATCGATGATTAATCCGTCGTGCAAAAGTCTGATTTTGCGGTTAATAATAATAAAAAAAATCTTTTAAGCAAAAATTATTTTGTTTAAAAGTGATTATATACAGATTTAAACAGTTTCTCAATAATATATATATATATATATATATATATATATATATTTAATGCGTCAAAAAAAAAAAAAAAAAAAAAAAAAAAACACCTAATAAATAAATAAATAAATAAATAAATCCCTTCTGACGACTATCAAAATTCTGATGGCATGCTTAGTGAATCGTTGACTGCAACTAATTGCTCATTGCGTAGCTCTAGTGCAATGTAAAACTCAATCAACTTCAACCTTTAAGAAACTAAAAAGTAATCTCATTCTAAAGATTAAAATTTGTTTTAAACCACGCTTTTTCTTCTAATTAAAACTCATCAACTACTTTGTGTGTGTGTGCGCGCGCATGTGAACGTACGTGCCTGCATATGTTCATTTCGCTCCCTTATAGTTGCCTACTGAAAATAATAGTAATAATAATAATATTAATAATAATAATGCTAGCCACAAAAATTTACTTCGTGTTTTTTTTTTTTTCTTTTTTCTTTTTTCTTTTTCTTTTACCACCATTTAAAGCGGGGGGGGGGGGAAATAAATCTTTTTAGCGAGTTTTCTAAGTTAATCTAAATAATCAAAAATGTATTTTTTATTATTATTATTATTATTAGTACTAAAATTAAATTGTAGAAGCAAGAGATATAAACGATTCTTTTTTCAATCGATTCCGTTTTACAGGTAACATAAAATTAACAAGAGCATTGCAAGTTTAAAATAAAAAATATAATGAGATAACAAGTGAACGGAATCATCCGATAACGAACGTATCTTACAAAAGCTGTCAACAAAAGCTAGTTTAATTTTTGAATTGAATATTTAAATCTAAATGTCTCATGATGTTATTAAAAAAAAAATGCAAAGTGAAAGATTTTTTTTTCAGATTATTTTTTCACAAATTTATTTGTAGCATCCAATAAAATATATTCTGTAAATGCGTAAAGAAGTCTTCTAATCATGTAATCAATATTTTGATGCAACCTCGATAAAGATAGTGATTAAAAAAAAAAAAAATCTTTCCGTGAAATTTATTTGATAATAATGAAAGAAATTTTTATTGAAAGCTAAGCTCTATTATTCTAATCATTTGTTTCTCGAAATCACGACTGCATTAATGCTACTTTTTAAAAATATTTATTTAATTGTTGAGCGGATATGTTTGGGGAAAAAAAAAAAAAACAAAAAAAAAAACACGTTTTTTAAATTTTCAAGTATTTATTAATGGAGAAATTTCTTATGTATTGTACAAATTCAGATAAATTAACGACATCAAGTGCTTACTCAATGTTCCGAACTGTAATTTCAAACCAATAAATTGTGGTTGCGTGACAGCAAAAAGTTTTCGAAAAGAAAAAAAAAAAACCTTTTTATTTTTTTTATTTATTACTCTGTTGACATTTTTTTTTTCCACTGCAACCGAAAGAAGGAGAAGATTTAAAAGAGTCAAAGAATAGCTTGAAATGGAAAAAAAAAAAAAAAAAAAAAAAAAAAATCTAAAAGGCTGTTTTTGAAGATAGTTTCAAAGGAATTGGGGGGGGGGGGGGGGAGAAAGCTGTTTTTACTGTCACCTGCTTGCAGTGTTATCATTTTTTAATGGGTAATTTGACGCAACAAAATATTTTTCATAGATTTTAAACTATTTAGTCATTGAACAAATATAAAATTATGTTTTGTTGTATTTTATCTTTAAAATAGAGATTGATATACCCAGTGTCCCCTAAATCTGTAAATATTTTAAACGTTTATAAAAATTAAAGAAATTCGTATAATTGAACGAGATTTGTAAAAGAGTTATTCTCGTGCAAGCGATTTTTTTTTTTTTTTTTTTTTTTTAACGGAAAATAATAATTAAATTTTAGGTCGATAGAGGGCGCTGTACAAGACTAAATAATACATTTTCATACAGGTAATTGTTTACTAACAGATCATTCCTATTTTATGTGTCCGTCATCACCACAAATTACAATTTGTGAAAGTTTTAACACCGCTAACTTCGACTTCAGTCGGCGCCAATTCTTGGCTGAGGTAAAACGACTTCACCAATAACGATTTATCCATCAACATAATAATCTCAATTAAAACTTTTTGTTCAAATAAATAGGTGGTAAAATCATAAATGAGCTTTTTAATCGTAAAATCTGCAATTTATAGAACTCTGATTAGCATATTTCTTGTTACGCGTCTGTGCACCGTCCTCTATCGACCGAAATTTTTTTTATTTTTTATTTCTTTGCAAATAAATAAATAAATATCTTTTTTGAGAATAACTTTTTTTGCAAACCGCTTTCAATTCTGCAATGTCCTTCAATTTTTGTGAACTTAAAAGTTACTTACAGACTTACATGAGCGCCCGGTATTAACATTTTTATTTTGTATTACATGATGGAAAGAATGGAAATGATGAAAGAATGAATTAAACTAAAGTTGAAATTGAATGAAGTGAAAGAATGAATTTCGTCTCTTAAAATGAAATGACAATAACTCATCTTCAGTTAACTTTAACCCATTTCCACTTTCCCATTTTCACCTTGAGTTAAATTCATTTGATTAAATTATCTAAAATAATACACGCAAATTTAAGTTATTTGAGTTAATACGGTCATGTTGTAGAAAGGAACAGTGCACTGAAATAAAATAATAGAAAAATAAAAATAAAAAGCGTCGAAGTTGTATAGTAGAAACCCCTGTAAAGAAAGAATATAACTTCCCTGATATTTTATCAGAATCGGCTTTTATTGCTCTCTGTTAAAAATAAATAAATAAATAAATAAATAAAATAAAGTAAAATACACAAGTTATTAAACAGTTACATTTTGCTTCTGTTAGTTTTCGGACTCCGATCGTCTAGGGGCAAATAAGTACTCAAGCACGATGCCAGCGATCTACATCACAATAGTTTAGTTAGATTTTCCCATTAATTCTCTAAGGATATGAATATCATTTATAAATTTTTATCCTTTTAATTAAAAAAAAAGTTACAGGAGTTCAAAATTTTTTTTCCAAACATTACAATCATTTTAAAATCAGGAAAGCACTTCGAAATAGATTTACTATCAAAAGCAGGGATTTTAAAACAGGACAACAATAAATACTACACTGTAAAAACATTTTGTTAAAAAACAGAAAATTTCAGTTTTCTAAAACTACAGAAATTTAAAATAAAATTATATCTTAATTTGTCGAAAGATATATATATATATATATATATATATATATATATATATATATATATATATATTTGACAATATATAACCTGTAACTATTGACACTTTTTTTTTTTTTTTTGTGGGTACACTTTCTTTTACATATAGAAATCTTGGTATCAAAGCAGGATTGGGAAGTACTAAGTAACAGCGCCTAATGTTCCTTTTCGTCGGGAGAAGTAACACCGTTGCGTCTAGTGCTGTGCACCCTGCTTCGACCCTGGTTGTTCGAACTAGATAATTTTATTCATTACGAGTTTTCTGCTACTACATGCCCAACAGAAAAAAAATTTACGATATATATATATTATTATTTATTTATTTATTTATTTATTTATTTTTTTTTTGTGGTGTTCTATTAAGGAAAATGTTTTTAATGTTATAGGTTTTTTTTTTTTTTTCCGTAGTATACTGCCAGACTTTGTACTTTGCTGCCAGGAATTTTTATATGCCTGTTACTTTATTTTATTTTATTTTTACAGTGTATGCAAATTAACACGTTTCAGAAATTATTATTCTTGCACCTAAAGCTGCAGAATTTATCAAATAACTATCATTTCAAAAATGTTTTCTATGTGAATGTTTGTATACTAAGAGTAATTTCACAACGTATTGGGTTGTTTCTTTTTCTTATTTTTATCTAACTATTTGACTCAAGAAAGGCATTTTTAAATCAAATCTTATTGAAATAAAATAATATTAATAATAACTAGTGTTCGAAAATATTTTAAGAATAATGAATATTTGGCCTGAACATGTCGAATTCAAATGGTAAAAAGTAAATTAAGAGCTAATATTCTTCTATTGTTTATTTAAATATTGTCAATGTTTATTGACGCAAAAATATTTCAGACTGTCTGATTGAAATATAAGTATTTAAGGTAAATAAGAAAGATAACCAGTACTGCTCGATATTTCGTTGTGGGTTTACAATACCAGAACTGCCAACCAAATCCGGCAAATTGTTAGCACCGCCCCTATTCCTGCACTAATTAATTTTTAGAGTAATTATCTTCAAATATATTTACGATGAATGAAAAAAACAAATACTCTGAAAATTAAGTGGTGCAGAAAAAGGGGCGGTACTAACAATTTGCCGGATTAGGTTGGCTGCTCTGCAATACAATACATTGTGGTTGCAAATAACTTGTAAGGACATAAATATATATGTAAGTAAAAAAAAAAAAAAAAAATACAAAATATTTATTTGTACTGAAATACTGAAATAAAACCAAATATTTTTAAAGAACTCCAAATAAAATTTAAAATTGAAATCTTGATAATAATAATAATAATAATAATTATTATTATTTTTATTATTATTATTACGCATTTTACTGTAATTTTTTATTATTAACTAACAAAATCCCAGTGAACTTACTTATTTCAGTTTTATATACAGATCATTATTCATATTTTGTTATATTTATTTAAGAATTTAAATTTATGTAAAATTGTCGAATTTTCCTGAAAATAATAATCTGTCAAACTTGTTTCTATGCGTCCCCTTTCCTAAAGAACTACAATCTTTAATTTTCACCAAAATGATCAAATCCATTTTTTCTTCTGTAATATTTAATCTTTCTATGACACATAAAATGGTATAATGAAATAAGACCAAAAATTTTTAAAGAACTCCAAATAAAATTGAAACTTGAAATCTTGATAATAATAATAATAACAATAATAATAATAAGTATTATTATTATGCATTTTGCTGTGATTTTTTATTATTAACTAACAAAATCACAGTGAACTTACTTATTTCAGTTTTATATAGAGATCATTATTCATATTCTGTGATATTTATTTAAGAATGAAAATTTATGTACAATTATCGAATTTTACTGAAAATTATAACCTGTCAAACCTATTTCCATGCGTCCACTTTCCTACACGACTACAATATTTGATTTTTACCAAAATGATCAAATCCATTTTTGCTTATGTAATATTTAATCTTTCTAAGATACACAAAATTGTATAATGGAAAAATGACGACAATTTTTTATAGAACTCCAAATAAAATTGAAATCTTGAAATCTTGATAATAATAATAATAATAATAATAATAATAATAATAATAATAATAATAATAATAATAATAATTATTATTATTATTATTATTATTATTATTATTATTATTGCTTATGTAATATTTAATCTTTTTATGACACACAAAATGGTATAATGAAATAAGACGAAAATTTTTTAAAGAACTCCAAATAAAATTGAAAACTTGAAATCTTGATAATAATAATAATAATAATAATAATTACTATTATTATTATTATGCACTTTACTATAACTTTTTATTATTAACTAACAAAATCACAACGAACTTACTTATTTCAGTTTTATACACAGATCATTATTCATATTTTGTGATATTTATTTAAAAATTTAAATTTATGTAAAATTATCGAACTTCCCCGAAAATAATAACCTGTCAAACTTATTTCTATGCGTCCTCTTTCCTACACGACTACTATCTTTGATTTTCGCCAAAATGGTCGAATCCATTTTTGCTTATGTAATATTTAATCTTTCTATGACACACAAAATGGTACAATGAAATAAGACGAAAAATATTTAAAGAACTTCAAGTAAAATTTAAAATTTAAACTTGAAATCTTGATAACAATAATAATTATTATTATTGCTGTTATTTTGTAATAATAGTAATAATTATTACCTCGATTACTACTTTTGCCTCAAACGAACAAACTAATATAGACTTCTAACACTATTAGTAATAGTAATAAAAAGGTAATAATAATAAAAACAATATCAGCAATACTGAAATTTACCCTAATGAGATTGTTTTCTAATAAAAATATATTATATAATAAAATAGAACATTTGTTGAATTGCATTCTTTCATTTGCTCGTCGGAATCACATACACGATACTCCTAAATATATTTATTGGTTTATTTAATAAACATATTTCAATCCTTTATGTTTTCTTAAAGAATCCTTAACCGAGATCAATACAGAAATGTCTGGCATTGTGCTAACGTAGATGAATAAACAGGTAACAATTTAACCTATAATTCAATAGGAATATATTCGTCTTCTTTCATAACGAATATTTTTGGAACTGTAACAATCCTAGATATTTTGTAATTTTCATCACTTTGTGGGTAAAATATAGTTTTGTTCATAAGAAAAAAAAAAAACAAAAAAAAAAGACATAACATTGAAATATAGATTTATTTGTAGCGTGGATACTAAAAACAATGTTTAACTTTAGTACAACTAATTCAAAACATCTTTATTAAAAATATCCATTTAGTTGAAAAATTACTTCTGAACTTTCGACTCATATTCGTAGAGACTTCTTCATGAGTTTAAAATACTATAAAAACATTTTCGTCAAAAATAATAAGATAAAAATTATAATCGAAATATAAGCCCATAAATATGTTCATTTAAAAAGTAAACTAGTTAATTTTAAAAGGTAGTAATCAGTTCAATAAAAATGATCAAAAGGTAGTAATCAGTTCGATAATTTTCGAAGAAATCCATCGTTACAGAAGAGTGTTTAAATTATAAATGTGAAAAATTTTTTGTGAATAGTAGACCACACTTATGTGAAAATTTAACGATATTTTTTGATGAAATTCTTCATTACAAACAAGTCAAGTTTTCGATGTTGATCTTTGTAGAATGATAAAACATGTAATATATTCTTAAACAATAAAAACATGTCATATAAAAAATATGTCATAATTAAACATGTCATGATAAAACATGTCATATATTCATGAATCATAAAACATGCCATTCTCGAAGATATTTATCAGTACCAAGATATGTTGAATTATAAATATAAACTTTTTGACATAGTAAAACAAGACATATGTAATCTGCTTTTTTATTGAACTGATTACTACCTTTTAAAATAAACTAGTCTACTTTTTAAATGAACTTTATATTCATGGACTTACATTTCGATTATATTTTTAATCTTATATTTTTGACGAAAATGTTTTTATAGTATTTTAAACTCTGAAGAAGACTCTACGAATATGAGTAGAAAACTCAGAAGTAATTTTTCAACTAATTGGATATTTTTAATAAAGATGATTTGAATGAGTTGTACCACATTGTTTTTAGTATCTATTGGTTTTTAGAAAACCAATCTGACTTATCTTCAGATTCAGCAAAGTAAGTGTTCGCTAGTAATCAGTGCTGGACCTGGGATAAAAGAAACCATATTTACCCGGACACCGCTTGAACATTTTGATAAAAATTTCAAGTTAGAGGTCTTTGACATGACAATTCGACGTGAATGATCCTCATTTTCAGAAAAATTATCGTTTCCTGATAACTGGCGCTCCATTGCAGAAATATGATTATTTTGGAAACTGCTCGAATGATTTTGATAAAAAATTAGATTTAAGAGTTTTTTTAGATGACAATTCGATCCGAATTTCCCTGATCTTCATTAAAATTAGCGCCAACCAATAACTTGAGCTCTTCCCGCTGCACAGTATGGAGAAAACTTTTTTTTTTTTTTTTTTTTTTTTTTTTTTTTGGGGGGGGGGGGGTGCTGCTTGTGTGATTTTTGATAAAAAGTTAGAGTTAGGAGATTTTTAAAGGGACAATTCGACATGAATTAACCCCATTTTCAGGAAAATCAGCGTTCACTGCTAACTCCCGTCATTGTAAAATAGGGCTGAAATAGGGTTTTCTTGGAAATGGCTCTGATGATATTTGTAAAAAACACCAAAAAGGGGATTTTTGAAATTTGAAATCGAAATGACTTATAGCCTTATTATTGTCTTTTTCTTAAATATGCGTACATAATATTCTATCAGTAAAGAAATATTGTATAATGATGATTTCTGAAAATAAATCATACTATTCACTATAATATTTTTAAAAATGAGAGAAAAACATAAAAAATAAAAATAAAAATAAAATAAAATAAAATTGTTAATAGTACAAAAATTTTTTTTCTGAAGAACTCTATAAAATCCTTCCCAACCACAAAAAAAAAAAAAAAAAAAAAAAGATTTTGTGTCTATTAGAGGATGTTTCAGCAAATACATTGAAAGTTAAAAAGAAAAAAAAAGTAACCAATAACACTTCAGAAATACTCTTAGTAAAAAAATAAATCACAATAATAATACAAAAAATACATAACATGATTTCTTTCTACTAAATTTATTTGACTATAATGAAAAGGAAATTTTATTGAATGTTAAGAAGTAGCGCTCTTTCACTTGTTTCTCGGAATCACGCCTGCATTAATGTACCACTACTTACAAAGATATTTATTTAATTCTTCAATGAACATATTTGGAATAAATGCATTTTTAAATTTTTTTTTTCAAGTACCTATCAAAGCAGAAAATTTCTCATATTGCACAAATACTGATAAATGAACGGCAGCGAGTACTACTCAATGTTCCAAACTATAATTTCAAACCAATAAATTGTGGCTGCGTGACGGCAAAAGTTTTAAAGAGGAAAAAAAAAGTCTGGAATATTTTCTGCCTTCTTTTTTTTTTTTTTTTTTTTTTTTTTTTTATCACTTTGTTGACAATTTTTTTTAGGTACCGGAAAAAGTAAAAAAAAAAAAAAAATCTTTAAAGGACCGTGGTGTAATTTGAAAGAAAGATTTTTTTTTTTTTTTTTTTCATTTTTCATTTTTTAAGTTTTTGAAGATATTTTCAAAGGCGGTGAAGATAACTGAGGTGCTTTTTTTTATTCTCTTTGTATTTTTGTGTTATTATGTTGTTATGTTATTAAGTATTATTTGTATTAGGTAACTGGACATTTTTAGATATTTTTATAGCGATTTTTTTTTAATCCTTACTTATCAACTACGTTGACAGCTAATTATATTTTGTGATACCTTATGGGAAAAAAAGCATTTTTAAAATAATATTACATTAAAAAAAATATATCTGACCATGTATTCAATGAAGTAGGAACAAGAAAAAAAGTAAATAATAAAAATTTGTACGGATGTTTATATTTGTTTTTAAAATAATTTAGAAAATTCTCTGGGTTATAATTAATCATTTGAATAATTACTTAATATTACGTAGGAACATTTTTGTTATTTTCAATCCACTTAATTTTGATTTAGTTATTCTTTAACATGGCAGTTGTTGCATTCTTTAACATACATTAATATATAACATATAAATTTAAACCTTTATTTACTGTGTTATGATATAAACATTAAACGCATTACAAATTTATTTTTTTAGTTATTTAAGAGCAATATTTTAAGAATTAAGCAGTAAAAAAATATTCATATCACCTCTGGTACAGAAAGGTAAGGAAAAAGACCAAGACCTTGAAAAAAAAAAAAAAAAAAAAAAAAAAAAAATGATTTTGATGAAATTCTGCTAAAAGCAGAATTTAGTTTAAGACGGAGGACTATTAGTTTTTTTTTTTTTTTTTTTTTTTTTTCAAATTATAACATCGCTTTCAAATTATTCAATTATATTTTCGATAAATTTTAGATTGCGGTAAATGTCCAATTATCGAGAAATGATTTCGATAAATGTCCAGCTACCGAAAAATGACACCGCAAAAATCCCAGATTGAGACTAATAGTCCCCAGTCCTAATAAATAAATAAATAAATAAATAAAATAAAATATTTTTTTTTTAATTGTAATAATTTTTCTAAGATTGGTGGTAGATTTTGCGTTAATACATAAATTAATCATATCACAGATGAAGGTCTTGTAAAGGGTGAATAAAAAGGGTTACAGCACGCTGTGGAACCTTTTCTTGAACAAAAACTCCATGTAACATCTAGTGCCATAGAGTGAGTACGTCCGAACCTTAGAAATACACTGTAAAAAATAGGTTCTTAAAAATAAGTATATATTGCCTCAAAAGAGCCCCGAAACAATATATACTTAAATTTAAAAACCCATGTACTCATTTTTGAGTATATTAACATGCTCAAAAACGGGGTTGACCAATAAGAATTCCAATATCTCCCTGTTTGAAAGGTCAATGTACTCAAAAATGAGTACATGTGTTTTCAAATTTAAGTATATATTGTTTCTGAGCTATTTTGAGACAATATATACTTATTTTTAAGAACATTTTTTTACAGTGTACCCTTGAAATTACTGCCATAAATTCAATTTTTATGCTTTTTAATTTACTAGGATTTTAAAGCACCGTCAAAAAATAAAGAGTTATTGTGAAAATAAAATATTATTAACCAATTTTTGCGTGACTAATAGATATAAATTTTAAAATATTTAAAAATCATTACGTCTCGTATTAAAATTATATTTTAATCACATTAAAAACTGAGACAGATTATATACATTAAAAATATACACTTTAAAATACTTAAAACACAAAAACATAAATTTAAACGTTTCGAGCCTATTACAGGCTCCTCATCCGTAAAAACATCAAGTGCAAATGATGAGATGAACAACAGACTTTATGTGAGTACAACGTATTCATCAGGAACTGCGCATGCCTCATTAAGTGGAGAAAAATGTGATTAAAATATTTATGTGATTAAATGTGATATATTTAATGTGATTAAAATATAATAGATATAAAGTCTGACAAAAGGCCACAGAATACGATTGTCTTTGTCTTTTAATATTTTCATTTCCCCTCATTTATATATATATATATATATATATATATTTGAAACGGCATTTGATTGACTGTAATGCTCTTAAGATGAATATTTGTAGTTATTTATTTTTTAATCATATTTCAAATTTTTTCTTTTAGTTTGTAATTTATCCTCTACCTTTGCATAATATAATCATAAATAGCCTCTATTTATGCTGAATTTTTCTTAGAATTATACAGTCACGCTCAAACTGTTACAAAAACGTTTTCATATAAAATCAATTTACCGACTTACCGTAAAGACTTACCGAGAAAGCCCGGAAAAAAAATCTAAAAATTATTATAACCACAAAATATATTCATTTCTAGAATTTTACGCAAAATTCTGTAATCAAATACAGTTTTATTTTTGATTGATTGAACTGTGAAAATAATGATAATAATGATATTTTTTATAATAACTTATATTAGTTCCCCACCACACTACAGATACGGGGAACTAGAAGGTTTCGGGAAATTTTTCGACCTTTGTTTTTTGACATTTTAAAAAGTTTTGAGCTGCGAAAAATCCAAAAATCACAAAATTGGTATGTTGTCTGTCCGTAGATTAGTTAATCAGTTAATAATTAGTTTGCGTGTACAAATTATCTCCAGAACACGCGATCGTAGAAAGTTCGGGCAAGTTTTAAAATATCACTTATGATACTGGCAAGTACTTATTGATTTGTAACATTCAAATTTTAAAGCTTCGTATATTATTCGAAATTTACGATTTTCTTAACATTGAAGAAAAAGACAAAATTTCGCTTAATAGTGCATTAAAAGTGATATTTTTTGTTGTAAAGATATCATACCAACTTTAAAATATCAGTTATGATGCTGTCATGAACATCATTAAGCATCAACCTTATACTGTGGAAACTTTGTAAGTTATTAGAAATTTACGAATATCCTATCACAGCAGAATAAGGCAAAATTTCGCATAAACGTTCATTTTGAGGGATATTTTTATCATAAAGATGTCAGAACGCTTTTAAATTATCATTTAGGACACTGGCATAAACAGAATTAACTATGAAAATTCTATTTTGAAAACTTCGAGAGTTATTCGAAACTTACGATTTTTTTAATAGGGCAAAATTTCGTTTAAAAGTCTATTATAAGGAATATTTTTATCGTGAAGTTGTCAGACCACTCTTAAATATCATTTATGATATTAGCATGAATATCATTGGTAGACTATAAGTTTCGCAATAAATAAAAAAAAAAAAAAAAAATCATACGTTTTTTGAAAATTACGATTTTCTTAACATGGCAGAATATGTTAAAATTTTACAGAAAGATCCATTATGAGGAATATTTTTATTACAAAGATGACAAAATACTTCCAAAATATCATTTATGATACTGGCTTGAATATCATTCACTCTGAATATTCTAATTTAGAAACTTCGCTAATTATTTAAAATTTAAAAACTATTTAACATAGCAGAATAGAGCAATATTTAACACAAATTTTCTTTATAGGAATCATTGCATTGTAAATAGTATAGAATTGCTTGAAAACTAAAATACAAAACTGGCCGTAATAAAATTAGCGAATTAAAATAATATATTGAATTGATCGATGGGTGGGTAGCATCTTACAGAGTATATTTTCAGTTCGTGACCATATCAAGCGATCGGCCAAAGTCATTTCTAATAATATATATGAATATAATATGCCCTATAACAGAAATTTACGAGAACGAATATATGATGGGAGTCCATCTATGCTACCTAGTTTTTTATTGCTACTCTAAAATTTATCCATTATGTTTTTGCGTGGTTTACTTTCAAATGTCTATTTGTTTTGCATTGTTTTGAACGGTAAACAAATTGTTTGAAATATTTTGGAAATTTATTGTAACATAAGAGATGTTTTTACCAGAGGAATAGTTTATGTTTATTTCTGTTGAAAAATGTAAACGAAACACTATCACATACACGTTAGCTTTTATTTCGCTGTAGATATTATAATTGTTTTTTATTTATTTATTTATTTTTAACAAATCACATACACAAGTTGTAATCACATACATAATATATGAACACCATGCACATCACATACACAATGCAAACCACACATATAATCCATGTTCCATATTAGACCTGTCAAATCAAAAGTATTTGAGGGCGCATTGTGTATATAAAGTAAATTGCTTTAAATGAAAATCTAGAAACCCTTATAGAGGCCCCCTAGTGACGGGAACCTCCCGATCCTCAGTCCCAGTCCCAGGTTCTTCACGTATGGACAAAATCTGCCTTAAACCGGGCACGCATACGCAAGCGCGCTTTAAACGAAAGGGTATCAAAATATAAGAACTTTAGACATACATAAATAATTGTTTAATTTTTATTTATGATTCTATATTACAGATTTTAACTAAAAACCGTGACGTTGCAGCTTCAAAGCAATGGCTTCTTCGGGCTGGCTACCATGACCATCTCTGTTTTTTTTTTTTTTTTTTTTTTTTTTTTTTTTACTTACTAGAGTCAGAACGGATTTTTAAATTTTTGGTGTGTTAACAAGAGATATCAGTGTTCAAATTTCATGAGTTTCGTAAGTCTACTGTACAGATGAGTTTTTCAAGTTTTGGTGAAAATTGGAAAACTTTAAGTGGTACCGGAAGTCGTTATCTCCAAAACAGTTCTAAGGATTTTCTTCAAATTTGCTATATACATCCCCTCTTAGACGTCCTTTGATATGTTTCTGTTCATTGCTACAGTAGACTAACTGATGTGCGTCTCGATAAGGTAAGTCAAGTAATGTCTTGGAAGTGAGTACCTTAAAAAAAAAAAAAAACTGATTTTCTCAAGACTCGCTTTATTAGTTCTCGTTTAGATGTCCTTTCTTATGCATTAGTTGTTTTCTGGGGTATAGATGAGTTTGGCTAGTTTTGGTGAAGATAAGAAACGAAACCGAGAGTCGGTGTCTCAAAAACTGTTCTAATGATATTCTTTAAATTTACGATAAATTATAAAACCCTTTTTTATTATCTATTCGTTTGTATTAGTTGGTTACCATAGAAAAATTGCTAGGCGTCCTGAATACGTAGGTCAGTTTTAGGCCTTTAAAGTGGGTGTCTCAAAAAATAAATAATTAAATAAATATAGGTGGCAACTGTAGAATCGTTATATAAAATCCCTTTTAGATGTTCATGCGACGTATGCATCAGTTGCCAATGCAGAAAATTTTTAGGTGTCCTTAATTTTTTGGTAATTTTTATGTCTTCTGACCATACTATCACCAAAAAGCGTTCATCATATATATATATATATATATATATTACTGGGTAATAGAAGTCGTAATTATTACACATTAGATTTTTATGCATATAAAATAAATTAAAAAGTTATTAATAAATTTTAAGTATTTAAAAATATTTTTAACACTATCAAAATCTTCATGCATGAAAAATTTCACAAATTTTTCTTTTCACTGCCATTTATGATTTCAGTAAAAGAATATAAATAAAAATAAGTCTTAAACAATATATTTTTTTTTTATTCTTTACTGCAAAAGACGTCTGCTCTGCCGCATCGCGAGTGTTTCATGAACGCTTCTATGCAAATTTTTAAAAGGAATGCATTATTAAATTTTTAAAGCATCGATCAGACTGCTACTATTTCTTCTTTAGATATGTAGATAAATGAAGAAAACCATTGCTAACTCCATGTTTCAAGCTAAAACTTAAAACAAATACATTTTGGCAACGCGACAACAAAAAACTTTTACAAGGTATAGAATCGTTTTAAGATTTTATCACTTTGATTCCAAACTTTCATTTTTTCTCGGATTTGTTGCAAAGGGGAAAAAAGTTTAGACATGTATGGAATAAACTAAAATATGGCAACTTTTCAACAAAAGATATTATATATATATAGTTTTTCTTTCTTTGAAATTCCAGTTCTTTTTACAAGATCTATTGAATATATTGATTTTCCAGTTTTATACAGAGCAAAAGTAAAAAATTTTCTTGTAACTTTTTAAAATACTTTATTCTAAAGTAGTACAAAATAATTTCAAAATAAATTTAAATTTAAGAAAAACGAAGCTCTTTATTTCTAAATTAGAACGTCTTTGATGTTTTACATTATAAGCGAGAAGTCCTTATTTTAAAGAGCTTTTGAATATTTTGATATTTTTTTATATAGTATGCTAATAAATGAATTTTATTTGATATATGTCAAATGATGCTTTTGTGCTGATTAAAAAATTATAATGAATATGATAAAACTATCGTTTAAAAACGCTGAGCGATTATCAGTAAAGTGTTTGTTTAAATTTACAATTTTAAAAATAATTGCTGGGAAACATATAAGTAAGTTTGAAATTATAAGTAAACAAATGATATAATTAGTAAATTATTTCTGTTTATAAGTTTGATAACTCATATTCCGAACACGTGGTTTAAAATATGTATATATGTTATTTTGTAATTGATGTTATTTACAAAAATAAATAAATAAATAAAAATAAAAATAAATAAGTAATTTGTGATAATCTTTTATGATGTAATCTTTACAAAGAAAAACATTTTTATTAATGAAATGATATTTCACTAAGAAAAAGAAAAATAACTTAACTCATGAGACTATTCTAGTATTAAGTTTGCAACAAGTAAGAACTAATCGCTATTGCCTTGTTCTATAATTCATATCATTGGTATTTAAACAAGAAAAACTAAAAAAGCCATAACTGAAACGCAATAAGCAATTTAACTACACATAGTATATGGAAAAGAAGGCAATAAATAAAATAAAATAAAATAAAATAAAATAAAATAAAATAAAACTTTTTAAATTTAAAAGTAATATGTGTATTTTTACTCATAAAACTAAATTACTATAAAACAACTTCGTAATTAAGCTTGTACGTTTAACAACATTCAATTATGTGTGTGTGTATCTATATATATATATATTTTTTAAAGCAAAAATAACATTATTTTCAGAAAAAAAAAACCAGTAATTTTTATAAACTAACAAATTGATTTATGTTTGCTGCAATTATCTCTCTTTCTGCCTATCTAGATGGGAATTAGAACATATTGATAAATTTCACTACTATCTTCATCTTCAAGCAAATACATGTGTTAAAGAGTGGTTTTTGCTGTTTCTAACTTTTACTTATGACTTTCTGATTACAGTACGGGCTGTTATAATTAAAGTTCGCCGATTCAGACAGCTCTATAGTCGGTTCTGTGGCTCCAAACGAAATAAAATTTCCCTAGTATTAAGTACAAGTGAAGCGCTCTGCAAAATTCGAAAAAAAAAAAAAAAAAAAAAAAAAAGGTTGAGACTTTCGTTAATAGTGGCGCTGCCCTAATATCGCAGGTGGTTTTTGAAGATCCATTCTATCAATTTCGGTCAATCCAGATAAGAAGCACTATTTTTTTTTTTTAAAGAAAAAATCACCTTAGATTTTGGTGCAGCGCCACCTATTGACAAAACTTGCATCTCTTTTTTTTTTTTTTTTTTTTTTAAATTTCCGCAGAGCACAGTGCCTTTCGCTAGTAGATTCACTCTGCAAAATCGAAAAAGAAAATGAGGTACAATTTTCGGCAATAAGTGGCATATTGGTGAGTATCTAAGACGATTTTTGCAATTTTCTTTCTTTTTTTTTTTTTTTTTTATAAAGGAAAATTTATTTCACAGATGTTAGTTTTTGCAGATTCATTCTATCAATTTTGGTTTTTACAAAAAATCTGGTAAATCTCCTCAGATATTGGCTCTGCGCCACTTATTGACAAAAATTCTGACTCATTTTTTTTTTTTTTTTTTTTTTTTTTTTTTTTTTTTTTTCGATTTTGCAGAGCGCAGCGCCACCGATTGACGAAAGTAATTAAGTAGCGCTGTGCTCTGCGAAAATCGAAGGAAAAAAAAAGTTGACAATTTCCGTGAATAGGTGGCGCTGCGCCAATACTTAAGGCGATTTTTGCAGAATTTTTGTAAAAAACAAAAAAAAAAAAAAAAAATTATGTTTCGCCTAGATTGATCGAAATTGGTAGAATGGACCTTCAAAAATCGCATTAGAAATTGGAGCAGCGTCACCTGTTGATTAAAATTTAAACTTTTTTTTTTTCCCGGTTTTCACAGAGCGCATCACTTGTAAAAATGCTAGTAAAATTTTGTTTCGTTTGGCGCCATAGAACTGGCTCTGGAGCCTTCTGAATAGGCAAACTTAATTATAACAACCTTGTTTATTAAGAAAGGGTATTTGTGTGTGTAAATACTTAGTGTCTACGCGGCGCGTTTGATTCAGCTCAATTTTGGTAACCCTTTTGTAGTACACGATTGCACTACTATATACATTTTCCTGAGTGTAGGAGTTAAAGTTCTTTTACTGAGATACAGAAAAAAATTATTTACATTACGGCCTATGAACTCAAATTATTTGAAAAACATTTAGCATTTGTAAATTATTTGAAACAGAACAAAACAGATCTAATATCGTTACATATATTTTAAGATATGGTAAATATAGAAAATAACGTCTGTAGCTGTTACCGCTCTTTAACTTTAAGGCATGAATGAGTTTATATGTATATCATGTCCTATGGGATTTGAAGTTCATTAAACTATCTAAAAATGAATGAAATTTTTATATTTTTGGAATTTTGCTGAAATATGATCATTATTGCGAGCTTATAATTTATAGTCACTTTACAAGGATAGCCGAAGGAATTCGAATGCATTACCATGTATTGTGCTTATATACAAACTCTTCCAGAGAAATACTTAAATACCTTACCATAATTTTTACTTCTATGCTAATTTACTAAATTAAGCATCTATTCAACATCGATTAATCTCTTGTTAGCTACTAATTGTATACAACACTAGGGAAATATCACTTTATGCAACATTCATTCTATACCCTTGAAAATGTAATGATATTGTATGTTTTAATATCATATTTCTGAATTTTCGTCATCTTAATTCATGTTTATTTATTTATTTATTTTATTTTATTTTTTTCTAGTTCTTCATGTGATACTTGGTTACATTTGCTGCAATGTTTGGAAAAGCTTTCAATATATATAAATGATAGATATCATAATAAATTTTAACATTAAAATTATAGCATTTAATAGATACATTCTAATACCAACACAACACAAATAAAACTGATTGTAACACAGTACAAAAATTAGCAATATATATATATATATATATATATATATATATATATATATATATATCCCATTTAAAAAAAATAAGGCTGCTAAACTGGTGTTAGTTCAAATCTTATCGGTTTTTAGATTTCTGCGCACTAAATGCGCATATTTATTTTATTTTATTTTGTTCTTTTTTAAAGTAAGTCGGTGATGGAAAATAAATTGTATAGAATCTAAATGTTCATGTCACCTTACATGCTTCATTTCTGTTTGGCGCATTTCCTTTTGATTCCCGAACGAGCTCTTTCCAAACAAATGCTTTATCGAATTTTTAAGCATCCATGAAAACAGAAAATTTTAAATCCTATACGGATGCAGGTAAGCAGTTGACAGACAGCATGCGTTATCTAAGGACTGTTTCAAATTTTACCTTACAACCAATAAATTCTTTTTTTTTATTTCCTTTCCTTTATTTTCTTTTATTTATTTTTTTTTTACAAAAATGGAAAACTTTTGAAAGTAAAAAAAAAAAAAAAAACGCTATATATATGAATGGCGGTTTTTACTGAAATAACTTTTTTTTTTCATGTCTGTGTGTGTGAATCTAAACTCTGTTGAACAATAAAAATGTGGCGATTTTGAAAGAGGTTTGTAACATATAAAAAAAAAAAAAAGAGAGAGAGAGAGAGAGAGAGAGAGAGAGAGAGAAGAAGAAAAAAAAAAAGATAAACAAAAAGCTTGTTTTTACTAAATAAAAAATTCTGTAACATAGCTGAAATACTTCATGTACCAGTTAAACTTAAATGGAAATATTTATGTATATTTAAAAGATTCATTCAAATGAAAGGTTAATCATAGATTGTTTTAATAAATTATCTCAATAAGATTAGTTTATGTTGCGGTCATCAGGCAATTTTCTTTAATATATCTATTCATCTATGTATCTGTCTAATATATATATATATATATATATGTATATATATATATTATACAAACTCACGTATACACAAAAACAACGTCACCTTTTGGTAACTATTCGTTTAATTCCCTCTTTTCATGTATAAAATATAAGTATTAAACAGTCTCATGTGACTGTGCATTTTCCTTACATGCTTTTCTATTTTCTAATTTTTTTAAATGCGCGAAGCTTGCGAGATTTATTTATATACGTATATTTACAATACGAGCGTACAAGCTGCGAGCATTTATATATGAGTTACGAGCGTACATTTACAATAATTCTTATTTAGAAGTAAATAATCGAGATTCTCAATCTTTATTCTGTATTTTTACCTTTTTTTTATTATTTAATTGCAGAATAGAAATTAAAAACTAGTTGGCATAGGTGGACTCTGCTCAGTTCCCCATCATATGTATGTTCTCATAAATTTCTTGTACAGGACATATTATATTCATGTTAAGAGAAATGAATTTGACCAAACGCTTGGCACAATGACAGAACGAAATCCTCACCTAATAGGCTACCCACCATTCAGTTCAACATATTTATCTTATTCTAATCTATTAATTTATTTTATTGGGATCAATTTCGTAGTTTATTTTTCATGCTAATATTTCCAATGCAACAATCACAAAAATGCATATTTATATGAAATATCGCAACATTTTGCTATGTTGATAAAATCTTAAATTTCGAATAACTTACGAAATTTTCCCATTAGAATATTTGTAGTCAATCATGTTCATTCAAGTATCATAAATGTTATCTTGAAATTGTCTGATATATTTATGATCCTGTAAATGGTCGTTTGTGCTCGATTTTGCCTTATTCTGCAATTTTAAGTAAATCGTAAATTCCAAATAACTTACGATTTTTTTAAATTGGAAAATTCATACTCTATGGTATTTATGTAAGTATCCTACATAATATTTCAAAAGTGGTTTGACATTTTTACGATGAAAATATCCCTCAAGATTTGACGTTTGTGTAAAATTTTGCCCTATTCTATTGTGATAAGAAATTCGTAAATTTCCAATAACTTGCGAAATTTTCAAAGAAGCATATTTATAGTTACTGATGTTCATTCCGGTATCAAAACTGATATTTTAAAACTGGTCTGACAATTTTACAGTAAAAAGTTTCCATTTAATGCACGTTTAAGTGAATTTTTGTCCTATTCTCCCATGTTAAGAAAATCGTAAATTTCTAATAACTTGCGAAGTTTTTAAAATCGAATGTTGCAAATGAATAGGGTTCTTGCCAGTGTCGAAAGTAACATTTTAAAACTGATCTGACCTCTCTGCGACAATTTGTTCTTGAGATATCGTGTACACAGACTAACAAACTAACGAACTAACGGACTAACAGACTAACGGACTAACGGACTAACAGACACCCTACAGACAGACACCATACAAATTTAGTCATTTTCGGATTCCTCACACCTGAAAACGTGTAGAAAAGTCAAAAAACCGAGGTCGAAAATTTTCACGATTACCTAAGTTCCCCATACCTATAGTATGATGGGGAACTAATGAATGTTTTTACTTTAGTAAAAGCATTCTAAGTCACAAATATATTCTCTCCAGTAATTAATGAAATAAATATCATTCATTAAAATGCATATATGGCACAGATTTTTTTAACATCTCCATTTATTTTTTTCTGTAATTTTACATAATACTTAAGATAAATGATTACGAATAGTTTTCTGTTCAAATTTTTAACAGTTTGTAATACAACGTCCGCCTCATCAGCATGCTGCCTGCAAGCATCGTTTTTACTTTCCGAACACTATAGTGAGGAAAGTATTGTAATCATATCAAAAATCCGAATGTGAGATTTTGATGTTTCTATACGTTTCGAGGTCCCCTGAGTCCGTTTTCACTATTTTTGCGATGATGTATGCATGTGTGTGTGTGTATATGTATGTATGTGTGTATGTCTGTGTGTGAACACGCTAGCGTCTAAACGCTTTGTTCGAATAAGCTGAAAGTTGATACGTATATTGTAAGTCACCATAGTACGAACCCTATTGATTTTGGTGAATCTAGCACTTACACTTTTTTACAGGGACACAAAGAAAAATTCTTTATCATTATGGCCTATGGGACCAAAATCTTAAAAATGCGATAGCATCTAAACGCCTTATTCAATTGAGCAAAAAAAATTATACACATATTATAGGTCACAGATGCTCAATTTGTGTAGACTTTGGAGAGTCTAGCATTTATAGGTTTTTTACAGGGACACAAAGAAAAATTCTTTATCATTATGGCCTATGGGGCCAAATTTTTAAAAGTGTGATAGTGTCTAAACGCCTTATTAATCTGAGCAAAAAATTTGTACACATGTTATAGGTCACAGTTGCACCAACTGTATAGATTTTGGTGAATCTATCACTTACAGTTCTTTTACAGGGACACAAAGAAAAATTCTTTATCATTATGGCCAATGGGGCCAAATTTTTAAAAGTACGATAGCATCTAAACGCCTTATTCAATTTAGCTGAAAATTTATAAGAATATTATAAATCACTGTTGCACTAACTATAAGCATTTTGGTGAATCTAGCATTTATAGGTTTTTTTATAGGGGAACAACGAAAAATTCTTTATCATTATGATCTATGGACTCAAAGTTCAGTAGCGTTAAATAAAACATCGTGTAATATATGGAGAAAAATACTTAAACACTCTATTATGGTTTTCTCTCTTTTGTTTGTTTAACAACTCCTCTTTCTTTACTTTATCTACAAAACTGTTAATTACTCAATCTTCGGAAAGTCGAGTTTAGTTACTCCAGATTTTTTACCTTCGTAATCAATTCTAACTTCATTATGTCGGTGTGCAGAAACACATACACAAAATTATTCTGAAATGTGAAAATTATTGATTTCAAGATTAAAATTTATGTGGGTCTTCTGTGCCCGTAACTATCTTGGGTCTTCTGACCCTCCTCGGGTGTTTCGCTAGAATAGACAACTCTTTCCCCAGCTTGTTGAGGGTCTTATACCGAAAAAATTTGCTGGTGGGTTCTTCCTGTTCCTGTGGTTTCAATTTATGATTTTTTTCTTTTACTAATTACTGTTTAGAAATTTTAAAGAAAATTGCTACGAATTGTTATATCGAAATTATTTTTTATGGTGAGCACTTACGATTTTTTATCAGAGGAAAATATAACCATAAAGGATCTGGGGAGTTTTATCATTAAAAAGAAATCGACTTTTTTAACCCTACAAGGCTCAATTTTTTTTTAGTGCGCGACAAAAATATATAGGTTGTAATTAGTGCTCAGAAGATAGGGAAAACTCATAAAAATAAAAATAAAACCATACTTTACGGAAAAATCAACTTTTTATTTCAGTTCCACATACGGTACACTGAGCCTTAACTATGCTTTTTGGTATTAAACGAGTACAATTGAATTGTTTTGGAAATAGTTTCCTATTTGAATTTTTTTCAATTAGTGACTTATTATTTTAAACAAAATGAAATAACTATTATATAATTTACTTTTTTATGTATTGCAACTTATAATAAACAAAATCATATAACTAATATAATAAATTTGTTATTTTTTTATTGATGAAAAGATCTAAAACAATTATTATATTTATTCAGGCAAAGTTCTACGCGACATTTGTCGCAAGATAAGAATGTTTTTCCTTTGCAACCAGGATATTTGCATCATTGTCTTTTTTCACCCCAAACTGGAAAATGCTCAAACCCATCACGTCTGACATCACGAGGAGGTAGGATTGATGTATTTGTATTCTGCCTTTTATTTTCAATTTCATCAGATAAACTTGGTCTACCTCTCTTTTTGTTTATCGATAGCCCAAACATGCATAAACTTTTCCCTACTTCAAATTTGAAATCCTTCTGTTTCATTGGGGTTGGCGTATGCTGCTGCTCCCCGACTCTTCTCTACAATAACCAGCAACTGATAAGAGTTACATCAAGAAGATGATAAAATAGCCTCAAGTACTATTTTCTGGTCCTAATTTTTATTTTATATTTCCCTAGGAACGAATCTAGGAGGTCCACACCACCTATATGCTGGTTATATGTTTTGATTATTTGGGGGCAATCCACTTGTATATACTTTTTCTGTTTCTTGCAGTATCTTCTTGCTGTTTCTATTGGCTCTTGACCCACAAAAGACGATGATAAAACGACTGGTTTGTTATTGTACCACATAACAGTGACAATATCTGTATTATCACAATTTGCTACCCATTGCTCTGAATAACCTCTCTGAACCTTTCCCTTTTTTAGGTCTTTTATGGAAGGTATTTTGAGGTCTTTTCCTAGAGAGGGTCTTTTGAGGTCTTTCCCAGAAGGAATATTCAAGAAACCCTCAATATCTTCATCACGTAATCTTCTTCGCGACATTGTCTGCAATAAAATCAAAGTATTCATAAAGAAAGTTATCGTAAGTGCGTATAAGTAAAAACGGACACTAAAGCTCAACGTACCGCATCTGGAACATACATAAAAATATGATTTACTAAAAGGTTAATGTTGTAATATAAAAAAAAACAACTTACCTCTGCAAAATATACACTTCGTTATAACACACAGTATTTTTTTCGAGTCAAATCTGTTCAAAAACTATTCTTTTTTTATTTTTGAATTCAGACAAACGACTAACGTATCACTTTCATTCAAATTTCACACTGAGTGCACTATAACAAAAACACGAACGACATCTTTAGGTAAAGATTCGTATTACTACATTGCTAAATGTCAGTAGCTTCTATCAAGATGTCAAGAGATGTCGCTACTAATAGTTTTATAGCTATAGGAACGATTAAAGTCGGTGTTCCACATATGGAACTGGGTGCCTTGTAGGGTTAAACAAAAATATATGCTGAAATATGAAATATTCTGAACATTTTAATACTTTATTTTTGATTCTACGTTCAAATGGTATTAGCAAAATTTTAACCAATGTCAAGGCCGAATTCTAGTGTGTTTCTAAATTTTAACACCTTTTTTTTCTCAAAAATGTTCTTTTGCCACAAACTGTAAAATAATCTTACAGTGAAGATAACTTATTTATTTATTTAATTTTTGGTGTCAAAATATTTGTACAAACGTATTTCTTAAAATGAATTAAGGATTTAGAGATATTTCAAAATTTACTATTTAAAAAAACATGTAAAACGTAATGTCCCCCCCCCCCCCCCCCAAAAAAAAAAAAAAAAAGCCTAAATAAAGTTAATTTTACCAAATATTAATTCATTTTGTAGATATCCTTTATATGAATGGGCTTGCATAACTTTATAGTAATATGTGAAGAAGTTTCTTCAAAATCTTCCGGACAGAGGCCAAAAAGCAGTTTTAAGAAAATAAGTGTTAAAAGTTTAGAAATACAGTGAAGTTCAATATTGACACAAGTTACAATTTTATTCATAACTTTTGTATCAAAGTACGTGGAATCATAAATGACGCATCGAAATCTTCAATGTCATTCATACTTTTTTTAAGTCATTTTTTTTGGAAGGTTAAAACTTCCTAGATCCCTTTAATGTCGCGATAAAGTCAAATTTCTGCCTTACAGACGACATCTTGTCAAATGTATTATTATTATTATTATTTTTCAAGTTTTGTTTTAATTAAAAAAATGTTTTAAATTACACTGCGCGGCATGAAAATTGCCCCCAACACCATTTTCGCAAATTCTTATGTAAAATGACTTCCTGAATCCGAATATGACGGTCATTTTGCCCTATGACCCACCGTTTTACAGGGACGGCCTCCTATTTTTATCACTTTTCGGTGATTTTATGGCTACAAATTTGATTTTTAGGGGGGGGGGAGATTATTTTAACTGTTAAATAACTTCTGTGGGGCCACAGAGATGGGAACTCCTAAGGCATGAACATTTGTGGCAAAGGGAAAATTTAGGTGAAGGGGGGGGGGATTTGCCACTGAAATTATGTATTGCATTTCTTATGTTTCTTAAATCTATTACTAATGTTATTTATTAAACATTATATATATATGTTTTTGTTTATAAGTGTTAAAATAATTATTTTCCATTCTCCAAATCAATTTCATGGCCAAAAAATTAACGAAGAGGGATAAAAATTGAGGGAGGAGGTGACGTCCCCAAAAAACGGTGACTGTTGGGGCAAAATAGGGAACATATTCGGATTCAGGAGGTCATTTTACGTAAAAATCAGTAGGAATAGTATCAGAGCTCGATTTTTTTTTTTCAACTTAGTGTTATCATGGTCCAAACACTCATTTTAAAGGTATTGACAAGTTCTTTTAAAAATACTCACAATGAAAACTTATACCTTACGAGAGAAGGAAATGATGCTCCTGGATATACAAAAATAAATAAATTAAAAATTAAATTAATAAATAAAATTATGGTTGACTATTATACATTTATATGTAATATATATATTTTTATATAATATATAATATATAATATATTTATATAATACATATATATATATATATATTTCACAATGGTTTAAATGAAAGATTAAAAATAATCCTTTATGCTAAGATAAGCGCCTCAAGCGCCACCGAGCGGACTTTGTTAAAGTCAGAAATTTGAAAGATCATAACATGGTGAGCGAACAGGCTGTTTCAGATATTGACACAGGAAGAGGGCGCCGCAGGCGCTACCGAGCGGGAATTTACTGCGATTAAAATTTTCAATAGAGCTATTTTCACTATATGTCAATAAGCTGTTGTAAGACCTGAAAAGGGAAAAAGGCGCCGCAGGCGCCACCGAGCGGGAGTTTCGTAAAGTCAGATTTTTCAAGGGTCGCGAACCAGCTGGTCGCCGAAAGCGGCTAGTTATAGAAATAAGTAAATTAGTGCTAATTAAAAAAAAAATTTCAAACACGAAATCAAAACAATGTTTTTTTTTAATTTTTATTTATTTATTTTTATTTATTCATAATATTACCGCAACTTAAAAATCTGTAGAAGGTAAATAAATAAGTACTATTGATAATAATGAAAAGGAAATTCAAAAATCTGTACTACAGTTCCTTTAAACTTACTCCATGTGTTGGAAAAAAAAAAAAAAAGTTTTTTCATTATCTTGATAATAAATCCACACACGAGCTTTGAAAAATTAGATTAAAATTACATTTTGTACTGGAAGTAAAATAAAAACATACAACTAGTATTAAAATCAACATAACATCATTATATTCCATTTAGATTTATTTTAATATAGTGTTTTCAGATTTTTAAAAGTCTGAATTCACCACACTTTAAAAGTAGGAATAATTCTCTAAGACAGTGTTTGACTGAATAGCTATATGTTAGGCTTAAAAAAGAGTGGTAAATTATAACGAAAAAAAAAAAAAAAAATCTGTCACTCTAGTAACACTAGCTCATATACTCAATTTGCTCTAACCATATTACTCTTTAGAATCGGCAGCACTTGAAATATATTATTGTACAACTTTAACCATTTGCTAATTTAGTTTTTTTTTTTTTTTTTTTTTTTTTTTTTGTGTGTGTGTGTGTGTCTGTGTATATGGGTGCGTATTTAAACGTCTAAAGGGAAAAAGGAAACATCCGCAACTATAATACAAAAACTACTTGTCACGCATACTG
Organism: Salticus scenicus; assembly: GCA_963930645.1. Lineage (NCBI taxonomy): Eukaryota > Metazoa > Arthropoda > Arachnida > Araneae > Salticidae > Salticus > Salticus scenicus. Next base: position 209,150,810 of record OZ005654.1, read on the forward strand.
GCTGATTATTCCTTTTTTGTACTCTGAAGAAAATTTTAAGGCTTAATAACCATGGCTGTCAATCATAACTGCAATGAATATTAAAAAATTATATTCACCATTTTTCTTTTAGACTGCTCTGGATAGCGCCCTGCAATTTTGACAGCACTGCTTTTCCTATAAAAAAAATAAATAAATAAAAACATTATACATAATTTTATCATAAACAAAATAATTATCAAATGTAATAAGCTTTTGAATTTCACCAAATATCAAAGGAAAAAAAATAAGCTCTAGCAGTTTTATGATAACAATTTCTTTGGCTAAAAAGACTTAAAATTATAAAATTTATGCTCCCATAAAACATACATGTCTCATACAAAAATGTTAATATCTTTGCTGACTTTTCATAATATTTCCATTTTCTTTTTTCATATGCAAGCATTTCTCAAATTTATGGAAACATTTTACTATTAAAAATTCTCTCGTCTTACTATCTGGAAGCGTGCGAACTAATGCATCTCCACACTTAACCCAACCCCTTTACCATTTAATATTTTGAAACCCCTCACTATTTTCAATAATCTTCCTAGAGATATCGCTGAAAACATTAATATCTATTCCCCAGGCCTTTCCTTTACATCTATTTATGGATAGCCATAAATCTGCCAAATGCTGCTAGTTAGGAAGGCACACGGGGTAGTAAAATAACTTTTGCCTTGTAAAGTGGTTTTTTTGCACTTTATGGCACACCATGTCGCGAAGATCGTAAGAAGAACTTCTGGGCAATTTCTTTTTCTTTTCTTTTTTTTAACAAGAGAAGGTACACGGTTGGAAGTAAGATAATAATAAGCTCGAATGCTGTAAATCAATTCCCTTCCGCATAGAGAAGAGTTTTTCTTTAAAAATCGAACTGTAACATATATGTTTAAAACGTGATTCCAAATAGCTCCGTTCAAATGCTGTAAGACATAAATCGACAGAAAAGAATGTAATAAAAAAATAAATGGAAATGTGTAAAATATTTAAAGTAAAAACCTTCACGAAATGAAATTTCCAGTTAGTTGCTTCAGGATTTAAAAGATCTTTAATGATGATTTAATTACTTTCTTCTATATGTATATTCAATAGAAGAAAGTATTGGATTCGTAAAAATTTTCGACCTCGGGTTTTTGAGGAATTTACACGTTTTGAGAGCTGTAGAACACGATTTGACCATTTTAAAAAAATGTCTATCTGTCTGTCTGTTTGTCTGTCTCTCTCTGTGTGTGTGACAAAATTTTGTGGCAACAGTAACTCAGGAACTATTGCGCAGAATTTCATACAAATTGGTATGTAGTTACACCTTGACATAAATTAGATCCTATCAGTTTGCGTTGCCATCCCGCTTTTTCTAAATTTGTTACATGGTGGTATAGGACAAAATTTTGTATAAATGTGCATAAAGAAAATTATTTTTTAATAATCATTATGAAATTTTCAAGAATTATTTGTAATACAGTCAACTGAAAAAAAAAAAAAAAAAAAAATGAAGTCACCCCTCGAGGGGAATAAATTTTCATTATGGATATCTTTCAAAAGAGCTCACCAATACCTTTAAAATAAATGGCTGAATCATCGATCTGCGACAATTTAAAATAAAGTTATCGATTTTTTTTTAAATATAATATCGAGAATAAAATGAACTTTTTTTTTTTTTATATTTAGTGTTATACCACTTCTCTAACATGGAAATCGTACTGTATTATCATGAAAGATAATTTTATTAAATAGTGATTTTAATGAATTATTTTTACTGAGTGAATTTGCATAGGAAAATATAGAAGGAAGTCATGTGGTGGCCACTACATTCTAGTTTTTGTATGCTAAGAAGTAAAAGAAAAAAAAATCCATGGTTAATTTTAACGGACAGTACACGTAAAGGCATTTCTTAAAATCACGTTTAAAGAATTTTCTACTGAAAAAAAAAAAAAAAAAATAATAATAATAATAATAATAATAATAATAGTAATAATGAAATCGACATTCATTGTTAATATGCTAAAATAACGTTTTGCATAGAATATGATGTATTTACAATTACAGGGCTAAACTAAAATACAGTTAGAAATTACAAAAACACTTACAGTTGGAAATTACAGGAATTGCATTTACTTTTGTTTTAAAAGCATTTTAGCGCCGCCTAAAATGTTTAATGTGATTATAAATTCAATTATTCGATCTGTCTGCCTTTTCGCCCATCTATTCTTCTCTCTGTCCGTTGTGAGATAACATAGGCAAAGAACATTGAAGATCAAATGATGCAACCAGTACATACAATTGGAAAGTGTTAATAACCAATGCGAACCGCATGATATTTTATTCTTGTATTATTTGCAGATGGATTTGATCAACATTTATGACATTTAAGCTTGTTAGCTTAATTTGAAGTTCTTTTCAAAGATATTCGCCTGAAATATGAAAAAATTGAACTTGTACTATATTTTTAAAAGGATAAATGTTTCTATTTTCTCTGGTAAAATATATATATATATATATATATATTTATATATATATCCATGCGTCATTATATATATATTCATGCGTCATTATATAAATATTCATGCGTCAGTATCATAATTCATGTGTTAGGCATTTCTCATCTTTTAAAAATAACTATCACAAAATGTTTAGTTTCCGTTCATTTTATCTACTATTACATATGCAAATTCGAACGACATTTATAACATATCATGTCCTGTTGAAAGAGAATTACAACTGAAGTTTGTTATAAATACTAAAAGAAAGTATCTTTTTTTTTTTTTTTTTTTTTTTCATGTTATCTTTTTTACTTATAGAATTATAATTAATATGAAAATATAATCATAGAACAGTCTCTTTTTACTGAATTACAGTAACACAAACCGACTGTAATCTAAAAATCAAATATTCTATTTCAGTGTACGAACAATTGGAGTTTAAAAAAATGACTGGTGTCATGATACATAAATGTCATAATATATTTTATCACTTTTAAAACAAGATCCTTCGTAACATTTGTTCAAGGATCATTTAACTTTAATCTTTCCAGTTGCTTTCAGACTATCCAATATTTAAAATTCAAGAAAGTTTCGTTTGATTTGATGTACTGATAGGATATCGTACAACACCCAGTGCTACAATGCAAAATTCAAAGTCCTTTGTATGGTACCGTTCCTGATAAAAGTAAATAAACAAATACTTTTTTGTTTATTTCTCCCGGAAAACTTCGTGGAATTGTATTGATTCCTTCTCTTCTTTCACGGGATGATAAATGAGCAAGGTATCAAAGAATGTTCCACGTTTTAAAAACTTTCGAATGTTTTTGAAATGGCATTCGATTATGAGTTAAATTTCTCGTATTTTTACATGCTAGTGGAAAAAAGGTAAATATATATTTTTTTCTCAAAAGACTAAACAAAGTATTGAACGTTGAACGCTAGTTTGAATTTAATCTGAAAACACGTTACGGTTTTTTTTTTTTTTTTTCTTTTCGTTCAAATAATCGAGTGCGGATTTTTATTTTTCCTCCCGTTTAAGCGTTATAAATTGACATTAAAACCGGAAAGAATGTACTGCTTTCGAAATATCAGAAATGCATTAAATGCTCTCTCTCTCGCTCAATTTATTTATTTTTTTAATAAATTCATCTATGATTTTAGGGAATGTCTTATCTAAATAAATTAAAAGATAGTTGTAACATATTTTATCTTTAAAATAATTTTAAACATTATTCTTGTAAAGTATAGTTATGAAAAAAGTCTGAAATTTACTAGACAGAGTTCGTACGAACCCGCCCTTCCACCTCAATGTTTAATTATTATTATTATTATTATTATTATTATTATTATTATTTTACTTCCTTCTATATGTATATATAGAGAAAGTATTGGATTCGTGAAAATTTTCGAACTTCAGTTTTCGATGGATTTACACGTTTTGGGGTGTCCTGAACACGATTTGACTGTTTTCAGAAAATGTCTGTCTGTCTGTGTCACAAATTTTGTGGACGCTGTATCTCACGAACCAATGAACGAAATTTAACCAAACTTGGACCCTGGCATAAACTGGTGCTGATTAGATTTGGGGATCATTCGATAAAGAGGTGGCGCTGTGATCGTATTTTATCTAAATTTGTAACATGGCATTATAGGACAAAATTTCGTGTAAATGTACATAATGAGAGTTTTTTTAATCGTGTGATTGTACAATTAATATGAATGATTTATAATAGTAGTAGTTAACTAGAAAAAAATGTTGTGCATGTGGGGGCATCGCTTCCTCCCCTGGGGGGGAGTAATTTTCAATATGGGTATCTTTCGAAAGATTTCGCCAGTATCTTTAAAATGAAGGGTTGAACTATAGATCTGTGATAATTTAAAACAAAGTTATTGTTTTTTTTTTTTTTTTTTTTTTTTTTTAAACTGTTAACGAAAAAAAAAAAAAAAATCTTAGAAAAAAAAAAAAAAAAAAAAAAAAAAAAAAATCGCATTTCTTCTGATAATTGCAAAAAATGACTTTCTTTCGGCATTCAGTGATATAATTCTGTCAGATAAAAATCGTCTGCATTTATAACGAAAAATAATTTGATAATTTAATAAAAAATTTGTATTGAATAAATTTTGTGTAAAATTATATAGAAAAAAGTCATGTGGTGGCCACATCATACTAGTTTATTATTATAAACTTATTTTATAAGAAAAAAAAAATATTATAAAATTTTACTGACACTGAAAAATTAAGGACTGTGTAAACCCAGTTAGAGAATGTCATAAACTTTGTAAAATATTATTAAACCTTATAATATTAAACTTAAAGAGCAATTAATGTAAACTTATAGCGGATATATTTCGCATTTATTTTCCTTCATTACAAATTTAACATTTAAAAACTTAAATTCGACAATATATAATTTTCTTTATTGAACTTGTACGATATGCAAGTTAATTTACAAGATAACACGTGGAATTTTGCTTTGTATTATTATCATTCAATTACATTATTTCTTTTTCTTTTCCTGTCTTTATAATGTTTATAACTTTCTAGGTTAACTTAATTGGCAGATTCTATTGACAGTTAGTATTATTATTATTTTAAAAATTACTTTAGTGCCCAAATCGATATTGTTTTTTTGGTATTAAAACAGTTTTTTTCTTCTAATTAGCAATTTTGATTTGAAATGCATTTTATATTCTGAGAAAATTTGTATCGCTGGTGTCTCTCTATGTAACTGTATATCCTAATTTCGGTTTGTTATCTTTGAGAATTTTGTTCTATATCAAAGAAGTAATTTGAATATGTAACATATTTCGAATAGAATTATACTATAAATAAAATAGTAATAAAAAAATAGAAAATAATCAATTGTAAAATATATATATATATATATTTATTTATACGATCAGTTGACCGGGCAGTAAATTTAGCGGTACATTTATATTTCATTTGTTATGGAAAAATAATATAATAAGCTTTAAAGCGAAATTTAATATTTTGATATTCAAGGAATAAAATTATAAAATAAATAAATTCTTGCACCCTGTAAAAAATAACGGTAGTTTTTACAGCAGAATGTGCTGAAAAAAAAAGGGGTGCCAGCAAATTCTGCTATTAAAATGAAATAATTTACAACAGAAACACCTGTAAAGGAATCTCTCTTTACAGATGCTTCCGCTGCAAATTATCCAGTGTAACAGCACAATGTGATGGCGAAATGGCCAGCATATTCTGCTGTAAAAACTAGCGTTAATTTTTACAGTGCTCTCAAACACCGCACTTTAGAATGTAAAAATCGAGGAAAAGGGCTAAAAATTCGTAGAAAAAAGCATGGGACGAGAAAGAAAAAAACTCACAAAGTTAAGTATGTAGAGAAAAAAAAATAAATAAATAAGAAAAAGAGGCTAACACCGAAAGAAATATAAGATCAAAATTGACTAGAAAAACTCATCGAAGCTTGGGAAGGAATCGGCCTCGGGGCCCTGAAGCAATCGACGAGGTTTTGCTACGTCTCGTTTATTATGTGACTTATAAGTTATAAATTATTGCGATATTTCATTTCAATAATAATTTTAAATACTAAAAGGAAGAAAAAAAATACATTTTAATACGTATTAATTCACGAATTATCTATGGTTTAATCAAGTACAGCTGAATGTACTCTATTTATTATGTAAAAAAGTAGTTGGCGTTAATCAAAATTTTACACGATGTGTTTCAGTTTGCTGTTAATATTTTTCTCAAACCATCCATCTTTTAATTACGTGCTATGCAAGCTTTTATGAATATTTAAAACTACAAGCTATTTCCAGACAGATTTTTCAAGAACTAACAAGTATAAAAATAAATTCAGTTGCAACACTGTCTGTTCCTTTAAAGTTTCAGTATACGTGTATAATTATAATTACTAAGACTTAAATACCTTTACTACTATATTTATAATACCTTAAAAACAGCACGATTCAACATTGATTTGTAATAGTATCAAAAGCAGTGTCATAAACATAATATTTAATTTTTAGTATTTCCCTTCCTTTTAAAAATAAGAAAATAGTATTTCAAATAAGTGTCTCTTCAAAAAGTATTTAGTTACAAATATGCAAAATAAAAGGATTTCAAAATTTAAACGATGATGAAATGTATTCGTCAGGCCCTATTTAATAAATTTATTTAAGATGTTTCGAAATATTTTACTGATTTATTTCTGTTTCGTATATTTTAGTTTAATTACTAGATAAAATATTATATTTCTGTATTTTCAAAAGTTTCGAAAGTGGTATATATTTATCCGTGCAGTGCGAAATGTCAAACAAGTTTAGGAAATATTTTAACAAAATGAAAGTACTGTTGATTTTTGTTGATTTGAAATCAACACTGTAAATACAAGTGTCTGAAATTCAGATACAATTGTGTCTGAAATGGGTGTTGAATTTTAAGATGCTAAAAAGTGTCTTATTTATTTCAGACACTTGAAGTATCTTAAAAGGCATATCGTTTCACACTCGATGTGTCTGAAATTCCGCCATCTTTGATCCTGTCTACAGTGAATATTTTTCATAAATAAATAAAAAGATCCGTTTTATACTATTTACTTGTAAATAAAAGATTTTAGAATCTCCTAGAGCATGAAAAAAAATCATTAATAATTTTTACAAAAATATTCCCCGTTGACCGCGCCGGGAATCCAACTGACAATCAACGGATTCAAAGTCGAACGTCTTCCCAATCAAACCATCGGTACTTTCGCTGTATGCTGCTTGTATAATGAAATATATTCTAGTATCCGTAAAACAAATCGAAGTTTTATGTCTTTGCAATAAAACTGTCCATAAGAAGTAAAGCGAGTTTTGTGCAGTTTATAATGTTTGTTTACAAAGTTTTTTCTTAATTTTTATCATTAGGGTAAGGTGGGGTAAGTGGGCCATTGGGGTAAGTGCCCCCCCCCCTGGCATTTCCCCAGTTATTGACTTAAAAAAAATCTGTTATAATAATTTTATGTACCTACCTCAATAGATGTAGAAAACATTATGGCACCGTTTTCATTTATGTGTGTGATAAGTTACAAGCCTTTTTGGGACGATTTTTAAATTTGCAGTCCTATCGTAATTTGCGCCATCGTACTAATTATTTTTTTTCTTCCAAACCGTTCATGATACAAACCAAAACTTTATATATTTTGAAAGTGTGTAAAACACAGAATCTTTTTGTAGTATTGTGTACTCATGATGTTAATAAGGTTGAAAAAAAATTGGGGGGCCCACTTGCCCCGTGTTTGGGGTAAGTGGGCCACCACAATGGCGGGGTAAGTGGGCCACCCACCCCAACTCTTTAATATAGTTAAAAAATAGTCATATGCACTGATTTATAGGGTTTACCTCTGGATGACTCCACCAGTAGTGATTCAAGTTCCGAAGATGAACTATCAGTTATTACCCGGTGCCACAGTACTTAAAAGTAGGGATTATGCCTTCGTCCAGTTTGAAGGCAAAAAAAAAAAAAAAAAAAAAAAAAGAAATAGTATGCTGGCTTGGTATTAAATGACAGTCAAAACGATGAAGATACAGTTGTCATGTAATACATGCACAAAGACACAACTATGCGTAATAACTTTTTTCTCCCCTGAAGCTAATGATATTCATGATGTATTCCTAGAAGATGTTGTGCTGAAACTAAATGAACCAACACTTTCCAAGAGACTTTCAAAATACATGTTTACCAACGATTTATCAAGCTATAATGTTCACTAGCATGTAATACTGCCATAGGCTAGTTTAAACTTTGTAAAGTAAAAAGTTGAAAATTTGATATTTTTTTCTTTTAGCAGGCTTGTGTGCAGAAAAAGTTGCTATAGGTGAACTAATGGAGATACTTCAGTGATTTTTTTTTTCAAAGATTCAGAAAACCATGTAGATTGTCCCACTTGCCCCACCAAATCTCTACCAGTTATGTGTAAAAATATATTAAGGAAGGGGTCCCACTTACCCCACCTTGCGGGGCAAGTGGGCCACCCCGATGACTACCCAAAATAATTTTTTTTTTAATTCATCATTTGCCAATTTGTTTAGAGGTTGCCATGGGTACAGTAACAACATATGAGAGAATGAACCACAAAAAAAATTAAGTTGTTAGTCCTATTACATCCGGTGATATGTTGAGCTAAAGTCGAATTATGCCGAAAAGGGGTCCCACTTACCCCACCTTACCCTACTATCTATTTTGATATTGTACATATTTTTGAATTGAGATGTTACTGGAAGCAAATTACTTTAATCTAGTAATTTTTAATGTATATATATATTGTCTTTATTAAACGCAATGCATAGTTTTCCTTTTTATTGGTTTACATTTTGTTTTTAATTTATATATAATATATTATAACTTTCATTTTATTTTTCTAATCATATATTGTGCAATAAATAACAAATACATTACAAATAAAAATATTTTTTATTACTTCAAATCAGATGGAATCTTGGTCTGTTGAGAATATTTGTAAGTAAAATTATTGTACAAACTTGATTTATTTCTTTACACATTCTTCTTTGAAATATATATATACATATATATATATATATATATAATGGGTTTAAAATTTTGTAATGAACAAAAAATATTCAATACTATATTCATAAAATTTTCATTGCGTTGAATTTTTTTTTCCGGATAATTTTTCTTTAAGATCGATTATCCACTATGAAGAAAGGAAAAAAAAAAAAAAAAACCTGAAACTGTTCACTTTTTAATACATTTGTTTTTAATGATTTTTCGAAAGAAAAAAAGTTGATAGGTGCTAAAAAATGCACGCAACGTATCCGTATCTCAATTATTATTTTGGATACTTTTCGATAAAATTCCGCCGAGACAAAATTGTTGTGACACTTTAGACTCATGATCAATGCTTCCAATCACGTCCAAAGACTCCTCAGTTTTCCATTAGACCCTCAGTGTGAAAAATAAAAGAAATATTTGTTTCTTTATTTATTTTGTTTCACTTGTTTCTTTTTCTTTTTTTTTTTTTTTTTTTTCTGGGGAGCATCTTGCAACAAGGTATTGATTCGTGGTCGGCCCTTCAAGAAAATGATAAATGGACTTTGTTAAGCGGTGCTTTTTCAGTTTTATAAAAATAAAATTGAAAAAAATTATTGGAATAATATTCGGGTATAGGTCAGAACTCTAGAGATTTCTCACTTTTCTTCTGAAAGAAAAACGAGACGGTTATTTATGTGATATAAAACATTCTATGAAAATAAATTTTTATAAACACAGATATTTTTAGTAAATATGTATAGTCGATTTTGAAATTATTATAGATACCTTTCTGTCCTAAAGGAAATTAAAAAAAAAAAAAAAAAAAAAAAAAAATCAATAATTTATTTGAGAAGTTAAATTCGTATTCGTACTTACATAATAATATGATAATATTTTTGAAAAGGCGATAATTTTACAGAAAACCCCAAAAAAAGTTTCTAAAAAATTCTACGATTATTCAATTAAAAAAAAATATATATATATTGAATAATTTAAGGACTAGAATAAAAGGCAAATATAATTTATAAATAAATAAATAAATAAAACTATCCCCTATTATTTGTACATTTAGGCCTCTATTTAACTCCAAGTTCAAGAAAATAGGTCGTTTTGTATAAAATTCGTTTAACATAAACTTTTTATAGTACTATGGACTGACAGATTGCATGTATGCAGGTTGCATGTATTCATACAGATTGTAACATACTTTTTCTGTTTTTCATACAGAGAACTGTTTCTTGCAGCTTTACTGCAAAGAATTTTTTGTAATATAACAGGATTTTTTTTTTTTTTTAATACAGCCGAATATATAATATATGCATCTTTCATTTTAATTGCCAAAAATTTTTAGTAATTTTTTTTAGTGCTTTTTGTTTGAAAAGTTTTTTCTTTTAATGTCTTATATCTTATAAATACTTAAAAAACTTTTTCAGGGGTGTTTCAAATTTTGGAATTTTGTTTCAGAAGGATCGGATATATTCGAAATTTTGATGATTTCAGCATCATGGTCGTTAGAACTTTCATTTATAACACAATCTTTAGCTATACTGAACATATTTTCTACTGTGTCAAAAATATCCGATTTAGTTTGTGACTCGGATGTTTTAATATCAAAATAGTTCTTAAAAAATTCAATTTTAATTCATAGAACGTCATAAAATGTGTAAATAGGAAGGAGATATATATGAAAGATAAAGTGGAGTAGAGATTGCCCTTCGTTATTTAACGATTAGTTGCTAACGAAAATTTTAGAGTATTCTCATTTTGAAAAAAAAAAAACAAAAAAAAAAAAAAATCGTAAAATGGAGAAATTAGCAAAATAGAAGTTTTTTAAATAAAAGTCGGTCTATATTTACCTTTTTTTTTTTTTTTTTTTTTTTTTTTTGGGGGGGGGGGGGGGGGGGAAGGAGGATGAGAGAATTATAATTCTTTTACCAATCACTGCTTTCTAACACATTAAAATGATACTTTCACATGAGACATCTGGTAATAATATGCATTTTCTTCTTCTTCTTCTTTTTTTGCTCTGTAAGTTCAGATTTATTGCATGATCCATACAATTATGTAATAGACTTTTAATACACTAAAATCAGAAAAAAAATGTAATAAATATTTTACAAAATAACCTTTGAATGCTAAATATTTATGCTAATATACTAAATATTTAAATACTAGATTTACAAATCCAATGGTGTGTACCCATGTATCTCTCTCTCTCTCTCCTTTTTTTTTTCTAACAAATTAATTGCTTTTGCATAATTCACCGGAGAGTAGTTTGTTTTAATTTTTTTTTCTTCTCCATTTCAGTGATAACTATCTAAATTAAAAATAAATATTTGTCTACACATATTTATTCTAGAATCTTGATTTTTTATTTTTCTAAACAACTGAATGCAAATATAATATATTTATAAAAATATTTGTTAATTTTAAAGACAACTTTCTAAAAAATTATAAATATAGTTTGCAGCACACACACACAAAAAAAGAAAAAAATAATAATTGATTCAGAATATAAAATAAAGATTTAATAACTTAGCTTGAAGTTGAAATTATTAACCAAAATAAATAGTTTTAATAAATATTACCTGCCATCTTTACTTTTATTTCATGCCTTTAGCTATGTGATATAAATCATTAAAAATTAATAAACATTTTTTTTTTGTTTGTTTATTTTAAAAACTAAACTTTTGTACATGCTAATTTGCTACAGACATAAATTTAATTTATTCAGCATTTTTCAGGATTTACTTATAAGCCAAAGAATATGTGTAATTATTCACTCCATAAAGTAAATATTTTGATCAGGCTCTTATTTATTCACTTAGTAATTATTTTTTTTACTTTAGCTAAATGATCTAATTTTGTAGGAATATGGAGCGAAACTATTTTAAAATTTGCATATTTGCTTATATGAACTAAAGTAATTTTATTTGTGGTTGATTAGAAAATTTGTATAAAATTAATATTTCATAGCCTATGTTTTAAAGATAGTCCTTGATTATATATTAAAACTTTTAAATAAATCTTACAGTATGAAGGAAAAATTTGTGTTCGTTATAATTTTTTTAAGTATTAGTTTAAAATAACTATATAACTCATTACTTTTATTCAGTTTATATATTATGCCAAATAAAGTAATAAAATAATAATAAACATTAATAGTGTGATAGCCGTTTGAAAAACATTAACAATGAATTGATAATTCGTTATTTATAACTTATGCACTGTTATTTGTATGAAATTAATATTTCAAAGCCTGTGTTTTATAGATAGCCCTTGATCATATGTTAAAATTTTGAATAAATCTTACACTATAAGGGAAAAATTTGTGTTCGTTATAATTTTTTAAGTATTAGTTTAAAATAACTATATAAGTCTTTACTTTTTTTTCAGTTTATATTTTATGCCAAATAAAATAATAAAATATTAATAAACATTAATAGTGTGATAGCCGTTTGAAAAACATTAACAATGAATTGATAATTCGTTATTTATAACTTATGCACTGTTATTTGTATGAAATTAATATTTCATAGCCTGTGTTTTAAAGATAGTCCTTGATCATATATTAAAATTTTGAATAAATCTTACACTATAAAGGAAAAATTTGTGTTCGTTATAATTTTTTAAGTATTAGTTTAAAATAACTATATAAGTCTTTACTTTTTTTCAGTTTATATTTTATGCCAATTAAAATAATAAAATATTAATAAACATTAATAGTGTGATAGCCGTTTGAAAAACATTAACAATGAATTGATAATTCGTTATTTATAATTTATGCACTGTTATTTTTATGAAATTAATATTTCATAGCCTGTGTTTTAAGGATAGTCCTTGATCATATATTGAAATTTTGAATAAATCTTACACTATAAAGGAAAACTTTGTGTTCGTTATAATTTTTTAAGTATTAGTTTAAAATAACTATATAACTCTTTACTTTTTTTCAGTTTATATTTTATGCCAAATAAAATAATAAAATATTAATAAACATTAATAGTGTGATAGCCGCTTGAAAAACATTAACAATGAATTGATAATTCGTTATTTATAACTTATGCACTGTTATTTGTATGAAGTTAATATTTCATAGCCTGTGTTTTTAAGATAGTCCTTGATCATATATTGAAATTTTGAATAAATCTTACACTATAAAGGAAAAATTTTTGTTCTTTTTTTTTTTTTTTTTTTTTTTTTTTTTAAATATTAGTTTAAAATAACTATATAACTCTTTTCATTTTTTAAAGTTTATATTTTATGCTAAATAAAATAATAAAATATTAATAAACATTAATAGTGTGATAGCAGTTTAAAAGACATTAACAATGACTTAATAAGTCGTTATTTTTAACTTATGCGCTGTTATCAAGTGAAAATAACAGACTATATCAGAACGAAAAACAACCTTAAGCACAAAAGTATAGTTAACTTACATCAATTAAAGAATGAGATGTATATAGGAAGATTATATACATAAATAAGGATTTCATAGCGAATATACTATTTTATGTGCAAATGAATTCTACTATTTAACATGGTAAATCCGATTATATAAAGCATGTAAACTTTCAGGATTTTTCCATCTAAATAAATGAGATAAGTGATAAATCTTGAATTACTTTACCCAATAAAGGACATATTTTTCTTGTAATGTTTTTATTATTAATGTATTAATCAATAGGGAGATATCAAAGATAAGAAGTTTAGCAAGGCTTTAATCAAAATATCCGATGAAAACAAACAACACGTTTAACGAAAATCTTTAAACAACTAAAAATTTAAACTTGAATCGTTAAGATTATATATCCGATATTTCGTGCGTCCTTTTTTTTTTTTAAACAACACATTAAATCATTTCGCTTGATTCACCAGAGATTAGTGTTTGCTTTGGTTTCTTGGAAATTTTCTGCTTGAATTCAATAACAATTATCGAATTAAAAATGAGTATGTGCAAAAATAGCTAGTTTTATTTATTTTTTAACCTAAACTGCACAATCCAATTTAAAAATTCTATTTATCCTGAAAAAATATTACTTAACAATTATAAATATGAATTTGAAGTACACAAAAATTTGCGAAATAAAGATAAAATTCGATGGATTATAAATAAAGAAAAACTAATAATCAAAATTAAATAACTTAACTAAACCATAAGAATTGTCAAGTATAAAATGTGTTTTTATAAATTTAATTTACGATTAAATACAGAAACGTTTTATATACTCCCCGCGACAAAAAGATGGTACAAGGGTTTTTCCTTTCATATTTTATAAAATAACATTATCTAAGTTGTGCTTATCATTTATTATTATCATAAAATAACACTATTCCCGAACTAATTTTTGTTTAAGACTAATTTAGAAAAGTTTTAAGATTAAAATTTTTCTAATTTAAGACTACACTCTGAGATAAAAAGATAGGAACAAAGTTTTTTTTTTTTTTTTTTTTTTTTTTTAATTTTTCATAAAATAACATTATCTAAATTATGCTGATCATTTATTATCATAACAAAATATTATCATATCAAAAACATAATAAATATTCGAATCATATTCAAAATAATCATATTCAAAAAAAAAAAAAAACACCCTTTGTTCTTATCTTTTTGTCGCGGTGTGTAATCTTAAATTAGAAAAACTTTAGTCTTAAATTTTTATAAATTAGTCTTAAAACAAAAATTAGTTCGGGAATAGTGTTATTTTATGATAATAATAAATGCTAAGCACAATTTAGATAATGTTATTTTTTGAAAAATCAAAGAAAAACCCTTTGTGCTTATCTTTTTGTCGCGGGGTGTATATATATATATACATACATATATATAAATAAAGCTCAGTTTTTAAAAATTATACACAGGGTAAGTGCACCAGTGATTGACACTACCTTAAAAGCAATCTCTGATGTTTTTAATGTTCTAGTCATCATAAAACATTTTTAGAATTCTTAAGTTAGTACGTATGGCATGAAAGACATCCAGAACCACATATATATACATTTGATAATTTTTTTTTTTTTTTTTTTTTTTTTTTTTATGAATTTTTATTTGACACCCACTCAATGTTCCAGTAATTGATACTGCCAGTTTTTCATTTTATCAGTAATTTTCCCCCTATGTGTGACACTACTAGTTATTCATTTTACCAGTTATTAGCACCCTATGCTCCAGTGTTTGACATAAAATGTTAAAATTCTTATATGTAAAATATATTATTTTATTATTTTTCTTATTTATTAATTATTTTGGGATAGATGTCAGTTACTGGAGCATGCGAATCACTGGAGAACCTACCCTATATATAAACAAAAGTAGGTTATATCTGTCATATACAGTTACAAAAGTGACAAAACGTTTGTAAATGCATACATAATATTTCCTTTTATAAGATCTAATTAAATTTACTTTAGTTTCACTGTTGGTACTATATTATTTGATAGAAAAGTACAACAATGAAAATTATCTGGTGTGTCACTCACACGACTTTCTCTTACCCTGAAATTTAATACTATAAATACAGGTTGCAGATTAAAAGGTAAGATAACGAGTACTGTTATGTAAACCTGTGTTAAACAATTCATATTAGGCTTCTGAAGAGTTTTATATGATAATTAGTTCTGTGTGAGGGGGGCTACCGCCCCCCTCAACCCCCCGTTTCATTAATGCACCTACATTTATATAGAATTTAATTCGGCTATAAAAAAATAATTTTGTTTAAAAAAAATAATTTATTAAAATTATTATTTAAAAAAATTATCATTTATGATAAAGCAGACGATTTCCACATTGGAGAAGTAGTATAACCCCAAATATCCAAAAAAAAGTCCATTTTATTCTCAATATATATATATTAAAAAAAAAAAAAAAAAAAAAAATACGATTTTTTTTCCTAAGTTTTTTTTCGTCAAAAGTAAAAAAAAAAAAAAAAAAAAAAAAAAATCGATAACTTTGTTTTAAATTATCGCAGATTGATGGTTCAACCATTCGTTTTAAAGGTATTGGCGAGCTCTTTTGAAAGATACCCATCATGAAAATTTACTCCCCTCGAGGGGGGAAGGCGAGGCTACAAACACAACTTTTTTTTTCCAGTTAACTATCTCTGTTACAAAAAATATATATTCGTTTCATTTGGTTTAGTGCAGTCTATAGACGTTAAACTCTACTTACCTGCAATTTCCCCCATAGACGTAATGTATTAGAATTCTCTTGATTGTCCCTGTACACGAACCACTTGCTTGATCTTAACGAAAAGCTTACTGTAGCATCCCTATATGATACACATTTAGAATACCAAGTTTGAACTTTCACCCATAATTTGTTTTTGAGATATGCTGATAACAGACAGACACACACACAGACACACACAGACATACACACAGACCATTTGCTAAAAACATACTTTTCGTATTCAGGGGACCTCAAAACGTGTAAATATAACAAAATCTCGCGTTCGAAAATTTGACCCAAAAACAATACTTTCTCTATCTTATGGGTAAGAGAAAGTAAAAATGTATAAAGACTTGTGTCAAATTTATAAAACTTATTTAAAAGAATAAATTTTTAAGTTAAAATGTGCAATATGTTTTTTAACAATTACAGGAAATTTAAAATGGATATCTTTTCAAAAGGAAAATATATATATATATGAGTCATGCAGTTCACATAAATTATAAAACACTTGAAAACAGTGTTTACCCGTTATATTGCTTGACTTTTGATGTATATTTTACCTCCGTGGTGACATCTTAAATTACATACGTTACAATTGCAAATTTAATACCAGAAATTTCCATATTTACTGTATAATGAACTAGAATAACTTTACTGTAAATGAATCATTATTGGTAATTGTTATATTTTATTTTCTATAAGAAACATGCTTTTATGCATATGAAAAATTTGTTAATTCCTGTATATTTGATACAAAATAAAAGTGCTCAGATTTGTCTTTAAAAAAAAAAAAAAAAAATATATATATATATATATATATATATATATATATATCAAAGCAGTCTTTGGGGACTGCCGATAGAAGTGAAAACTAAGTAACTTGTGAATTGTACCGTCGAGCTATTAGATTATTATTTTCGAAATATTTTTGGTTTGTAAAGAAGTGTTTATGATCTGTATTATATGATTCGGCACAATATTTGTAGCTACCCATATTAAATGAACTAAGTCTTATATTAGGTAAAAATATTGATTACTTATGGAATTATTTTAATTAGTAGCTGAGATACAAAAGAAAACCGATTCAGGACACCTCAAAACGTGTAAATCAGGTGAAATCTCGAATTCCACTTTCGATAATATAAAAGAACTTTGAAATATCTTTCGAATGATGTATTAAAAATAATTTAATCATAATCCTAATTAGAATTTGAAATATTGAAATTTTAAAATATTACAGCGCCATCTGGCGGCAGAGATTTCTGTAATCTACTGTTCGATTCCAAGTCAACAGAGCTTTCTAATGATGTATTACTTATGAAATTATTTTAATTAGTAGCTGAGATACAAAAGAAAACCCATTCAGGACACCTCAAAACATGTAAATTAGCTGAAATCTCGAATTCTACTTTCGATAATATAAATTGGTAGAAAATATGTTTCTTCTCATGGAAAGCCTTCGCTGACGATGACGCGAGTTTCATGATTTTTGTTCACCCAAAAGTGCTCAACGCGCCTAAAGAAGTTTTCACTTAAAAAAAAATCATCTGCTTAAGATCGCATTTCTTCGAAATTTCTGATGAACCCTTGTACATAAACCAATAGTACTATATATACAATTTTTAAAAGAAAACGTGTTTTTAGGGAGCCTGAATCACATATACCAATTTATTTCATAGCATTTTAAAAACATTTATGTCATTGATAGCACAAACAAATTTACAGATTTGCAAACGAACAAGAAAACGAGTGAATCAAATTGAAAATTCCTTTCCAATTTTGTTGGAAAGCTTTTAAAGCTTATCACAAACTTAATATACAGTTTTTAAAATTTAGAACAGCATTTAGGCATGTATTTAATTAAAATTATAAATAAAAAAAATGTAATTAGAAAAAAAAATCTGTCTTTAATATTCTAAAAAAATTTTAAGAGTCTTGGAAAAAAGTAATATGTCATGAAAATTCTGAAGTATATTTTTCTTTAACATAATTAAAAGACACCAAACACCACTAACTTATAATGATTTCAGATATTTCCATACTCTTCTACTATTTCCCATTTTTTTTTTTTTTTTTTAATGAATAATAATTTACTTAATGCAAATTTTAATTTTCTCTCTCTCTTTTTTTTCCCTTTATTTAAACTACAAAATCATTACTTTTCTCTAACTAAATTAGAAAGATCAGTTAACATAATTAAAGAAAAAAAAAATCCATTAGAATTAAATGAATATTTCAGTTCAAATATTCCCTGAAAAATATATTTTGATCTCAAATGGTCAGAATACGAAAATGAGATACTTTTCTAAAGATTTAAATGACTCTAGAGAACGAAGAATTCAAAGAGAAAAAAATAAAATAAAATAAAATAAACAGTATTGCTTTAATTAAAACAAAAGCAGAAAAATTACATTTCTATCTTTAATTTAAATTTTGGAAAAAAAGTATGAAAATAAGCTGTATAACTTGAATTTAATTGTAAAGTAGAGTAAAAAAATAACTTGATTTTAATTGAAACTCGCAAGAAATAAAAAAAAAACTAAATCAACGCAAAAAGTATTGAATGTGTGGAAGAGTAAAACCACATGACAAATATTAAACTTATCGTGAAAGAAACTAATTGCTAAGCTCTGCTGAGGGATTGTGGTATAAAGATAAAATTCTTAATTCTCGTTATAAATGGAGTTGACAATATTTCGAAATGTAGTGGCTTTCTAAATTTATATTAATCATTTTATTCTCTCCATTCCTTGTTTATATCTCCCTCCCTTTTTAAAAAGAAAATATAAGAAAATACAAAATCTTAAAAAAATTTTTTTTTAGCAATAATCATTAACAATATCTGAGTTTTTCAGAAACCCATTGTTAACGTTGATCGCTAAGAAAATTAGATGCAAACGGCTTGAGAAGAATGTATTTACAAGGCATAACTTTCATTATTGTTTAGTTTATTTTTAGGACCAATGTCCCGTTTCTTGCAAATTCGCCAAAAAGTTCTGTTTTCAGAGTTATTAGATAAGAAGTTCCGGGTTCGATTCTAAGTCGCTCTCGTCGGGATAACAGTTCGGAGTTTTCCGGAGTGTTTCGGTTTTTCTCCGAAACTCGCGTAAACACGAGCGAGGACCAAAGCCCCCCTTCTTTCCTACGGAGGGCAACCCACTCAGGCCTAGATTTCTTTTATTGTTGTCAAAAATAGGACTCAGGTATTAAATTAAAATTTGTTAAAATTTAAAAATCTCTTGTTTTAAAAAAATTCTGATAAATTAAAAATTATATAAAATCTTTGAAGAAGTGAATGTTTATAGCTAATAATGTTACCTAGCAACTATTACATTTGATTAGAATAGCCTGAATTCTGGATTCATTTCTCACTAAAAGAAATAAATAAATTAATAATAATAATAATAATAAACTTGAGTATATAGATAGGCTTTATCCTGATGTAACTTAATATAATTTATTAAATTTTTGAATGGAATGATGATTTTCCTTAAACATTGATTGACTCACACAAATTCATTGATTGATTCAAACATTGAAACAACACACAATTGATTTTTCTTTGGGGGTTCAAATCTCCTCCAAAATTTGTTAGATTTTTTGATAAATTTTATATTAGACTTCATTTTTATCGCTCAACATTACGTACTAAAATTTCACGACCCTTCGAAAAATTTTCCTAGCTACGACCTTGCTCATATATGATATAGAAAGATTTTTTTTTTTTTCCGGGGAGAGGGGACGGGGTGCTTAAATTTTCGAATTTTTTTTTTTTTTTTTTTTTTTTTTTTAAATAGCATATTTAAGAAGTATACATTTTAGTAGAATAGTTTCATTTCCGGTTACATTTCTCACTCTTTTTTTAACAAGTTAAAAAGTGTTTACGACTTCGATTTGTCTGTTCATGCTCTAACTTCAAAACTACTAAAACAATAACGAATAAAATGAAATTAACATTTTAAAGCAAAACAATTTCTAGAATTTGTGGAATTAAATATAAAGAAAAATGTATAGCTCTGAAAGAACAATTTTAACAGATAGTTGTAAAAGTATGTTTTAAATAGATTTTCCTGAAAATTTTTAATTTCCCGAATTCCATGTCTTAAAATGACTTATTTTTGAACTATTTTTTTTTTTTTAAATAATAACAAATTATTTCCTTATAGTCATCTATATATTAATATGCTAACATGGAATTCGCCGTACATATTAGGTTGATTTCTTTAGAAATCGACCTATTGCAATAACTTCATTTATCTATATATAATAAAAATTTTGTGATCACGATAACTTTCGAAATAATACTCTAAATCGAACCAAATTTGGACAGCAAACTTATCTTATAAATATCTTGGACGAGTTCGTTAACCAAGTTGCTCAGCCTTTCAGTTTTCAAGTGGCGGTCACTAAAAAATTTCAAATCCACATTGTAAAAAGCGTATTTAAGGCCGTATTTCCTTGAATTTTGATGCAAATATAGACCACATATGGGTCTCAACTAAGTTTATTAATGAACTTTATCCGCCCTTTTTTAACAAAGTGGCGGATTTCTTAAATTAAATTGGGCCACTTGAAATGAGGCTACCACTTGAAAATTTAACATCACGATAACTTCCGAAATAATACTGCAAATCGAACCAAATTTGGACTTATAAATATCTTGGATGAGTTTGTTAACCAAGTTACTCCGCCATTTTGTTTTCAAGTGGAGACTACTTGAAAATTTAAATTCACATTATAAAAAGCGTATTTTGAATTTGTTTGAATTATGATGTATACATAAATAGACCATATAAGCGTTTAAACGAAGTTTATTATAAACTTTATCCGCCATTTTTAACGAAGTGGCGGATATTTTAAACTAAGCGGAGCCACTTGAAATCAGGCTATCACTTGTAAATTTATAATCACGATAATTTCCGAAATAATACTCCAAATCGAACCAAATTACATTTCTATCTTTAATTTTAATTTTGGAAAAAAAGTATGAAAATAAGCTGTATAACTTGAATTTAATTGTAAAGTAGAGTAAAAAAATAACTTGATTTTAATTGAAACTCGCAAGAAAAAAAAAAAAAACTAAATCAACGCAAAAAGTATTGAATGTGTGGAAGAGTAAAACCACATGACAAATATTAAACTTATCGTGAAAGAAACTAATTGCTAAGCTCTGCTGAGGGATTGTGGTATAAAGATAAAATTCTTAATTCTCGTTATAAATGGAGTTGACAATATTTCGAAATGTAGTGGCTTTCTAAATTTATATTAATCATTTTATTCTCTCCATTCCTTGTTTATATCTCCCTCCCTTTTTAAAAAGAAAATATAAGAAAATACAAAATCTTAAAAAAATTTTTTTTTAGCAATAATCATTAACAATATCTGAGTTTTTCAGAAACCCATTGTTAACGTTGATCGCTAAGAAAATTAGATGCAAACGGCTTGAGAAGAATGTATTTACAAGGCATAACTTTCATTATTGTTTAGTTTATTTTTAGGACCAATGTCCCGTTTCTTGCAAATTCGCCAAAAAGTTCTGTTTTCAGAGTTATTAGATAAGAAGTTCCGGGTTCGATTCTAAGTCGCTCTCGTCGGGATAACAGTTCGGAGTTTTCCGGAGTGTTTCGGTTTTTCTCCGAAACTCGCGTAAACACGAGCGAGGACCAAAGCCCCCCTTCTTTCCTACGGAGGGCAACCCACTCAGGCCTAGATTTCTTTTATTGTTGTCAAAAATAGGACTCAGGTATTAAATTAAAATTTGTTAAAATTTAAAAATCTCTTGTTTTAAAAAAATTCTGATAAATTAAAAATTATATAAAATCTTTGAAGAAGTGAATGTTTATAGCTAATAATGTTACCTAGCAACTATTACATTTGATTAGAATAGCCTGAATTCTGGATTCATTTCTCACTAAAAGAAATAAATAAATTAATAATAATAATAATAATAAACTTGAGTATATAGATAGGCTTTATCCTGATGTAACTTAATATAATTTATTAAATTTTTGAATGGAATGATGATTTTCCTTAAACATTGATTGACTCACACAAATTCATTGATTGATTCAAACATTGAAACAACACACAATTGATTTTTCTTTGGGGGTTCAAATCTCCTCCAAAATTTGTTAGATTTTTTGATAAATTTTATATTAGACTTCATTTTTATCGCTCAACATTACGTACTAAAATTTCAAGACCCTTCGAAAAATTTTCCTAGCTACGACCTTGCTCATATATGATATAGAAAGATTTTTTTTTTTTTCCGGGGAGAGGGGACGGGGTGCTTAAATTTTCGAATTTTTTTTTTTTTTTTTTTTTTTTTTTTTTTTTTTTTTAAATAGCATATTTAAGAAGTATACATTTTAGTAGAATAGTTTCATTTCCGGTTACATTTCTCACTCTTTTTTTAACAAGTTAAAAAGTGTTTACGACTTCGATTTGTCTGTTCATGCTCTAACTTCAAAACTACTAAAACAATAACGAATAAAATGAAATTAACATTTTAAAGCAAAACAATTTCTAGAATTTGTGGAATTAAATATAAAGAAAAATGTATAGCTCTGAAAGAACAATTTTAACAGATAGTTGTAAAAGTATGTTTTAAATAGATTTTCCTGAAAATTTTTAATTTCCCGAATTCCATGTCTTAAAATGACTTATTTTTGAACTATTTTTTTTTTTTTAAATAATAACAAATTATTTCCTTATAGTCATCTATATATTAATATGCTAACATGGAATTCGCCGTACATATTAGGTTGATTTCTTTAGAAATCGACCTATTGCAATAACTTCATTTATCTATATATAATAAAAATTTTGTGATCACGATAACTTTCGAAATAATACTCTAAATCGAACCAAATTTGGACAGCAAACTTATCTTATAAATATCTTGGACGAGTTCGTTAACCAAGTTGCTCAGCCTTTCAGTTTTCAAGTGGCGGTCACTAAAAAATTTCAAATCCACATTGTAAAAAGCGTATTTAAGGCCGTATTTCCTTGAATTTTGATGCAAATATAGACCACATATGGGTCTCAACTAAGTTTATTAATGAACTTTATCCGCCATTTTTAACAAAGTGGCGGATTTCTTAAATTAAATTGGGCCACTTGAAATGAGGCTACCACTTGAAAATTTAACATCACGATAACTTCCGAAATAATACTGCAAATCGAACCAAATTTGGACTTATAAATATCTTGGATGAGTTTGTTAACCAAGTTACTCCGCCATTTTGTTTTCAAGTGGAGACTACTTGAAAATTTAAATTCACATTATAAAAAGCGTATTTTGAATTTGTTTGAATTTTGATGTATACATAAATAGACCATATAAGGGTTTAAACGAAGTTTATTATAAACTTTATCCGCCATTTTTAACGAAGTGGCGGATATTTTAAACTAAGCGGAGCCACTTGAAATCAGGCTATCACTTGTAAATTTATAATCACGATAATTTCCGAAATAATACTCCAAATCGAACCAAATTTAGATAGCGAATTAATCTTATAAATATCTTGAATGAGTTTGTTAACCAAGTTGCTCCGCCATTTTGTTTTCAAGTGGAGGCTACTTGAAAATTTCAAATTCACATTGTAAAAAGCATATTTAAGACCGGATTTGCTTAAATTTTGATGTATACATAGACCATATATAGGTCTCGACCGGATTTGCTTAAATTTTGATGTATACATAGACCATATATAGGTCTCAACCAAGTTTATTAATGAATTTTATCCGCCGTTTTTAACACTAAACCTACCACGACGGGTCAAATGACCCATTTTAAACTTTTTGTCAGAATTTCTTGCAAATAACATTATCACATCGTCCATGTTTCATGTACCAAATTGTGCTAAATAATGTATTTTTGTTATGCATAGTAATATATATAACATTTTAAAGACGGGTCACTTGACCCGCTGCGGGTCACTTGACTTGCTGCGCCATTTTATTTCTAAGTGGCGACCACATGAATTTTTTTCATTATGATAACTTTTGCGCTACTGAATCAATTCGTATCAATTTTGAGTAATGGTTTTATCATTCAAATATCTCAGATAAGTTCGCTCGCCATCATAATCCGCTTTTTTGGTTCCAAGTGGTGGTCGCTTGCAATCGCGGTACCACTTGAAAATCTCTTATGACAATAATTTTTGAAGTACTGAATTAGTTTGAGCTAAAGTTTTACAGTGAACTTATCATACAAATATCTTGGATGATTTCACTGAGCAAGTTGCTCCTCCTTTTTGTTTCCAAGTAGTAGCCACTTACTGCCACTTGAAAATTTGTCATAACAATAACTTTGAAATACTGCACTGATTCGAACTAAAGTTGGACAGTGAACTTATGCTTCAAATATCTTGAATGAATTTGCCGGGCAACTTGCTCCGTCATATTGTTTCCAAGTGGCGCCCACTTGAAAAATTGTTATCACGATAACTTTTGAAATACTTTATTCGAACCAAAGTTGAAAAATGGATTTATTATTCAAATATCTATGATTTCGGCGTGCAAGTTTCTCCGTAATTTTGTTTCCAAGTTGCGATCACTTGAACGCTGCCACTTGAGAATTTGTTATCGCGATAACATTTGAAATATTGAATTTATTCGAAGTAAAGTTAGACAGTGGACTTATCTTAAAAATATCTTGGATTAGTTCACTGAGCAACTTGCTCCGCCATTTTGATCGAAGTGGCGGTCATTTAAGTTGTCATCGCGATAACTTTTGATATTCTGAATTAATTCGAACTAAATTTGTACAGTAGACTTATCTCACAAATGCGTTTGATGTATTTGTTAGCCAGTTTGGACCGCCATCTTGTTTCCAAGTTCCAGCCACTTGAAAATTTCAAATTTACATAAAAAAGTATTTATGAACCCATTTTCTTAAAACTCCATATGTACATAGCCGCACAATATTTCTACAAAGTCCATTAATAATTTGTAGCCGCCATTTTATAACAAAATGGCGGCTACTTTGCGGCATTTTGTTATAAAATGGCGGCTACTTGATAAGAAAAAATAAATCAACTTACTCTTCTGAATGAGCCAGAAGGACTTGTTTTTATGTACACATTGACCAGCTGTTTATGTGAGTTTTCGAAAAAAGAAATAAAATTCTTATATAAGTTGATTAAGAAAAACAAAAATATCCCTTTATATTTTTACACACTTTTTTCATTTTATACACTTTATATTTTTCATTTAAAATTCCTATAAAAATAATTCTTAAATCTGCATGCACAAATTTTTAAAATGCAATACAACAGGTCTTGATATAGCTTATTTTGATGATTTATTTTTTCTTTATTTATTTTTTGTTTATCTGTCAAGAAAAGTTAGTATAATTTTCTATTTGTGAAGCAGTTGACGTTTTGTTTCGATAAAGACAGTGTTCTTTGCTATTGAAATGCCCAGAAGAAGTTTGGTTGGTCGGGTTGAGAGACAAATAGATAAGTTCATAGTGTTCATAGAGAAGTTCATTTACATCGCTATGTAAATTAAAATGCTGATGGTGATTTTTTTTTTTTTTAAGGGATTAAGTAATTACTAAAAACGTTATATTTATTATTTAGATGCTCATTTAAAAATTATAATCCTGAGAGCATCATGTACTGCTAGTGATTTTGGGTAATTATTTATTTATCTTTTTTTTTTTTTCAGTCGATATTAAAATTTGACGTTTTCTTCCACTTTTATTAATTATGCCATTTGTGTGCAGAAATGTGAAGACTAATTTTTCCATTTTTCTTTTATAATCCAATTATTATTATTATTATTATTATTATTATTATTATTATTTTATTTTGAGAAACGCAAAAGTATAACTTCGGCCTACTTGTATTTTTTAGCAATATTTAGGCAAAGAATAATAAAACCCGACTGGATATACTAGATGCCAATCAGAGTTTATTTTTAATTTAAAGCTAATTTTTAAAGAAAATCTAGATTGTGATAAAAATCTTTTAAAACCCCTTTGTATAAATTCGCAAAAAAAGAAAAAAAAAAAAAAAAAATTAACTCCAACATAATAAACTGTAGAAATATGATAATGAACTGATTAAAAATAAGAGTCTTTTTTTTTTTTTTTTTTTTTTATTTGAAAAAATATCTTAGAACGTTATCTTCGTATTAAAATGAAAAATATTTTATTTTTGTTTTATAAAATATAAATCTAAACATCTGATGTATAAAAATAATGCACACTGTTAAATTTGCATAAGTAGAAATTTTCCGCATCTATTTTTTTTTTTTTTTTTTTTTTTTTTTTTTTTAACGAGTAGCTTAGGAATTAATAATTATTTTAATTATTTTTTAAAGAACATGTTTATTGCATTCAAATGTTTGATGAATTATGGTATATACATACACACGCATATATATATGTTATAGAATAAAAATTTTTAGCCGTAAGAAGATGAAAATTGGGATACTCACAGGAAAAGTATTTTTAATTTGAACGCAGTTTTTTAATTTTTAAGTTATTATACAACGCTTTTTTCCATTATTAATTTCATAGTTTATATATATAAGAAAAAAAAAATCTGCGAACTTTAAACCTTAGTAGTTGCTAAGAGATTCTACTCTCAAAGCTGGTAGACAGGTGTTGCCGGGTTCGAACCTAGGTCTACTCATCGACCTATTGGCTGGAGTTTTCCATGGTTCATTCTGAAACTTGGGTGAGTATGGGCTAGGACCTCCTAAAAAGATCTCACGGAGAGCATTTCTCAGTAATAGCGTTCTTTCTCTACCAAACTTCCCCCTTCTCGCCTCCAGATTTATTGTCTTTTTTTTTTTGTTTTTATGATATTGAAAAGAAGCGAAAACTTAAAAGTAAAAGTAAAAATATTAAGAAAAAAAAATTCTATTTTGCTTTTCTTGAAAATAAATTTGTTAAGCGTTGTTAACAACAGGAACGGGAATCGCCAACAGCGGGCATCTGCAATTGTGCCTGCAAGCAGAAATGGTTTGATAAAGAATTGATGAAAGAGATAATAGTACATTAAAAAAGTGTAAAATAAAATAATGCAACAAAAAGTAAGTCCACGGAATGTGGAAAAAGTTAGATAAAAAATAAATTTTTATTAAGATAAAAAATATTTTTATTTATATATTTTATTATTTAATATATTTTATTATTTAATATATTTTATTATTTTATATATTTTATTATATATTTTATATATTTTATTTGATAAAAAAAAAAAAAAAATTTTATTAAGAATATTACATATCGTTTTTAATTTTTTGCAATTTTCTGGGTTTAGCGCAGTATTAATTATTATTTTTTTTTCTGATTCTCATATTTTTTATTAAATTTAAATCTATAAGATGTAATTGTACATTTCATCATTTTAAGTAGGTAATGGAAAGAGGAGCTCATTTATTACATCTGCATAAATTATTATTTATTTTTTATTTATTTTAAAGAGGATGCATTGGAAGCTGCGATAAATCTTGATATGAAATATAGGGCTATTTTGACGAGTGAAAGATGGATTTATGTTTTTGATTAAAATAAATAAATAAATAAATGACATAAAGGTGTCTCTACCTTTAGTGAAATACTACTATTTGTGTTGACAATACCTTTATGCTTTTGATTTTTAATATAATTTTGTTGTTGCAATTAACAATGGGAATATACTTTCCTGTTTAAATTTATTGTTTATTATTATTATTATTATTATTATTATTATTATTATTATTATTATTATTTGCGTGTGAATAGGTTCAATCTCAAATCGTGCCCATCGACCAAGTCGTTCATAGTTTTCCGTGTTTTTCTCCGAAACTCGCGTAAATATATACTGGCTAAGATCCTTTACAAAGACCCCCCACGGAGGCGCACCACCTCAGGCCTAGAACTCTCGGGTAATCTATCGGCCTTAATCCCAAGCATGAAACACTTTTGCGTGTGAGTCGTCTATTCTACACCGTGACCAATAAATTCTCATACAACTTTTGAAGCACGTTAAAAAGTTGTACATATGTGTTACTGTAGTCCCAATTATTTTGCAGGCAATTTAGTGCTAGGTATAAAGCTATTGCAAGTGTAAATGTTGTACTAATTATAATTTTCCTTTACCTAGGTAGAATGACAAAATTATGATAAATAAATTCATCAAAGGAGCGTAGCCGACTGAAATTTTCAGAGACTTGAAAGCCCTGGGGGTGAAGAGAGATTTCATTTGCAGAACTATCAGAAGGTGTAATGAGACGTCATCTGTCGATGACAGAAAGAGATCTGGCAGACCGAGGTCCATTAGGACGATAGAGGCTGTGAAAAGGGTCAGGTAAAGGATACGATGAAACGGACAAAAATCTGCTAAAAAACTAGCACAAGAACTCAAAATATCGAGGGGATCAATGTTAAACATTCTGAAAATTGACCTTGGGTTCAGGGTTTATAGAAAACGTAAAATTCATGGAGTTTCGTATTCTGTTAAGGTGAAGAGGAAGCAAAGGGTGGAAGAAATTCTTGGTTGGCACGCTGGGGATGAATTTGCCTTTTCAGACTAGAAACTATTCATTTTACAGGAAAGTCTGAACCCCCAAAATGACAGAGTATATGGCCAATTTCCATTGATAACATCCCCGAGGGACAGCATTACGTTCCGCGTTATCAAAATGCTTCGTCTCTGATGATTTAGGCCGCTATTTCCAAAAGTGAAAATCTCCAGTTAGTCTTCATTGATAAAGGGGTAAAAATCAATGCCCAATATTATAAAACTGAGGTTTTGGAAAAGTTTTACTACCAAATGTCCAGAGTATGTATGGGGGAGGGGGGATATTTCTGCTTCCAACAATATGATGCCTCTTCTCATACCGCACGTTTGGTTCAGGAGTGGTGCAGTCAAAATTTTGCTGACTTTTTACCAAAGAACGAATGGCCTCCCAACTCCCCTGATCTGAACTAGCTTGATTATTTTGTGTGGTCACATATTCTCTCTCAACTGAATAACTATAAAATTACCGATCTGAGCGAATTCAAAAATGTAATTCAAACGATATGACAGGAAATGTCAATGGAATCCATGCGTGCCGAATGTGATGGATTTGAAAAGAGACTTAAGCTCGTTAAGAAACTAAAAGGCGGAATTATTCAAAAGCATTTATTGTAAAGATACTCAATGATAACTACTTTAATTCTATGCAAAAAGTTTTTATATGATTTACTTTGTGTTACTGTAATGAAAATTTGAAAGTGTATGAGAACTTATTGGTCACGGTGTATTTCATTTCTCTGGTGACGACGTGTGATCTTATTTAAATCAAAAATAGTAAACTCCTTGTAAATGCTATAAATTGGGGGGAAAAAAATGTCAAATTAATAGCACCATCCTTCGTGAGACGTACAGGTACTATCGCACGAAAAAAAAGCGGCAACACACAAAACAGAGTTGAGTAAATCAGACAAACAAAACTTTAATTTAATATAAATACTGGTATGACAATAATTACTAAAAGAAAGATAAAACAAGTTATCTAAGTAAATAAATAGAAGTGATTATTGAAAAAGAGAAAAATTTTAATAAATCATTTTTTTTTGTTTTTTATAAAGATGATTTTTTAATGAGGTAGTTACATTAAAAATAAAAACTTTCTGACTGACCAAATTTGTCTAGAACGGTTGTAATAAAATTTTAATAACTGTAACTTGTTAAAATTAACGTAGCAAAATGTTTAATAACGCGATTTTATGCCGTACCTTATTTTTAACTTTTTTGCAAATTACATTATTCTCTTATCTGTAAAATGTGAAGAATTAAGCCCCGTTTCAACCTTTGGTATACCCTGTATATAATTATGAAAATAATTTATTTTTGTTCTAAGTAATATCAATGTCTTTTTTTTTTTTTTCTTTTATGTGTTATTTTACAATTTCTAGCTACTTTACTTTAGTATTGCAATTTTTCTGTTTTTCTTTGTAATCGAGAAAAGGATGTATCAAATAAGTGGTGCAAGATCTATACCATATAAAATAATATCTTTAAGACATTGTTAAAGAATTTTTTTTTTTTTCAAATATTTTCTTCGTTAAATTATCTTAAAATGCGATAAGTTTCAGTTTCCAATCATTAAAAACATTTTTCCTTATTTCTTTTAATATAAATATGAAACTTAACGTGGCATGAAAAAATATTTCCGAAACTTACAACTTTGCGTTAACTATCTAGATGATTTAATATCGCTTTTTTTTTCCGATTCCTTGTAACACTATTTATGTATTCCGAACTTGTAACAAGAATGGCTATCGAAAAGGATATGCTTAATGCGTTTATTTCTTGACCCTAATGATAGAATAAAAGCCTGCCGTATGGTCATTGTTTTTTCTGGTACCATTTGTTAGACAGTGAAATAATATAGGGGAAAAAAGCGGAGAAATTTTTCCTCTTTCGTTTTATCGGAAAAAGGCGATGATAGGGAATAATTATCGCTTTTTCTTCTGTTAGGAAGGAAAAAACTGCTTTTGGTTAATTAGTATAGTGATGGGAGTTTAATAGATGATAAGAAAATCCCTAGTCGATAAGTCGTTAAGTTTTGTAAATTGATAGAGCAATCAATGAAATTGGTTTTCAATCTCAGTGTTTTAAATTGCATTGATTAGCTAACAAAAAACTGTTTACATGTTAGTAAAAAAGAAAATTTTATGTTTAAATTCATTTTAAGTTAAAGATAACAAGGGATTAGTATTGTTTTAAAGCGTGAGATGGCAATTTATTATGTATAGCTAAGATAATGGGTTTTATCAATAAAAAAAAAGAATTAGCTGACATGTTAGGGCAAGGAATGTAAATATGTACTTTGATGTACAAAACACACTTCGTAAATTTTCTTTATCGGTAAAAACTATGAAAAGAAAGGCCATGAAAGGCGAGAAAAAAATCAAATATTCGTATAAAAGATTATTAATATAAATTAAAAAAAGGCTCATAATGTGATAACATAATATTCTTTGTAAATTTATTGATCGTAATAAAAATTGCAGTATAATGTATAATTAATACTGAAGCATTGTACTTTGTGAGAAATAAACCACATACAAAATGTAAAAAATAAATAAATAAATAAATAAATAAAAAGGAAATACATTTTTACTTTTTATTTTTTAACTTTCTATGCGTTATAATTCTTTTTTGGTTTATTTTTCAAGCGCCAAATCTAATATCATCACCTTCGGATAAAACTTTAAAGGTGATAATGTTCAAAGTTTACATCTCTGTTAAATAATTTTATGTAATATAACATTCATTTTTATTGTATGTTTATTGAATTCATTTTATTACTTTCTATGCGTTATAATTCTTTTTTGGTTTATTTTTCAAGCGCCAAATCTAATATCATCACCTTCGGATAAAACTTTAAAGGTGATAATGTTCAAAGTTTACATCTCTGTTAAATAATTTTATGTAATATAACATTAATTTTTATTGTATGTTTATTGAATTCATTTTATTACTTTCTATGCGTTATAATTCTTTTTTGGTTTATTTTTCAAGCGCCAAATCTAATATCATCACCTTCGGATAAATCTTTAAAGGTGATAATGTTCAAAGTTTACATCTCTGTTAAATAATTTTATGTAATATAACATTCATTTTTATTGTATGTTTATTGAATTCATTTTATTACTTTCTTCTATATATTCAATCGAGGCCCACCAGCGGCCGAGCGGTTCAGTATTCAAAGCTGGTAGACATGAGGTGCTAGGCTCAATCCCAGGTCACGCTCGTCGGTCTAGCCGTTCGGAGTTTTTCGCGTTTTTTCCGAACCTTACGTAAATATGGGCTCAGATCCCTTAGAAATACCCCCATGGAGGAACCTCCCTTTAGGCCTACTAGGTCGCCAGTGCAGTCAATCGGCCTTAATCCCCACAACCCAACCCTATATATTCAATCGAAGAAATTTTTGATTTCGTAAAAATTTCGATTTCCATTTTTTTATGGATTTACACGTTTGTGAGGTCCCGAGCACAAACTTAACAATTTTTAAAAATGCATGTCTATGACAAAAATTTTATGTCAACTGTATATCAGAAACTAATGTACAGAATTTCATATAAATTTGTGTGTAGTCTCACCTTGATAAGAATTAGCGCCTGTGAACTTTTAGTAAAAATCTTCCAACAGGTAGCAGTGCTATTCTATTTTTTCCCCCCTTCTAAATTTTGAATACGGAAGTATAGGATAAATTTCTAATAAACATGCACATTCAATTTTCTGTTGATGAATCGTTAGGAAAATAAAATGTATTATTCCTAATAGTAAAAGTGAACCAGGAAAAATATTTTGTATATATAGGAGTAACACTCCCTCTTCTGTGCTGTTAAATTTTAAAAATGAGTTCTTTTTTTTTTTTTTTTTTTTTTTAGTATTTTCTAAGATGTTGCTTGTGAAGCTTAAAATTGACTTTCTTTGGACATTTAGTATTATCCTTCTCCGAGATGAAAATCGTCTGCAATAATCATGGAAAAAAATTTTAACAAATATCTTTTACTGTGTGAATTTAATTTTGTATGGGTAAATGTAAAAGAAAGATTTGTGATGGGTACAACACATACTAGTTTTTTAGCTATGATAGAACTAAGAAAATCTGAAACAATTTATTTGATAAATAATAATTTTCTTAATTACATGAAAAATGTCCAATTCATTAAAATGAAATTGTAAACTTTTCCTTACATAACATACACTGTTTGTAATTCTTTAAAAATCGTACAATTCACTTTAAAGCTATAACGATCAAAAGATAGTTTGATATATTAGAGAGTTTTATTTTCTTAAGCAGAAACTGCGTGTTCAACTTACGTTTCAACAATTCAGTCACGTTTAGATAAACTTGAAAGTCTGAATTAGAGAAATACGATCTTTTGCTCATGTCACAACAAATTATCAAAAAGATCTTTTCAGTCCAATTTATGTCACGAACTTTTTATTAAGCTGTAATTAAACCTTTGAAAAGTCATAGATTAAATTATTGTATATTTTTAATTTCTATTCTCTAATGATTTCTGTAACATATTAATTTTCGCTTTTGATTATATTCTTAAAGTAATTTATAAAATAGTCTTAAAATTCATCTAACTTTTTAATTTTCCCCACCGATATATAGTAAAAAAAGTGTTGTTTTTGAGTTAATCATTTAAATTGTGTTTTTTATATATTTTCACGTTTTGAGTCCCTGAATCCGAAAATTAGGTTTTGGCTATTGGTGTGCGTGTTTGTCTGTTTGTGCGATCCTGCACCGGAAAAACTCAAAAAGAAATGCTATCATGAAGTAAAAACTAAGTATCCTAAAAGTGTTTGTACAGGTTAACATGTTTAGACTGCAATAAATTTTTAATATGTACACAAACACACACACTCACACACACAAATCATGTTTTACAAAGAGTAGACTATGAAAAGCAAATATATTTTATCATTACAGGGCCACTTAAAATTTATTATGTACAGGGTCACTCAAAAGAATTCATATACAGAACTATGGTTGGAGATTGCCCACAAAGTTTTTTAAGTTTTTTTACACAGTAAAAAGTTTCTGTTAAAAAAATTGAAAATTTCTGTATTTTTACTACTTTTTTTTTTCTTTTTCTAAAACTACAGATATTTAATACAAATTACACCTGCATCTGTTTAAAGAAATATTTTTATGTAATCATTGGTAGAGATTTTAACTGGTGGTTACATATTTTTTCTATTTTGTGTACGGAAAACTTGGTTTCAAAGCATAAATAATAGCATGCTGAATTACAGCATGAAATGTGCCTTTGTAGCTACGAGGTAATGTTGTCGCCTACTATGCCCTGCACGTTTTTTCGACCCTGGATGCTAGAATTGGAAAGTTTTACTGAATGTAAGGTTTGTAAAGTACGTCTTGTGAAAAAAAAAAAAAAATCTGTTGTGTTTGATAATTTTCTGCGCATACAAGTTTTTTCTGTTACAGAAAAAAAAAAAAAAATGTAAATGAATCTTTTGCATACCACACAGATATTTTCTGGCAACTTTGCTGCCAGGAATTTACTGAAATACAACATGATTTTTTATTTTATTTTATTTTACAGTGTGTGATTTTTTCCCTCTTGGCTCATTTTAAGTACATTATGTTACGGGGATTACATGGAAATGTATGTGAAATAAAATTGTTTTCAACAACTGTTACTATAACAGTAGTTGAAAACATTTTATTTGGAACGCTGGGACGCTTAAAATGCCATTTTCGTATATTAAGCCTTAAACTATAGGGAAAAAAAGAAAAAAAAAAAAAAAAAAAAAACAGAAATTTTCTTAAAGCAAAGTTGTCAGTAAATTTCCGTGTTATGCGAAAAATACGTTGCGGAAAATTTTATATAACAGAACAATATAGAAAATAATTGCATATAGCAGATATTTTCTGTAGGAAACACTGCAGAATACCCGCATTAAACAAAATTCATTTCGCCAACCAGGATCGAACCAGATTTAGCTACATAGAAAGCAATGATGTTTTCTTGACAGCCAAGGAAGCACACAACTTTGTTGTTTACTCAGCACTTCCCAATCCGGTTCTCCGAATGCAAAAAAGAAAAAGAAAATATGTAACCAAAAAAAATATTAAAATCTGTATCAAGAGTTACAGGTTTTATCCTGTTACAAAATTTATTTTATTTTATTTTATTCCTTTATTTACTGACAGGTTGAGATGTAAATTTTGAATAAATTTCTGTACTTTAAAAAAACAAAAATTTTCTGTAGGAAATTTACAGAAAATTTCTATTTTTTAACAGTTTTTATTTTACTATTATTATTTTACTGCGTAAACTATAAAAATGTGCTTCTGTTAATGTAGAGTAAGTCTTAATGAAGTATGAGTGTCACACTATATTTTTCTTTCTTTTATTTTGTGAGAAACGTACTTATTTATTAAAAAGTTTTAACTTTTGTATTAAATTCAATTTTATTTGACTTCTTCTTCTTCTTCTTCTTCTTTTTTTTTTTTTTTTTTTTTTTTTTTTTTTTTTAAGTAAATGAAAAAAATAAAAATAAAAATAAAAATAAAAAATAAGTTTAAAATTACAACTTCGTTGCAAACGACTTACAATATCACATAGTTTGTTCTGTTTTGTTGTAAAAAACAATTATTTGCTTCACATACATCAGAAATAATTTATCACTGCTGTTTTAATGAATACATTTCTCTTTTCTCCTTATGCAATATCATTGTTTCTATTTCGTATTTTTTTTCTCCACTAATTTATTATCTTTAGAACAAATTCATTCAGAATATACAAGAGTTTCTTAAATGCAAAGTTTCAAAGTTTGAACACTATCCAAGATTTAAAAATTTAAATGAAGAATTGAAAAAAAAAAAATCATTTTTTTTCTTCAGCACATTAACAAAACAAATTTAACTAAGCGGAGCACGAGGTTTAATTAATCAACTTGACATTTAAGAAACTTCTTTTTTTTTTTTCTTCTTCTTACTTTTAAGTTGTACACTTTTATTTACAAGATATTTTGTCTCGAGAAAATGATAAGATTAATCCTCTGTCATAGAGTGAAATAATTTCATTTGGCTTTATTAGGTTTTGTCTATTTTAAAATATTAAAAAAATACACAGACATTATTACTTTAATATTTTCG
The DNA here is from genome assembly GCA_963930645.1 of Salticus scenicus. NCBI lineage: Eukaryota > Metazoa > Arthropoda > Arachnida > Araneae > Salticidae > Salticus > Salticus scenicus. The sequence continues at coordinate 209,186,640 of OZ005654.1, forward strand.
GTGAATTATGTAGAAAGTTTGATTACCAGTTTTGGATTTTATATTTGAGTCGTTGCCTTACTAGAGCTATTGGAAGGCGAGACACAAAATAGGTTTATAAACTATACTGCAGATAGACTTTTGTCTTGTTCTAGTTGTTACTATTATTATCATTATTAAGCTATTGTTATTAAGTTGTTGTTCTGTCTACAGCTGTCTTTGTAATCTGCCACTGGAAATTATATATATATATATATATTGGATCTTAGATTAGCAACCTGTATTATAACTTTTACCATAACATTTTTATCATAACAAATTTTTAAAACACACTGATATTTTCAAGTTGAAATATGATTAATTCTTGTATTAAAAGTCGAACGCATATGGTGTTTGGGAATTAAGGCCGACTGACTACGCCTGGGTCCCAGGTGTGGGTGAGATATTTTTCGTCTGTGTGTGTGTGAGTGGGGTGTCACTCTAAGGGGTTCTAGCCCATATTTATGCTATTATCAGGAAAAACAATAAAACTCCGAAAGGCTAGATCGACAAGCACGACTTGGGTTAAGCCCTAATTCAGAGTCTAAAACATGCGATTTCGTATTAACCGTTTTAGCGTTATCCGTTTTTCAGTGCATTTCTTTCATGATTTATAAAATTAATACTATGCGCAGTATAAATATGAGATTTTTGGTACTGTATAATACTGATATTTATAAATCTTATTTTCCTTAAAAAAAAAAAAAAAAAAAAAAAAAAAAAGTACATTTATTCCAATATTTAGTCACAACAGTCTTTTATTTCGACTATGCATGACGGAAAAAGACGGGTTTAACGCTTATAAAGTATAATAAAAAATAGAAACAGTATGTTAAAAAAAAATATTTTGCTATGATTGATTGAATAATTGTTTTGCGATGGCATTTATAAAAGTTCTAAATTATGATATTTCGCTTTATTATTATTATTATTATTATTATTATTTTTATTAAAAGTTTTACACAGTAAATTTCACAAGTATTGTTTGCAAATTCTCGAACTAAGGTATCTTTCTACTTTCAATTTATGCAAGAGGTCGTAATGTAATTTCTTTTTTCTACAATACTTGTAAACCTGACAAATGTTAACCGTATCATGATGAAATTGTTTGTTTAATTATGAATAGGAATATGCTTAGTTTAATGTCTTAAAATTACTGATTTTTTTATTGTAAATCCCAATTATTTTGGGAAAAATAAAAAACATTCGTGATGAACATCATTTGAGGACCTTCAGCATCCTCAATAATATAAAGTTAACGAAAAAAATTGCTTGCATCTGTAAACAAAATTTGCTTTGTTGACCTGTGTAATGTAATAACGTAATATTTATTCATTGCTATTTGCAGCATGTAATGTGAAGTGTACTTTTATTGGATTTAAGAAAACGGTTATGAGTTTAAAAATATGGAAACTGTTTGAATAAAAATTTTTATACATAAAATTATTTATTATTATTATTATTATTTATATAGGATCTTGTAAAAGATAACGTTAATTATTTTACTCCCAACAAATGAATTTTTAAGTTTTTTTTTTTTTTTTTTTTTTTTTTTTTAATTAAAACTAATGTTTGATAACTTTTGTTAGATGTTTCTGCTACGGACTATCTATCAGTTTCTTTGTATTTCCTGTTGCACTCATACATGATATTTTCCTGATCAGATACTTCCTATTTAACATGACAGCTGACGTCATCACATTTTCGTTCACTTTCCCTCTGACATATCTATTGCATCATGTATATGTTTTCGCAGTACTTGTATTCTTTGTCTAAAAAAGTAGTTTGGATTTAAACTAAATGTATATTGATTATCGAATATTTTTTTATGCAAGATGATAAAATCTATGATGCAACTTAGATATCGAATATACTTTATTCCGCAATCTGAAGATAAACTGTATTTGCATCATGTGTATTAAATGAATTTAATCTTTATTAAATAATTCTGATCGGACTTTTATTTTAATCTAATATAATATTAATGCTGGTTGCATATTTATCATTCAGTTATGAAACATTATTAATCTAATAGATGTGTCAGTCGCATTAAGTTACAAATGAATAAACATTTATATTTCATGCCGAACGTTATTTACTTTAAGAATGGATTTTAAATAATTTTGAATTAGCATTGATTTAAATTGTGTAATAGTAATAAATGTTTGTTGTTGTGTCGAATGAACTATATCGCTACTATTTAAGTAAATATTATGTAATGTTTCTAGACATTTGTTAAGGAGACAGGGGATTTTAAAATTAGCAAAATATTAGCTAATAAAATATGTTAATTTATATAAAAATATATTTGTAAAATAAAGTTGAAATGAAATGAAAAAATTAATTTTTTGAACAGTAAATTTACAGCCGTGATTTACAGATAAGTATACAACACCTTTTAAAACGTTCAATATTTTCTTTTAAAAATGAATTGCTAAACTAAAAAAAAAAAAAAAAATTAGTTATTATATACATAGCTGCTGATCACATATGCGTAAAAAAAAAAAAAAAAAAAAGAAAAAAGAAAAGAAAAGAAAAGTCGCATAAATGATCTATTTTTCTCCGAATTGATTATTTTATATATATAAAAAAAAATGCACTTTTAAAAATAAAAAAAGTATTTCTACAAGCACAACAGAATATGAAGGATTCTTATAAATTAACGAAAAAGTGCAGTCGATAAAAGCATTAGCAAAATAGGTACTGAAGAAAATTCCCTTTTTATAAAAAAAAAAAAAAAAAAAAAAAAGAAGAGGAAGAAGTCTATTTTTGTTTTCTGTAAGTAATAGATATAAATTTCTGCACGAAACACAGAATTTAATTTAGCACGAAAGGACATACCTTAATCTATTCTTCCATATGGCATGCAGTAACTATGCTAAATTTCCTAGCATCGAATACTATATTCATTTCTTAAAATTGCTATAGCTTTATCATAAGAGCCCCTTGGCGGTTTTTATATTTTTTATGTCATCTCGGCGATGAATTCAAGTGGGTATCGCAATTGTGTAAGTAAAGACCTCGGCGAGAAACGCCCGAACTAATTCGGTGATAAATTTCAAAATTTGCAAAGGAGTTCTCTGCTAAAGCTGTTCTGTTTCTTCAGCACGATTTTTCTCAATTTTATTTTAATTATTAAAAAAAAGGTTTGCACATTTTTTTTTTTTTTTTTTGACATAAAAAGAAACATATTCTTATTTATTTATTTTTGACATAATTTATTTTTTTCTTTTAAATAAATTTAAAATTAAAATGGGGTATATATTAAATAAAAATATTAAATTTTTATTTAATATTTTTTGAATGAATTTTGATTGAACTAAAAAATATGGCGTTAGCTACATCGTGTCCTTATTAATAAGTGTGCCAATATTTGATAAAATCTAATAATCTGGAGCGGTGCAATGACAAACTTCCAGCTTTATATATTTAGATAAAAAATAAAAACGTTTAAACGTTTAAAAAGGCAGTTTTTGTTTTTGAGAAATTTTTGGTTTTAAACATCTATTTGTTAACCTGATTGAATTCAAATAATAATTAATTTAACAAAAAAAAAAAAAAAAAAAAAAATTTGTAATTAAACATTATAAATTATAAAAACTCGCAATGGTTGTTTCAGGTCAAACTAATAGCACGACTCTTCTTCATGTAAAAAACTAGGTACGAGGGCATCACCAAAGCAGCAATGTGCACTAGGGAATACAACGGTATTTTAAAATGAATTCTGCTTGTATGACTTCTTTTGAAACGTCATTTGTTAAATTTCGGAGTAATGTTACTCTCTGTCAAACAGAAAAAGAATAAAAATTTAAAAATCGATTAAACCGAGGAAAAAATATCGAAAAATTGTTGCATAAAAAATGCTAAATTTCTGATTCCATTGCGAAATTAATAATAGTTAAAGGATTAAATAGCTTTTTCTTAAAACGAATCTTTATCGGAATTTTATGCCGTAAAATTCTTCCTGCCATTTTAATTTAGACTAAATCATGTACAAATTACAGATATGATTTCATATAGGCATTCAGATGAATTTATACATCTCTTTTAGCTTTCGACTTAGTTTTTAAAATAGACGCCAAAACACAAATTTAAGTTTTTAAAATCCCAAAATTTGCATGAAATTTCAACATTTAAGCATAAAAGCATTTCTCATGAATTAACTCATCAAAGAAATTACGAAATAATTACGAAATAATAATAAAAATTAACCTTCAAAGTTACTTTCTTTTTAATTATTGTTGTTGCTAATTAAAACAGTTTAAATTTAATTTCCTAAACATCAATCCAAATAATTAGTCTGAAAATTATCCAGTATGTCTAGCAATTTTAAAGCATATTTAAGTACAAAAATTAATAAGAAAATAAAGATATATAATACTTTGTCGTATATTTTTTGACATCTTACACGGACGTATATCTAAAGAACAAACTTTCATTAAATTATTTATTTTAATTTATAATTGTTGCCAAGAAAATTAAACTTTAAATTTTACATCTACTTTTTAAGATAGCACGCGATCGTGTTTTACATAAAAATCAAATCATTAAATTCATATTTTTATTTATTTTTATTTTAAATTATTGCACGCGCACTATTTATTTCCTAATTCAAAATTATTAAAAAAACTTTTTCGATATCGTTTGTAACGATACTGTATAAATTTTCATTTCTTTTTCTTAAAAAAAAAAAAAAAAAGATTTTGATGAAATTCTGGCAAAAGCAGAATTTAGTTTAGGATGGAGGGCTATTAGTTTTTTTTTTCTTCATAATTATAACATCGCTTTCAAATTATTCAATTATATTATCGATAAATTTTAGATTTCGATAAATGTCCAACTATCGAAAATGATTTCGACAAATGTCCAACTATCGAAAACGACAACGCAAAAATCGCTGTCTGAGACTAATAGGCCCTCAGTCCTAATATATTAAAATATTTCTTTAAAAAATTACAGTGTGAAGTTAAAGAATTGCTTTGAAAATTGCGGATACTAGCATTTTAAAAAATTTCGAAAATGCAATACAGATTTTTAAATCTAAATAAATCTTATTGTGTTTTTATAGCAAATATTTTGTGACAGTAGATTGTCATAAATAGCAAAAACTTAAAAAAAAAAAAAAAAAATTAGTTGAATATTGAGTATAAATAAACTAGAGAAATTATTATTAATAAATAATAATAACAAAAACTGGAAATGCGGTAACCATGTGAGTTTGGAGCTATACCTGTAATAAAACTGTTATTGTTTTAAGCGGTTACTAGTTTAAAAGACTTAAATTAAAAAAACGAAAGAATTAGCTTCTGTGTCTTTGATAAATTCATAAACATAAATACATACTTATACAAATTTAAACATAAATATTTCGAAAATCAAACTAAATGATTTCACTTTTGTAAAAAGGCATTTTCTTTTAATTAGGTTTGAAAAATTTTTCGTTTAGAAAACACATGGTTCTTTAAAAATAGTACAGGGAAATTTACGTATCTCTTTTGAATTTTAAGTCATTATTTTACTGCAATGTACTCATCTTTGTAACTGTGAAATATTTAAAACTCAAAACTAAAACTCTAAAGAATTTTTTTTAAAAGGTCGTAGTTTACAGATTGTGTTTTATTCAAAATATATGTATATATTTTAAGGAACACTTGGCAATAAACTGTTATTGACCCCAAAACTAGTATAGTAGTTTACTAATTTTTTTATTCTCAAATGTAGCAACATATTGTGAAACCTAAACTTTTTTCAGCGTCAATATCCTGCATACTTCATGAATGTGATAAAATATTAGATACATTAAGAATGTATCACTTACGTTTAATACTTATTTTCTCTTTACGTGTATATGGTTAAGAAAGTATTGTTTTACAATACTTTCAAAGACAAATTGTTGAAACTTAAATACTGTTATAATTACACGTTTCTAGATCTCCTCAGAGAAAATCAGATTTTCAGAGGTTAGTCAGTACGTCTGTTTATGCGTGTGTGTGTGAGTTTATTACGTGTGATAATGCTATGATTATAATGTGAGTTTATCTATATGTGTGAAAATGTTATCAGCATAACTCGAAAACAAATATTAATACAAAGTCTCAGTTAGTATTCTCTATCTGTATCATATGATAATACTCAAAACGTTTTAGTGGGATAGGATAAATGGATCGTGCACAAGCACAGATTTAAGTTCGCGTGCACGAGCATACAAAGTAATTTTAATACAATACATTTGTGCTCGAATTTGCTCGTTGGTACATTCCAACGTCTTTAGACTGCACTAAATATAATTAAATACACGTATATATTTTTATATTCTCAAATACATTATTACTTTATACTATTATATTATATACATTATATACAATTTTTATATATTCGTGCTTCAAGCTTCATATAGCATATAATAGAAAAAGCGTACGTTTACAGAGGCATACAATTATACAGTCTATTTTTCGATATTGCTTGAAGTGCATTATACGTTGTAGGATGCATTTTTCTTTCTATGTGATATTTAAAATACAGTGTGTTCTGAGTTTACAGATTATAACCAAGACATACGATTACTCAAAATTAGTCGAAAAAGTTTCAGTGTTCTGGGCAAAAAGTTTCTGAAAATTTTTGTATGAGTAAATAAAGAAAATAATTGAAAATTTTGCTCATAGATGGCATTGTACCTTAAAAGTAGCAAGAAAACTCATAAAAACCGCAGTGAAGAGAATTAAGTTACCGTTTTGATGTGTGGACTCGCTAAAATATTGTAAAGAATTTTACAAAATAAATACTTTTTTAGTGTTTGCTTTGCGTTTATCATACTTTTAAGATACAGTACTACAGTACACTCTATCAGCGAATTTTTTAACTAAATTTCTTATTTACACAAACGTTCTTCTTGAGAAGCTTTTTAGTACAAACCACACTGTTAAAAATTTCCACAGAAAACTCTGTGTAATCTATTATCTTAAGTCTTACGTAAAATTACAGACAAAAATAAATGCAGATGTTAAAAAACTTATTTCATACATTCATTTTAATTACTAATATTAATTTAATTAATTATTGTTGAGAATATATTTCGAACTTGGAATACTTTTCCTAAAATAGAAACAGTCATTTTTAATTTTAATTAAAAAATCAAATAATAAAATTACGTAAAGATACTGAATAAAGATTGAGAATCTCGATTATTCACTTTTAACTAAGAACTACTGTAAATTTACAGAGACTCTGGATAAATATTTACATTAAATTTACAGAAATTTTTAACAGTGCACACTCCCGTAAGTCAATTATTTGATTTTATATTAAGGCGCCTGTTGACACTTAAAATGGTAAAATTGGATTAAAAATTCAATATTTAACTTTTACTAAAATATGAAACGACTGAGCAGTAGTAATGTGTGGCTAAAGAAAATTTTCCAATTTTCATCATTTTATGGTGAACTTATAAGGATTAGTATTTGTAAACGAACATTTAATTTGTTATAAAATAAAAACTTTAAATACTATTTTTGCAAAACCAATTTTTACGTAACTGTGTCAAGTTTAAAATGTTCCATTCGTCTTAATTTTTACTGCGTCTTCATGCGACTTCATGTATATATATATATATATATAATAAACATGATCTATTAAGCATAGTAGAAGCCAAGCAACAGATACAAGATCACTGAAACACCAATGACCAATAAGATTAAAAAAAAAAAAAATCATCAGTGGATGAAATACACTAATGTAAAGAAAAGATGAAATACACTAATGTAAAGATCTATTAATTAACATCCTGCAAAACAAACGAATCAATAAAGTAAAACAACAAATCTTAACTTAAAACCATAAACTTATCAAAATTAATGAAAAAACAACCCAAGAAACACAAGATAGGAAGAAGGAGGCAGGCGGCAAGACTTGTGACTTGCCTGTGGGGTTACACTAGTTTTACGCCGGCAACACTTCCCCAGCCTGCCACAACCAGAACAGGAACCATATGGATTTAAAAATGCAAAATTTCAAATCAGATGAACAACAATGAAACCACGAAGCCACAATGAAATTCACCGATTGATCACATTGTGTTTAACAGTATAATTAGAACATTAAATATAGTTGACAACTCAAAAAGGAAAAATCTGAAATTTTATTGGAAAATGAAAGTTTGCATAGTAATACAAAGCAAATGCAACAAGCCTTCTACTGTTTTTTTTTTTTTTTTTTTTTTTTTTTAATTTAATTTCACAAACCCACCCACTACAAAACTTAGTTACAACTCTCCACTTTTTATTTTTAAAAACTTTCAAATTTTAAAATTACAAAACAATTAATGAGTTTTTTTCCAGAAAGAAAATTGATTTTTTTCCCCATCATTAGGATTGTAAATAAAATGTCAGCTAACTTCTGTTAAAATCATCTAAAGCTACCTGTAAAAAAATTGGATGTCAAAAATTAATGTGCAAGGAGCATTTTGAATCGATTAATTAATAGTTTTAATTAATATTTTAAATAAGTATAATCTGAACGTTAATTTTAATATCGTATGTCCCATCTACAAATGAAACTATAGGAAACTATAACTTTTTGCAGTAAAAAACTTATAATTGTAGTTTTTTTTTTTCTTATTAAAGTCAACTGCTGCCTTAAAGTTATAAATGTGTCAGTAACTTTGCCACCCATCCTGTATTTCCTATGTGCTACTGAAATTTAATTCGTTTCGTTTTATTGCACTATCTGTGATACTAGTTCTTAAAACATCAATTTACATAAATTCCTTGCTCGACGAAAAAAAAAAATTAAAAATTACATTAACAGAATCCGCGTGATGAAAACCAAAATGCATTTGAATTCCAAATAAACTTCTAGATAGTACAACATGAAATTTCCGCACTTCGGCAGTCAACTGGTTAAATTAAAAGTGTGATCACATATTCAGCAAAAAAAGAAACACAATCAAACATCCAAATAAATTCTATTCAGACATTTCCCCTAACAAAATTTAAAATACCGTCGTACACGTCAACTAGCGGTTTGTCTAAATATAAATTTTTACGTGTGTATAAGCATGAATTTTAATAACATTTGAAGAGTCATCTCGTAAAGAAGATTTCTTTCGAACTAATATTATGATGCGATTTTTAACTGTCAACATCTCCTTCAAATAGAATTGGGTGCTTCAGGAGGAATTTTCATGAAAATGCCCCCTCTCGTTGATAATCTGATATTAAAATTTCGTTTCACTCCGAGTGAAATGAAATCTCTGATGTATGTATATAGGAGGTAATATCTTTTATTGTTCATTGGAATGAATGAAAATATGACATGCGAAGTTTCAGATTTGAGATGTCGTTGAAGTTTTGGAAATCGAAATTACTAGTCAATGTGGCGTGAGTTCAACGATTCTTCCATCATCGACAAGTAGATGCAAGTGGTTTTGGATGTCTTTTTTAAAATTTAAACGAAATTTTGAAACTTTTATCACTGAAGTTGAGAGAATGTTATCAATTTCGAAGAAAAAAAAAAGATTTTTTTTTTTTTTTTTTTTTTTTTAAATACCAAAGGGTGAGCAACTTTGAAAATTTTGAATGGAAAACTTAGATTTTTTTTTTTTTTTACTTTCTTCTATCTTCAATAGAAGAAAGTATTGGATTCGTAAAAATTTTCGATTTCGGGTTTTTGATGGATTTACACGTTTTGAGAGCTGTAGAACACGATTTTAACATTTTTATAAAATGTCTGTCTGTCTGTCTGTCTGTGTCTGTGTGTGTGTGACAAAATTTTGTGGCAACTGTATCTCTGGAACTACTGCACAGAATTTCATACAAATTGGTATGTAGTTGCACCTTGACATAAATTAGTGCCTATCAACTTTTGGTAAAAATCGTCTTACAGATTGCGTTGCCATCCCACTTTTTCTAAATTTTTAACAGGGTGATATAGGGCAAAAATTTTCAAGATGGGTATCTTTCGAAAGGTCTCGTCAGTACCTTTAAAACGAATGGTTGAACTATAAATCTGTGATAATTTAAAACAAAGTTATCGATTTTTTTTACTTTTTACGAAAAAAAAACTTAGAAATTTTTTTTTTCTCTCCCCTTAATTTTATCAAACTCCCACGGTTTCCGTGTTCTGACAAACTTAAACTAATTTTTGCTTTTTTCCCCTAATTTTGTTAAAGTCCTACGGTTTCCGTGTCTTGACAAACTTTAACATATTTTTGCATTTTTCCCCTAATTTTGTCAAAGTCCCACAGTTTCCGTGTTTTGACAAACTTTGACAAAATTTTGGGTAAAATGTGAAAATTATTCTAAGTTTGTCAAAACACGGAAACCATGGGACTTTGAAAAAATTCGAGGAAAAATGCAAAAATTTGTTTAAGTTCGTCAGAACACGGAAACCGTGGGAGTTTGATAGAATTAAGGAGAGAGGGGAAAAAAAAATGTGGGACTTTGACAAAATTTTGGGTAAAATGTGAAAATTTGTTAAAGTCCCACTTTTTTTTTTTTTTTTTTTCCTCTCCCCTTAATTCTATGAAACTCCCACGGTTTCCGTGTTTTGACAAACTTAGAATAATTTTCGCATTTTACCCAAAATTTTGTCAAAGTCCCACTTTTTTTTTTTTTTTAATTATTATTATTGTTACTGAGTGAATTTTTATAGGAAAAGATAGAAGAAAGTCTCGTGGTGGCCACAACATACTAGTTTTTTTTTTAGATTTATTTATTACAATAAATTAAAAGTAGGATGTTTTACAAATGCGTAACTTTATGAAAATAATTAATTCTGATTTTAAAATTTTATTTTCGAGTAAAAAAAAGTAATCTTGACGTTAAAACGACGTTTAATTCTTTAACAGAATAATTCGATACGACAATTACATTCTATACAATTCACTTCAGAAAAAATTTCATTGCTCCTTTTGCACTGCTGATTCTGCAATATAGCTACCAAAATTAGCCTTCAAATTTAAATAAAATTATTACAGTGCTAATGAAAGTTATTCCTGTACCCCAAATTTAGGTTACAAACATGTTTTCAATCTAAATTTGCTGGAGTTCCGAATTTATGGTAATTCCGCTCATGAATTTCGGTGTGTGCGTTAGTTACTTGCATCCAACACCCATTATGCCAATACTGGTATTTTGCGAAAGTTTCCCTTTTGGAGGAGGGGAAAATATGTTTCAAGCAAAACTCTGAACTAAATTACCCCAGGAAAGCGGTTTTTGGTGTGTGGTTTGAATATGCGCACTCAATACACTATACAGGGATTTTGCGAAATTCCCCCTTCTCCCACTGAGATGAGGGAGGGGGCAAAAACACTATTTTCCAAGCATAATTCTGCTTCAAATTATCTCAGTATGATAATCTTTTAGTTTTGGGGTTAGTTATGTGTACCCAAAATGCACTCTAATGGGGTTGTGAAATTGTCTCACTTCCTACAAACACGGTTTCAAACTCTTTGCTGTCCCCCAAATTACCCTAAGAAGAATTTATTTTATTTTATTCTTATTTATTTATTTTGTCTGTGTGTGTTGATTTGTTTTCAGGTCTGTCAACTGCTTTCACTTCCTTTCATAGCTGTAAAAATAAAATGGGTAGATAGAGGAGGGTACGAGTGCGGAATGAACAGTGGGGGGACCAGGACCCAAGATAGTGGACGCTGCCAGAGGTATTGGGAACCCAACCGAGGTTCGTATGAATACGTTTATTTCTGGACACATGCTCGGATAAGGCACTGCCACGGGCAATGAGAATCCGATCTCAGCATGTTGCGGTTAGGAAAGCTGCTGCCGAAATGGGATTTTTAGAATTTATTTAAATATAGTGATCAACAATGCGGGTAAATTCCGATAGATAAATAAAACATTTTTTCTTATGCATATTTTTTTTAATTCTTAAAAATTATTTGTTTTTTTACTCGTGTATCTGAAAAGTTTCTCTGTCGAAATTAAATCTCAATAACTGATAAGAGTTATATATATATATATATATTCTTTTTTTCTTTATTATTCTTTTTTTAAATTTCCTATTACAAAAATAAAAATTTTCAAGTCACCTATATCATATTTTAAAAATATAATCTTTACCACTTACAGTAATAACATAAAGAAACTGTTTTAAGGATAAACATTGATATAATTTTGTATAAAAAATAAATATAAAATCTATCTTTTCTTAATGATTCTAAAATGTTTTCAAACGGATTTTATTTAAACTAACAATCACTTTCATGAATTTTTAAAAAAAGAAAAAATTGAGATTTTTAGCACATTTTGAATAAAACAAATCTCTTCGTGTAAATTTATGCTGCATTACACTCTCTATGATCTAATTATATATAAACATATAGCTATCGAAATATTTTCGTATCAAAAAACTACTAACTCAGAATTTTTACAGCTAATTTAATATTAACTTTTAGTAGAAATGAAATCAGTCTTTTTGAATAAGAACGAATCTATTTTTTCGATAAATGGTTATATAAATTTCTTTTGCACTATAAAAATATGTAAGCCCATTATTACTTTAAATAAGTCAGCAAATTTTCTCATTCTACTTTTTTTCGTCGGTTAGACTTTCTCTATGAATAAGAATTAACTGACATTCTATTTTTGAAATATGCAGGCATGTATTTATGTGAATAGACTGCGAGATACCAGCTGACTATTGATTGGGTTATTCATATGTAAGGGAAGGAAAATATTCAGCTATTGAGTAAAAGCATTCAGATTTTTATTTATTTATTTATTTTTTCATTCGCAAAAAATTCACGGAAAAGGGATTTTTTCTCGCTGATATATTTTTTCCTTTAAAAAAGGAAAGGAATTTTTCTTTGAATGCTTTTAAAATCATAAACTGTTACAGGAAACTGTACACATGGTCTTTTGAAGTAGAAAGTGAATATTTTAAATCTTTAGTAGTATGTAAAATATAATAGTTATATGCACAATATTAAAGTTATTGCAGTATTTCTAATGTAACAAATGCTACTGACAAAAAATAAAAAAAGAAATCATTGGTATGAATTTAAAAAGGGAAGAATTATTGGAAATTATTAACTTTCTTTTTAAAAAACCTTTTAAAAGTTATACACGAAAAAGGATTGCTACAGATAACCGATTCTAAAAGTTACAATTTCTCAATTTGACTAAGTTTGTCATTAAAGCATGGGAAAAAAAAAAAAAAAAAAAAAATAGACGTTAGGTAAACTTATGTTTTTTGGTTCATAGTATTCGGTTACGGGGAATAAAACTTGCATATTAATGCCCAAATAAATTACTGAAAAAATTTCCTACTAAAATGTTACACTGTAAAAACAATAATAATAATAATAATAATAATAATAATAATAAAGTGAAATCACGGGATTCGACCGTTACGGGAAATGACCGTTTTGCTAGCTAAACAGTCAAATAATTGATGCCATGAAAGTATAATTTGGAATATCGAAAGAAATCATTGGTATGAATTTAAAAAGGGAAGAATTATTGGAAATTATTAACTTTCTTTTTAAAAAACCTTTTAAAAGTTATACACGAAAAAGGATTGCTACAGATAATCGATTCTAAAAGTTACAATTTCTCAATTTGACTAAGTTTGTCATTAAAGCATGGGAAAAAAAAAAAAAAAAAAAAAAAAAAAATAGACGTTAGGTAAACTTATGTTTTTTGGTTCATAGTATTCGGTTACGGGGAATAAAACTTGCATATTAATGCCCAAATAAATTACTGAAAAAATTTCCTACTAAAATGTTACACTGTAAAAACAATAATAATAATAATAATAATAATAATAATAAAGTGAAATCACGGGATTCGACCGTTACGGGAAATGACCGTTTTGCTAGCTAAACAGTCAAATAATTGATGCCATGAAAGTATAATTTGGAATATCGGCATTTTTTCTACGTAATTTGCTCAAATCCAGTGTTGCCAGATTGCGGGTAATTACCCGAAAAAGGGTATTTTGAAGACTCCCGGGTATTTTTTAGGGTATTTTTACATGAGGGTATTTTCGGGTATTTTTGAAGTTAACTAAAAGTCATAGTCAATTTACCGTTTGTGTAATTTTCTCAGCAACTGTCTAAACAGCCATTATTTTTTCAGTCTCGTAACTCATGAAGAACGAATATAAGTGTCAGTGATAACGATAGCAAAATGCATGAATGTAGTTGGGGATGGGAAAGGGATTTAACGTCTCTAGGAGGGAGTTATTCTGAATTTTAATGGTGGAATGGTTTCATATATCTTCCCTTTCTTAAAATGTCGTTGACTAATGATGAACGAATGGAAATCTGCTACCTGCACTTTTTAATTATCATTCGAACACTATTTAAACTTTGTAAATAGAAAAACTATTTGCAGCATCTGAGAAACCCTAAAGGTTTTTAAAAGAAAGAATAAAGATTTTTCTGTTCTAGTTTTTTTTTTTCCCCAAGAAATTAATTTGAAAAAGAAAAAAAAAAAAAAAATCACACTTTTGATTTTTCTACGTGCGCAAGTAACATGGGAACCCAATTTTTAATGTCAATCAAAGAAAAATTCTAATTTAATTCTAATAAAGTTAAATATCATAAGTGTTTTTCTCTTTATACATTAAATACTTTTATACCAAAATTAAAAATATTGGATTAAAAGCATTTATTAAAATATTATAAAATCCATATTAGTGATAATATTTTTTAATCTATATCTATATCTATATCATTATATAAAACGCAAAAAATTGTATGTTTGTGGAGGGTAATCTCTAAAACTACTGAACCGATTTTAAAACTTTTTTCACTGACCAAAAGCTACACTATCCCTGATTATTATAGGCTATATTTAATTTTGATAAAATAAATTTTAGTTTAAAATCTGAGCATTTTAATTAAAATACCCATAAAAGCCATAATAGAAATGGAAATAATGAAATATTAAAAAATTTAGTTGCTGCCAACATAAAACAAACTTTTACAGGTTCCTTTTGTTTTTAAAATATCGTGACATGAAAAGAGAAGAAACGTATTTGCACATGAATTAAATTGAAATTCATATAAAGCTTTGTGAAATGTTAAACTTACACGTTAAATCTGACGTCATTACAACTTTAAAAGTATTTATTTTTCTAATAATATAATTTGATATGATATGATATAATATAATGATCTAAGCATTAATGTTTAAACTGATGTGTGTAAACGAAATAGGAATTTAAAAATAAATAAATAAATAAAATAAAATAAAATTAGAAATTCTAACTTCTAAACTTTTATTAAGTTATTTATTTTAATTAATAATTGTTGCCAAAAAAATTTACGAGTTAACTTATTTTTCAACATATAATAAAATATGTTTTCACGCGAATAATAACATAAAAAGTGAATTAAAAAAATTTCATCTACATTTCATTATGCATTTTTTAAAAGAATAATTGAGAATTTTAAATTTATTTGCCGACTATTTTCAGCAACCTACAATTATGACAAGTAGCTCAATATACATAGCGCATACAGCCATTACTGAAACGCAAATAGCATATAATTATTTGAGTTACATTATGTTGATTAGAAACCTGTTTAATCTATGCTCTGTTCTAATATGTAAAGAGGAAAGGTTTATATATATATGTAGAGAAATCCGATTTTTTTTTTTTTTTTTTTTTTTTTTTTTTTTTTTTCACTTATTAAAGGTTACACTGTCTCTAAGTGCTGGAGGCTATAATAAACCTTGGTAAAATAAATTTTTAATTCAAATTTTCAATATTTTATTTGAAAGCAAAGCATAGGTTTGATATATGTCGTCCATGGCAATTTTTGTATTTGGCGATCGAAAACATAATACGGAAATCTGTATATTTTCGTATTAAATACGGGATCTATGTTTTTACTTCAATTACCCTACTACCCGTAGGTAGTGGATTGTATTCGGTCCAAAAATTCGATATAGAGTTTCACCTCATTTACACGTTTTAAGGCCTCCGGAGTCCAAAAAAGTAGTTTTTGGCAATTGGTCAGTGTGTGTGTATGTGTGTAATCTTCTGGCTGTCATATCTTCGAAACTAATAAAGATAGAACTACGAAACTTCACAATTGATTCAGGTCTGGTGTACAGATAAATTTTCCAAATTTTCGTGAAAATTGAAAAACCAAAATTGGGTCATCGAAAACTGGAAATGGGACCGTAAGCCCGTATCTGAAAAACAGCTCTAACGATTTTCTTCAAAGCTGCTATATAAACAACCTATTAGAGGCCCTGTTGAATTCTATAGTTGGTTAGTTCAGGAAAATTGATAGGCATCCTCTATAAACAGCTCAATTTCAGATCTCGCAAGTGCGTTCCTTTAAAAACGCCTGTACGGATTTTTTTCATACTCGCCGTGTTAGCTTCCTATTAAATATCTTTTTGTATGTAATCATTGATTTTAGGTCAATAATTGAGTATGCTAAGTTTTGGTAAAAGTTGATATCTCAAAAACGGCTCTAACGTTTTCTTGAAAATTGTTTCAGTAATACAATTTAGATAACCTTTCTCAAGTATTACATGTTTATTATAGGAATATTAACGGTCATTCGGATTAGGTAGTTCAGTTTTAGATCTTGGAAATTCGTGTTTGAAAAAATAACTATCTATTTTTTCCCCATTATAGCTATGTAAACTCTGTTGTATGTGCATACGTGTATCAAGTTTCTCTTACTGGAAAATCTCAAAAAATGCATATAATATCTCAAAAAAATTGTATATAATACGTGTAATAGTGGGTAATGGAAGTCGTGTGGTTGTTTCACACCAGATTCTGTAATAGTATATAGTGTACGAATAATGTTTCATATTATTGATTTCTCCCTTAATATACATTATTAAAATAACCATCAATTATGGAAAAAATTAAATATATTTGCGAGAGGAACAAATAAATAATAATTAATGCTATTGTGACGTCAATTTTATCAAAAACATTTTCATGTCATAGGTTTATTTTTCAATATTTTTTATTCATGAGTAAAGAAATGTTTCTTTTTATGAAATAAATAAATAAATAACATTAAGTAAAAATTGCCAACATTTAACAACTAATTAAAACAAATAATTGCAAAATTATATTTTGACTTTTCAGTTAATAATATTGCCTGACTGTAGCATATAAACTGATATATTTCTTGATTTTTTACATGTTAATCTAGCTTTAACTAAAATTTGTTCATCCGTGCGAAGCCAGACGGGTCAGTTAGTCATTATATAAAGCGCAAAAAATTGTATGTTTGTGGAGGGTAATCTCTGAAACTTCTGAACCGATTTAAAAACTTTTTTCACTGACCAAAAGCTACACTATCTCTGATTGTTATAGTCTATATTTAATTTTGATAAAATAAATTTTAGTTTAAAATCTGAGCATTTTAATTAAAATCCCCATAAAAGCCATATTAGAAATGGAAATAAAGAAATATTAAAAAATTTAGTTGCTGCCAACATAAAACAAACTTTTACATGTTCCTTTTGTTTTTAAAATATCGTGACATGAAAAGAAAAGAAACATATTTGCACGTGAATTAAATTGAAATTCATATAAAGCTTTGTGAATGTTAAACTTACACGTTAAATCTGACGTCATTACAACTTTAAAAGTATTTATTTTTCTAATAATATAATTTGATATGATACGATATAATATAATGATCTAAGCATTAATGTTTAAACTGATGTGTGCAAACGAAATTGGAATTTAAAAATAAATAAATAAATAAAATAAAATAAAATTAGAAATTCTAACTTCTAAACTTTTATTAAATTATTTATTTTAATTAATAATTGTTGCCAAAAAAATTTACGAGTTAACTTATTTTTCAACATATAATAAAATATGTTTTCACGCGAATAATAATATAAAAAGTGAATTTAAAAAAATTTCATCTACATTTCATTATGCATTTTTTAAAAGAATAATTGAGAATTTTAAATTTATTTGCCGACTATTTTCAGCAACTGACAGTTATGACAAGTAGCTCAATATACATAGCGCATACAGCAAAGAATGAAGATATGCAAATAGCATACAGAAATGCAAATAGCATGTAATTATTTGGGTTACATTATGTTGATTAGAAACCTATTTAATCTATGCTCTGTTCTAATATGAAAAGAGTTATGTATATGTAGAGAAATCTGATTTTTTTTTTTTCACTAATCAAAGGTTACACTGTCTGTAAGTGCTAGACAAATTTTGGTAAAATAAATTTTTAATTCAAATTTTCAATATTTTAATTGAAAGCAAAGCATAGATTTGATATCTGTCGTCCTTGGCAATTTTTGTATTTGGCGATCGAAAACATAATACAGAAATCTGTATATTTTCGTATTAAATACGAGATCTATGTTTTTACTTCAATTACCCTACTACCCGTAGGTAGTGGATTGTATCCGGTCCAAAAATTTGATATAGAGTTTCACCTGATTTACACGTTTTAAGGCCTCCTGAGTCCAAAAAAGTAGTTTTTGGCAATTGGTCAGTGTGTGTGTATGTGTGTAATCTTCTGGCTGTCATATCTTCGAAACTAATAAAGGTAGAACTACGAAACTTCACAATTGATTCAGGTCTGGTGTACAGATAAATTTTCCAAATTTTCGTGAAAATTGAAAAACCAAAATTGGGTCATCGAAAACCGGAAATGGGATCGTAAGCCCGTATCTCAAAAACAGCTCTAACGATTTTCTTCAAAGCTGCTATATAAACAACCTATTAGATGCCCTGTTGAATTATATAGTTGGTTAGTTCAGGAAAATTGATAGGCATCCTCTATAAACAGCTCAATTTCAGATCTCGCAAGTGCGTTCCTTTAAAAACGCCTGTACGGATTTTTCTCAAACTCGCCGTTTTAACTTCCTATTAAATTTCCTTTTGTACGTAATTATTGATTTTAGGTCAATAATTGAGTATGCTAAGTTTTGGTAAAAGTTGATATCTCAAAAACGGCTCTAACGTTTTCTTGAAAATTGTTTCAGTAAGACAATTTAGATAACCTTTCTGAAGTATTACGTGCTTATTACAGGAATATTAACGGTCATTCGGATTAGGTAGTTCAGTTTTAGATCTCGGAAATTCGTGTTTGAAAAAATAACTATCTATTTTTTCCCCATTATAGCTATGTAAACTCTGTTGTATGTGCATACGTGTATCAAGTTTCTCTTACTGGAAAATCTCAAAAAATGCATATAATATCTCAAAAAAATTGTATATAATACGTGTAATAGTGGGTAAGGGAAGTCGTGTGGTTGTTTCATACCAGATTCTGTAATAGTATATAGTGTACGAATATTGTTTCATATTATTGATTTCTCCCTTAATATACATTATTAAAATAACCATCAATTATGGAAAAAATTAAATATATTTGCGAGAGGAACAAATAAATAATAATTAAAGCTATTATGACGCAATTTTATCAAAAACATTTTCATGTCATAGGTTTATTTTTCAGTATTTTTTATTCATGAGTAAAGAAATGTTTCTTTTTATGAAATAAATAAATAAATAACATTAAGTAAAAATTGCCAACATTTAACAACTAATTAAAACAAATAATTGTAAAATTATATTTTGACTTTTCAGTTAATAATATTGCCTGACTGTGACATATAAACTGATATATTTCTTGATTTTTTACATGTCAATCTATCTTTAACTAAAATTTGTTCATCCGTGCGAAGCCGGACAGGTCAGCTAGTACTATATATAAATGAGGGAAGTTTACCGTTTCGATTGTTGATGACAAAATTTCAGTTATTTAATCATGAATTTGTTAAATAATTTGATGTTTTATAGAAACGACGTATAAAGGAGTGACCTATTATTAAAAACTGGAATGATTTTGAACAGTAACTTCTTTTATTGAATATTAAATATCCTTTCTCAGATTTGAGTTTAAATCTTGTTATCTATATTTTTGTATATTGCATATTGTAGGTGTGTACGCCTCAAAAATTAAATGTTAAATTTTACAGTAACGCTTTCACGTGAGGCTTACTGCATAAAATAAAAATATACCCAACAGAAGTATATATATATATATATATATATATATCTTTACTTTTAAGCTTTTCTTTTCTCTAATGTTCGTTTTGGCAACCTGTTTTTTTCTACTATCTCTGTTTGGAATCGGTTACATGTGGACTTATTAAAAATACTTATTCCATTTTTCAATTTTGGTTGTGTTACTATTTAATCTAATTTCCTTTTACATTTTGTTTTGTTGCAAGATAGAAACTTGAGTTGTATATTGCTTGAATTAGCTATACAGCAATCCGAAATCTTACATAATAATGCTGACAGAGATGCAAGTTTCCGGACGGGTGATCATTTTTGGTTTTCAGCATTTAAAATTCTATTTTTCATTTCATGAATTCTCTTTTCTTTTAACAGATCCTTTTGGTTAATTTATCTCTTTCCATTTCTATTATTTGTTGAATGTTTCTATTGGATTAATGGATTATGGAAATTATCTCATCGTTAGGCTTATGTGTTATGTGTGTCATTTCTCTTCTGCGTAAGTACTTTAACATGTTTTTACTATTCAGTGTGCTTAAATTAAATTATCATTGTGACAATAATTTTATTCGAAATACATTTCTTTAAAATTTCATATGTTGGTATTTTCATTTGCTAAGTGTTGTAAAGGAATCAAATTATTCAAATTATATATATATATATATATATATATATATATATATATATATTCTTAAATATTAAACACTTTTTTTTTAAATTATAATATAATTATTTATTTTTTTACCGCTATTATTATTAATATCTTTATCATTATTGCTGTTATTCTTTTATCTTGCTATCTAGATTTTTGTAATTGAGCATTGAAGGGTTCATATAACTCAAGCTATTGAAATTGAGACGCATGAAGTGACGTAATAAACAATTCCACATTTATTAAAAATAAGTAATTTAAATTTTTTTAATTCATAAGGAATGTTGCCAACTTGTAATCGGAAATTAGTGCTAAAAGTGCTAGATTTCGATAAATTTGTGAAAAATGTGCTAAATTTTGAAACTAAAAAAAAAAAACTAGATTTTAATAAATTTGCGAAAAAAGGTGCTAGAATTCCAAAGTAAAAAAAAAAAAAAAAAGAAGCTACACTTCTATAAATTCAAGTGGACCATCCATAATGCTGAATCCTAGTTCGTCGTCAATTGCTCATTGCTTAACTTTAGCTGGTGCGATGTAAAAATCCCCTCAACATTGATAGATTTAAGAAAAAAAAAGTTGAAATCCAAATGCAACTTTTGGGAGCAAACTATAAACAACATTTGAGTATTAGCAGTTTCAACTATATGACTAATAGCAGGGGTCGTACTCTCCGCCTTTTTTTCAAGACACTCTCAATAATAAAAAAAAATTTAATTTATTGCTACCACTATTTTTATGCAATATTCTCTACACTGTACAATGATGGCCCGTCACTATAAACATACCCAGAAACTTTTCTTCATAAAATTATTGGTGGCTAAAAAGATAAAATTTTCTTATGTTTGAGAGTGCAGAGAGTACGACCCCTGCTAATAGGTTTCAGGTTATATCTAATGAATTCTGGAAATTATTTTACCCTTTTACAAAAAATCAAAATTGTGATGACATGTCTCCAGACCAAGCGAACGATAGAATTCCAGATTGTGGCCAATTGCTCACTGCGTAGCCTTAGTGCGACATTAAAAGCTCTCAATCTGAATATTCTTCATATTTACCTAAGTATTTTTGCATTGTAATATCAGTTGATTCGTCCTTAATTAGGCTATATTTACTGTTAGCAATCTCCCGTACCGACGTACACTTGAAATGGATTGCTAAAGCTCTTTTTATTATCGAATGACATTTGGCTAGAGATGAATTTATTTCGTCGTTTAAATTCAACATGTCCCGATAACTTCGGATAAAGTTTTATTGTTGCATTTTGTCTAATTACGATGGAAGCGAGGGTACGTTGATGTTACTAAAGTCAGAAGTTAACTTCATTCGCCTAATTCTGAAAGAGTGGAATCAATAGCTATGCAAGTTCATTAAAAAAGAGAAAGGCTTTAGAATCTGGGAAAGCTGTTGCGTATAGTTGATAGCTTGGGCTACAATTCCCCCCCCCCCCCCCCAAAAAAAAAAAAAAAATAATAATAATAATAATTAAAATGATTATAATAGATAAAAATTATACAGACACGACATTATTTCATTATTTAAAACATGAAAATCTGACATTGACAGATTTTAATTTAGTGCCAGAGGCCTACTGCTAAACTTGTTAATATCGATAAATTCTTCTTTAGTTAATTCTTGACGATCTAAATTCCATGATAAAGTTTTCATTAAATCAAACCAATGTGTTTCAGCTGCAGATACTGTAACAAATAACGTTGGAAGTCCAAACTGTCTTATAGCCGCAAAACAACGTTTTTTCTCTTTTTCCCAATGAGGGTGAGGTGTGCCTTGGCGGGGGACTCATGTCAAAGGTGTGCCTTGGGGGGGGACTCATGTCAAAGTTGTACCTTGGGGGGGCCTTATGTCAAAGTTGGGCCTTGGGGGGACTCATGTCAAAGTTGTGCCTTGGGGGGGACTCATGTCAAAGTTGGCCTGGGGGGACTCATGTCAAAGTTGTGCCTTGGGGTGACTTCATTCAATAAATCCCCATTCAATAAACCGACTGAAATAGGCCCTTAGCACTATTAAGAGTGACGTATAAAAATTCGACAACGCTGTACCGACTGAAATAGGGGTACCTTGGGGGGGACATGTCAAAGTCTGGCCTGGGGGGGGGACTCTTGTCAAAGTTGTGCCTTGGGGGGACTTCATTCAATAAATCCCCATTCAATAAACCGACTGAAATAGGCCCTTAGCACTATTAAGAGTGACGTATAAAAATTCGGCAACGCTGTACCGACTGAAATAGGGGTACCTTAGGGGGGCCTCATGTCAAAGTTGGGCCTGGGGGGGACTCATGTCAAAGTTGGGCCTGCGGGAACTCATGTCAAAGTTGTGCCTTGGGGGGACTTCATTCAATAAATCCCCATTCAATAAACCGACTGAAATAGGCCCTTAGCACTATTAAGAGTGACGTATAAAAATTCGACAACGCTGTACCGACTGAAATAGGGGTACCTTGGGGGGGACTCATGTCAAAGTTGGGCCTGGGGGGGACTCATGTCAAAGTTGTGCCTGGGGGGGACTCATGTCAAAGTTGTGCCTTGGGGGGACTTCATTCAATAAATCCCCATTCAATAAACCGACTGAAATAGGCCCTTAGCACTATTAAGAGTGACGTATAAAAATTCGACAACGCTGTACCGACTGAAATAGGGGTACCTTGGGGGGGAATCATGTCAAAGTTGGGCCTGGGGGGGACTTCATTCAATAAAGCCCCATTCAATAAACCGACTGAAATAGGCCCTTAGCACTATTAAGAGTGACGTATAAAAATTCGACAACGCTGTACCGACTGAAATAGGGGTACCTTGGGGGGGGACTCATGTCAAAGTTGGGCCTGGAGGGGGACTCATGTCAAAGTTGGGCCTGGGGGGGACTCATGTCAAAGATGTGCCTTGGGGGGACTTCATTCAATAAATCCCCATTCAATAAACCGACTGAAATAGGCCCTTAGCACTATTAAGAGTGACGTATAAAAATTCGACAACGCTGTACCGACTGAAATAGGGGTAACTTGGGGGGGACTCATGTCAAAGTTGGGCCTGGGGGGGTGACTCATGTCAAAGTTGTGCCTTGGGGGGACTTCATTCAATAAATCCCCATTCAATAAACCGACTGAAATAGGCCCTTAACACTATTAACCTTTTGAAAAGGGCTGTGACAGCATCTGTCACGCTTCAACATAGGCTTTCGTAAGAGCTCCTTTCAAAAGGTTAAGAGTGACGTATAAAAATTCGACAACTGTACCGACTGAAATAGGACTCTAGCACTAAAAAAAAAAAAAATAATATAAAATTATACAGACACGACATTATTTCATTATTTAAAACATGAAAATCTGACATTGACAGATTTTAATTTAGTGCCAGAGGCCTACTGCAAAACTTGTTAATATCGACAAATTCTTCTTTAGTTAATTCGTGACGATCTAAATTCCATGATAAAGTTTTCATTAAATCAAACCAATGTGTTTCAGCTGTAGATATTGTAACAAATAACGTTGGAAGTCCAAACTGTCTTATAGCCGCAAAACAACGTTTTTTCTCTTTTTCCCAATGAGGGGGAGGTGTGCCTTGGGGGGGACTCATGTCAAAGTTGTACCATGGGGGGACTCATGTCAAAGTTGGGCCTGGGGGGGGACTCATGTCAAAGTTGTGCCTTGAAGGAAGACTCATGTCAAAGTTGTACTTTGGGGGGGACTCATGTCAAAGTTGGGCCTTGGGGGGACTCATGTCAAAGTTGGGCCTGGGGGGGGACTCATGTCAAAGTTGGGCCTTGGGAGGGAGTCATGTCAAAGTTGGGCCTTGGGGGGGACTCATGTCAAAGTTGGGCCTTGGGGGGGACTCATGTCAAAGTTGTACCATGGGGGGACTCATGTCAAAGTTGGGCCTGGGGGGGACTCATGTCAAAGTTGTGCCTTGAAGGGAGACTCATGTCAAAGTTGTACTTTGGGGGGGACTCATGTCAAAGTTGGGCCTTGGGGGGACTCATGTCAAAGTTGGGCCTGGAGGGACTCATGTCAAAGTTGGGCCTTGGGGGGGAGTCATGTCAAAGTTGGGCCTTGGGGGGGACTCATGTCAAAGTTGTACCTTGGGGGGGACTCATGTCAAAGTTGGGCCTGGGGGGGACTCATGTCAAAGTTGTGCCTTGAAGGGGGACTCATGTCAAAGTTGTACCTTGGGGGGACTCATGTCAAAGTTGGGCCTTGGGGGGACTCATGTCAAAGTTGGGCCTGGGGGGGGACTCATGTCAAAGTTGTACCTTGGGGGGGACTCATGTCAAAGTTGGGCCTGGGGTGACTCATGTCAAAGTTGGGCCTGGGGGGACTCATGTTAAAGTTGGGCCTTGGGGGGACTCATGTCAAAGTTGTACCTTGGGGGGGACTCATGTCAAAGTTGGGCCTGGGGGGGGACTCATGTCAAAGTTGTGCCTTGGGGGACTTTATTCAATAAATCCCCTTTCAATAAACCGACTGAAATAGGCCCTTAGCACTATTAAGAGTGTATTATAAAAATTCGACAACGCTGTACCGACTGAAATAGGGGTACCTTGGGGGGGACTCAAGTCAAAGTTGGGCCTGGGGGGACTCATGTCAAAGTTGGGCCTTGGGGGGACTTCATTCAATAAATCCCCATTCAATAAACCGACTGAAATAGGCCCTAAGCACTATTAAGAGTGACGTATAAAAATTCGACAACGCTGGGCCTGGGGGGGGACTCATGTCAAATTGTACCTTGGGGGGGACTCATGTCAAAGTTGGGCCTGGGGGGGACTCATGTCAAAGTTGGGCCTTGGGGGGACTTCATTCAATAAATCCCCATTCAATAAACCGACTGAAATAGGCCTCTAGGACTAATTAAGAGTGTATTATAAAAATTCGACAACTGCACCGACTGAAATAGGCCTCTAGCACTAAAAATGGATTGCCTTTCAAATTTACAGGGCTACAACACTGAAATACTTAGATACATTAAGAGCTGCCTTTAGAATATAAGAGCTACGTTTTCATTTTCGTTAAGCATTTTTAACACTTTCTAACAATGTTTAAGAGTGATTAGGAATTCAATTAGTCTATCTGTATGTCTTTCAGAACTACTGTATGTCCGTTGTGTGATTACGTAAGCAAAAAGCATTGAAAGTTATACAGTACAACAATTACGTATATTCGAAAAGAGTTAATAATCTATACATACCGCATGATTTTCCGTTGTTGTTTTAAAAATATAATTACTCTATTATTAATAAAAAAATGAACCTTCCTTTTGCCGTAAATGCTGAAAAGCCCACTAGTGGGTGTGTGGGAATTAACTGACTACCACTAGATTTTTCTTTTTTTTTTTTAGTCCAGTAGTTCGTTTTGATTTTAATTAAACTGTTATGTTTGTTATACTTATGGAATATTGAAAGGATGGATGGTTGGGTTTTACGTCGCACTAGTGCTGCGCAGATGGACAATTGGCGACGGTCTGGGACACACCCCTAGAGGTGGTCCGGAGACATGCCATCACAATTTGGATCCTTCATGGAAGGGATGACTCTCCCGCTTCGGTGACCCCCAGAGGTATAATTTTTGATGGGAAGATGGAGGACATTGCGGCCACGACAGATTTTACGTGCACCAGCCACCATTAGTGGAATATTGAAAGAGAAAGTCGCATATGCATTGTCAAGTATCAGCCACATGAATTGCAAATTCATCTGAATTTATTGAAATATAAAATTTAAATTTCAAGATTAAAAGTAATATTTTAACTGACACCGGTTTATTTATTTAAAATATGTTTTATTTAAAAAATGAGTTCCTTTCCCACAACGAATTCGACATTTAGTGGTAATTCCATCTTGTAAAGCAGAACCCGCCTGAGGCGAGGTTCTGCTAATTTTGAAAATTACTTGCAACACTTAGTGCTGCAAGACGGAATTCTGACTCAAAGCTGATCTGACGGTAGTTTGCAAGGTTATCTGCATCATGGTCAGAATTCGACTGCAGCAGTACTGTAAGGGTATATTAGAATCACTTTTAATGACAAAGAGCATGTTTTATGCCTCGGCGAAGCGCTCAATGAAATTTAAAAGTAAACTAATCTGCAAACGAAAACATGTTATGCCATGGCCTGCATTCCGAATGTCAGTAGTATTAAAAATTACATTTTTATTGAAAAATAAGTTGTTGACTGGTGTGCATTTCCTCTCTCGAACTCTTATTATATCTTAATTTTGTATCAGTGATTTTTTTTCCTTATGCAAAAAATGCATTTTTTACATGTTGTACGATTTTGACTTGTGTTACTTTTCGATTAAGCCTATTCATTTATCCGTATCTTACACGAAATCTATTTATTAAAGTATTTTAAAAAAGAAATTAAAACTTCATGTAGAATAATTTGTATATAGTGTATAAAGTATGATATTATCATTCTTTTATTTAACTTTTAAATTATAAATCTGTGAAATGAAATCACACTTTAATTTAAAATTTTTCTTATGCATAATATCTGTTACACATTCCCAATGTTACCTTCCCAAATTAACTTTAAATTTGGTAATTATTACGTAAGGAAGTCAAAAGTGTTCAAATAATAGAAAGAAAAACTGAAATACTTACAGTGTGAATTTTTTTTTTTTTTTTTTTTCATACTTATGAGATTTTTTTTTTTTTCCATTTAATATTGTTTCTGTCTTTTTTTTTTTTTTTTTTCAATAACTGCGATATTAAGACATCGATACGTCATTAGGCCTTTTTATGTATTAGTACACTTTGAAGGAATAAGGAATCATCTAATATAATAACTTAACACTTTCGCGACCGCTGACGTAGATTCACGTCATTTGAAAATCTATAACTCCGCCTTTGGGCATTTCTTTTGAAACTCGTATGTGGTATGTCATTTATTTCTTAACCCTTTATATCCCAAATTACCTTATTTTTGAAAAAATAGCTTGAAACTTTTTTTTTTATTATATTTCTTTGCTGCATGAGAAACATCTCATATTAAATTTAGCTTAAACTATAGCTTAACTAAAGGGAAAGCTTAAACTATAGGGACTTTGAAGTTCCAATGAAATCCTGTAGTAAATTTAGGCTCTATTGAGGTATTTTTTTTTTTTTTTTTTTTTTTTTTATGGGATTTTAAAGTCTCGGTGGGATACAATGGGTTAAGAATATACACAATATTCATATTTGTACAACCAATATACTATGGATACAAATATTTTCATTAGAGGGAGTTTGAATATAATGTATATCCATTTGTAATATGAATCTGAATATAAAAAATTTTGTTCTGAAACATTGTAACTTGGGAGAATAACGCCCACCAGGCGGACCTTGCTGTCAAAAAGACAAAAACACGCGGTCGCGAAAGTGTTAATCTACCTGGCAGCACATTTGAAATCATTATATGTAATTATTTTTATGTCTTTAAAGTGACTGCTTGTTGGAATTAGAGTTCGATATGATGGAGAAGTAGATATAATAAAAGTATTTTTTCCCCTTTTACATGTATTTTGCATTTTTAAATTTAGTTACTTGTAGAAAATTGTTCAAATGTTCTCAAATTTCTTTTTAGTATTTACAGTTTGTTTAGGCATTTATTTGCATAATTGGAATTTAAATTGTTTAGTATATATATATATATTTATTTAAAATACAGACATATTTAATTCTATTATATGCATTAAGTTGAAAGAATATTATTGCAACTGAATGCATTGCATTTGCATAAAATTGTATTCTACAGTTTTGTAGCATTTAATTTTTGGAAGATTTTATTTAATCGATATGTAATATGAAAATGAAAGGGAAAGTAAACGGGGCGGGGCTACGCGTGTTTCTTACTTGCAGAATGCAAAGCTCGAAGTCTCCGCCTTTTTATCAGGACATTTTCATTTATGAGAAATTTCCGCCTTTATTGATACCATTATTTTTATGCGGTAATCTTTATCGCATTTAATCGTGACACTTCAACATTTAACTACACGCGCTTAATATTTTAACACAAGTACACGCGTGGTGTATTTTGTACACCACCAAAATATCAAATAAATAAATAAATAAAATAAGAACAAATTTGTATATGCTACAGTTGGCAGTAAAAGTATTCCAAGCACTAGCAATAATCCCTGTCTAAAAAAAGTACACATAATACTGCTTTGTTATAAATAAATCCTAGGCAGTCTAAGAACATGATTCGACAAGGATTTATTTAACAAAATAGTACTAAGTGTACTTTTTTGATTTAAGAATTGCTGTCTAGTGCTCGGATACTTTTTCTGCCGAATGTATAAGTTTTTATTATCAAAACTTTTTATAAAAACTAATGAAAAATCTTCGAATAAATACTTTAATGATAGGTTAGATGTGCACGTAGCGTGGGGAGAGGGATCCCAAAGTTATTTATATTATGTTTACTATAAATGGTGTATTTTTTACACCAGCGCATGTAGTTAAGGGTTAATATAAAACACATTAAATATTTCTGTACTAATATAAAGGCATCAAAGAAGCCAAAAAGTTTTCATTTCTGAAATTGTCCTGAAAAAAGGGCGTAAACTTCGAGCTCTGAACTTGATCAGTAATTCTCACATCGACTACTCCGAAGATTCTGGCGTTACAATCTAAAGCAAGTTAGAAAATCCTTTAACTCTTTTCCTCTTACGTTGAAAAATAAAAATATTGCATTATGCAAATCCCTACTTCAAAATGACAGACGATATTATAATTTATTTCTAATTCATCGTATTTAAAGGAACAACTGTTTTTAAATATATAAAAATAACACTTAAAAGAGATTAAACATAAACATATTTTGAAAATATTTTAAGTAACTTTTCTAGTATTATAAAAATTACGCTAAATATTGTGCATTAAAAGTTTAAATTCATGCAGTATGTTGTAAACTTTTTCATTCTTAATAAAATTACTAAACGTTTACCAATATATAAATATGTGTTACTATTTTAAATTTTTCAGATAAATATATATAATATATACTAGCTGACCCGACAAACGTTGTTTTGTCATTTAAATTATTTCTAGAGAATATTTTGCTAGAAAAAAATAACTAACTTATTGTAAGTGTGTAAGGATGTGGTATATAAGTGAAACAGGTATGGAGCGCTGTGAACGGTGACTTGAATTCCGATTATAACGTAAAAGACATAATTACCGAAATTTTCGCTACTTGCTTCTTGATACTTGCTACTTTTTATTTAAAACCTCCGCTGAATGTCGAACAGCACAAAATTTTATTTCATACGGCAAATATTTCAATTTATGAGAGAATCTCTGATAGCAACGAATTTCACATAAAAATTCCGTCTTTTTTTAATAAGCTGTAACAATCTGAACTGATTTGATGAAAATTTTTATCAAAAAGTTATTACAATATCTAACATCATTACATGTACATTTATCACAATTCAATCAATCGATGCATGTGAGTATGTGTATAGTATGAGCGAAGTGAAATGTAGAGTTTGTATTAAATAAAAACTTAAACTCGTTTTAATTAAAGGTGAAAAAGTTGAAACTCAATTTATTTTATAACAGGTATATTTTTTTAATCTACAAAAACTGAATTTACCGTAATGCCATTGGATGTACAATATTTTTGGTTAATCCTTGAAGAGTATACACAAACAAATTCGAAGGTTTTCCAACCCTGGAACACGCAACATATAACTGGCCGTGAGAAAAGCACGGATTTTCTAAATCTAAGCCACAAATTAGGACCCCTTTGGTGACTTTAAATATTTTAAGCCATTTTTGCGATGAATTGAAATGGCTATCTCAATTGTGGATCTAAAGATCTTGGCGAGAAGCGTCCGAGCTACTTCGGTGCCAAATTTCAAATTTTGCCAAAGGGATCCGATACTAAAGGTGTTCCATACAAAAAAAAAAAAAAAATAATAATAATAATAAAATATCAGTGACATACACACGCACAAAAGTATGGGACCCCATTGGTGACTTTAAATATTTTAAGCCATTTTTGCGATGAATTGAAATGGCTATCTCAATTGAGGAACTAAAGATCTTGGCGAGAAGCGTCCGAGCTACCTCGGTGCCAAATTTTCCATACAAAAAATAAATAAATAAAATATCAGTGACAAACTCACACGCACAAAAGTATGGGACCCCTTTGGTGACTTTAAATATTTTAAGCCATTTTTGCGATAAATTGAAATGGCTATCTCAATTATGAAACTAAAGATCTTGGCGAGAAGCGTCCGAGCGACTTCGGTGCCAAATTTCAAATTTTGCCAAAGGGATCCGATACTAAAAGTGCTCCATACAAAAAATAAATAAATATAATATAATAAATTAGCTACACAAATAAATTTGTAGGTTAGGGTGGTTGTTAATCAACGCGCGTGTAAATTTGATAGAAAATTATATAAAATACTCACTCCAAATCCGCACCAAATTTGCAAAATGTATAGTTTTTTATGCACACTTCAAAACTCTTCAAACACTAATTACATCTTGATGTAATATTTCAATTAGGACACAATTTTTTGTATAACAATAATAACACGAAGTTACAAAATATTTTCCTGAATTTGATCGCAGCACCAACTGTCGGGACAAACTGGAATTACAATAGAATATACACAAGCGAAGTGTGATGTCACTGACCGTCAGTGGATGCAAGAAAAATATTTCCTATGTTAATCTTTCATTGGATTTTTTATAAAAAATTATTAAAAATCGAGGAAAATTATTTCTCGATTTTAATCCCCGTATTTGGGTATATATATGTATTAGTTATCGTATGCATGTGTTAGATTGAGTTATTTTGCTCTCAAATTGACAAAATTTTAATTTTAAATTTCAAAATTCTGTCTTCCTTGGCGTTTTTTGTATTTGGCGATCAAAAACTTAATACGAAAATATACATGCCAGATGTATATTTTCGTAATATGTATTGTACGAAATTGTTTCATATTATTCATTACTCTCTTAAAATAAGTTGTTGTAATAACCATTATTTTTGAAAGAAATTAAATATGTTCGTCAGATGATATGGCGATATTTTTTTTCCGCCAAGGATGACAGAGTTTTGAGATTAAAAATTCAAATTTTATCAATTTTACAGCAAAAACAACTCAATCTAACGCATGCACATGATAACTAATACATATCTATACCCAAATATGGGGATTAAAATCGGGAAATAATTTTCCTCGATATTTTGTAACTTTTTACAAAAAATCCAATGGGATATTAACATAGGAAATATTTTTCTTGCATCCACGGACGGCCAGTGACGTCATCACTTCGCTTGCGTATTATTGAATATTCTATACTACGATCGTAGCGCAGTCTGCTGGATCCAATGTGAAACATTCCAAAATCAACAACAATTTATAAGTGATAAATTAATTAAATAAATAATTTAAATTGGACTGAATTGTAAATCTAAACCATTCTCGAATCCACCTGAAGACACACAAAAAATTTCATTAAACTCGGTCCAGCCGTTTAGGAGGAGTTCAGTAACATACACACGCACAAAGGAAATATCTATATAAAGATAAATACAAACGCACAGCTTTAGTATAGACCTCCCCCCTCCTTGTCGGCTTTAAATATTTTTGGCCATTTTTGCGATGAATTAACATAGCTATCTCAATTGCGTAACTGACGATCTTGGTGAGAAACGTCCGTACTACTTCGGTGCCAAATTTCAAATTTTTCCAAACTAAAGCTGTTCGATACAAAAAAAAAAAAAAAAAAAAAAAAAAAAAAGTATTTTATGATACATAAAAAATAAAAATAAAAAATTCTAATAAATTCGAAATTATTACTATTTACAATTAAGGTGAAAACATAAAAGAACCTTTATAAGTTACATATAAAGTATCAATTAAAACGAAAATTTTGTTTTACTGTAGAAAAGAAAAGTACTACTAAATTAAATAAAAATTTTAAGCTAATACCAAGTATCTCTATAAAAATATTTATTTACACGCGAATATTTTCATTGTATATTATTTTTTTTTTCTAATTTTTATTGTTTATCACGCGAAATTAAAAATATTTTATTTCCGGAAAAAAATAAATAAATGTGAATTTTGTTTATTTTGGCATCAAATATATTTTTCTTTTTAATCATTTTAAAGTTAAAATGGGGTTTTTATTTAATATCTTTTGATCCAATTATCCGATTGAACTGAATTGTAAATCTAAACCATTCTCGAATCCACCTGAAGACACACAAAAAATTTCATTAAGCTCAGTCCAGCCGTTTAGGAGGAGTTCAGTGACATACACACGCACAAAAGAAATATATATATAAAGATATATAATCCCATTTAAAAAATTACAGATTGCAAAGCTTGAGAACAGTTTTCAAAAAAAATTTCCTTAATAAGCAGATATTTCTTTGCTATATATACCCATAATGAATATACACTTACATAAACTATGATAACAAAATAAAAACATCCGTATCCTACTGAAACCATTAACAAAAAACATCAAAATACTACTATTATTTTAGTTTAGAATATAGGCTGTTGAAAACAGGCTCCCTCTCTAAGAATATTCAGATGTGTGATTCATCTATTTTGATTACTCACATCCTTTTAAAATAGCCTGTGATCTTAAACTGATAACTAATATTTTTTCCCGTGAAGAAGTTTTGAAGAAGTTATTGAAATGTATGTAGATTCAGATTAGAACGGACGTTTTAGTAAGCATCTGCAGCACTGTATTATTTCTATGTTTGTGTGTTTGATGATAAGCATCAAACAAACTTGAAACCCAATTTTGTACACTTGAAATACTTAACACATAAATATTTATAAATTACTATGAATTTATTTTTTATATTTTTAACTTAGTGTATTAGTAGTTACATTTTTAATTCTTTTTAAAATTATTTATCTGTGACAATGAAAATTTACTTTATTTAAAAAATTAAAAATGTGTTGCCTGTTTTTTAGATGAATTATCAATTCATTTAGATTCGGGTATAGGGTTGGGTTCGGGTGAAAGAAGTCGGATCTCGGGTCAGGTTCGGGTATAAAGAAATCGAGTTCGAGTCGGGTGTGGGTCGTTAAAATTTTTTATTGTAGGTTTGGGTCGGTTTTCGGGTCCATTTTTTTTTTTTTTTTTTTCGGGGTCGGTTTCGTTCTGATTTAAAATTCATCTGTCGTGTTCGGGTAAAACCCGCACGGGTAAAATGTTTCAGGTAACATCCGCACGGGTCGGAGACTCTAATGGGGACTAGGAAAGAAAAAATGCGCTGTTAGTTACAATAATATTAAGAGATATTAAGTAAAAAAAGGGAAACGGAAAAGAAAGCATGAAAAGAAATTGCTGTTATATTAGCTTCGAAAATCGTTTTTTAATCCAAGAAAGGGTAACATTATTTTTTTTTCTTTCTTTTACTGCAAAGTTCATTTCATTAGAAATGCTGTGTACAGTCGGGGGGAAAAAAAAAAAAAAAACGCAACACTCGCTGTAATTTCGTTATTAATTGACGCAGGAACATATAATAGACATAATTCAACAGGAAATTAAAAGCACTTTCTGAATATGTTGTCAAATTTTGAACTGGGGGTCATATACTAATTAAAATGAGCGCCAACTTTGATATTTTCAATGGCAACACCCTATTTTGACTTCATTTTTGAATTTGTGAGAGTCTGGCAGTGCGGAAAAGTATACTGTTTATATACTTTATCTTTAGTATTTATAGAGTTATAAACAAAAATGTGTTAGGGGGTTATCTGTAAATGTAGAAAAATAAAATTAAGGTCCTATAAAAAATAGACAAAATTTTAATGTTTCACACCGGAAATCTTTCAGGAAAAAAATAATTATAAAAATTAATAAAATGTTGTTTTTTTCCAGTTTTTTAATTAACTTGAATTCAATTTTTAGATTTGTACTTCAGCACTTTTTTAGATAATTTTAGGTCTATTTAAATACATTACACTTGCGATTAGTCCATACAGTACCCTTTGAAAAAAGTGCAATATTTTTCAAGTAAAAGTGTCTATTATGGCTGTACTGATCACCAATAAAGCTTAAATTTTCTTTCGTAGGTAGGTAACATAATATACGAAATGAAATTATATATATACAACGACGCATAAACTAAATCTTTTCGGACAAATTATTGTAAGGGTTCATGAAGTAAATATTAAACAATTTTAATCGCACTTACCAGTTTTTTGTCAGTTGAACTCTTTGGAACTGTACGATTTGTTTTAGAATTTCTATGAAAATATAATTTCGAAATTAACCGTTTCGCGACTGCTGACGTAGATTCACGTCATTTGAAAATCTGTAACTCTGTCAGTGGGCGTTTCTTTCGTAATTTGTGTGTTACATATTTCTTAAGTGTGTACCCAGTGTTCATATTTTTGCAATAAAATATACTATGGATAGAAATATATTGATTAGAAAGAATATAATTATAATGCATATCCATTTGTAATATAATTGTGAATACAGAAAATTTGTTCTGAAATATTTTATTTTGAGATTATAACGCCCGAAGGCGGGTCTTCTGTCGAAAAGACGAAATCCTGCAGTCACAAAAAGTGTTAAAATATATTTATAACAGTTAAAATATGTTTTTAAAAATGTATAAAGTTAAACTATATTAATAAAATTTTAAAGACTGAGGTGTCCTTAAAATAATAACCCTCCCCCCTGCAAAATAAATAAATAAGCAAATAAATAAAATAAAATAAAGCAATATATGAAGCAAATGATTAAGCCTTTTTTAACTTTGACGGTAGTTAAGAAACGATTTTACAAGTCTGTCTTGCATTCCAATTCCTTCGTTTTTTATATTTGACAATTTCACATTAAACCTATTTTTCTATTTAAAACAGTAAACCCCGCCTAATTAGTTAATTTTTTTTCTTCTAGTGTTCGTTTAAAAGATTCAAAATTTATCGCCAATTAATCGATGAAGTAAATACCACTTGTGCATATTTTTGTCAACATACAATAAGGGGTTTAACAGGAATACTCAATGCCACATTTACTTTTCTTTTCTATATTGTTTTGTTTTGAAGAACGATGAAGGCGGGGCTTGTCTTCTTTAGAAAACAGGAATTCTTGATGCTATGTCTAAAAATCATCATTTTTGTTTCATTTCTCTGCGTTTGACATTGTTGTTATATAATTTGACGCGTTAATAAAAAATAAAAATATTTTGTTTAATTTTCTTTGTTATTTTTTAAGATTTGATTCGTTATCTCATGCAAAACTTTATAAGAGACGGCCCCCTAAACCCCTCCAAAAGAAAGATTTATTTATATCTCAAAAACTAATAACTGGAATGAGCTGCAAATTTGCACACCCATATTTTTCAGCATTAGGATTCATTTTATGTAAAAATTAATATAGGTCATAATTCATAATTTTTATGAATATGAATTTATTAATATTTTTCAGAATTAAAAATATTTTTCAGAATCAAAAGTAATGATGGATTATGTTTGGGTTTCTTCACTGTACCTCGTAAAAAAAGAATTATATCGATCAAGTTATTTTATGTGAAGATATTAATAAAAGTTTGAAATATGAATTTAACATTAGCACCTTCAAACTTTGAACGCTTATAACTCTGTGAAAAAATAAGTAAAATATACAACCAATATACTTTTTCGCGTTGTCGTGATCCCAGGAATTCAAATATAAAATAAAAATGGGGCATTACCATTGAAAAAATCAAAGTTGGCGCGCGTTTTAATATGTGGACGACCCCCAATTTAAAATTTCAATTCATTTTCTGAAACTAGTTACAATTTCCCGTCGAATGATACCTATTACATTTTTCTACATCGATTAACAACAAAGTTACGTTGAGTGTTGCGTTTTTTTTCCCCCGACTGTACATAGAAAATACACTCATAGGTAGGAAAATCAAAAACACACTGTCCATCCTGCAGAAGAATTGGAGGTGAAAGAAACAATCTTTTAAGCATGGACGTGCCGACGTGCCTTAGGTTATGTCACACAGGAAGGAAGACAAAATAGGTGAGGGTGAGTGCCTTATCATGAACAAAAGTGAGATTGCGACCGACTCAAGGGGGTAGTAGGTAATAGTCCTTTTTCCTTCGCATTCAAGGTTAGTTGACGAGAAACAGAGAAATGCATGATTTCACATTCTAGGCAATAAATATTGTCTCCTGAAAATAGTAAGCCGGAAGATTTAAAAAATAAAGAAAGCTTTTCCAAATTTAAACAACTTTTAAAATTGAGTGATTTAATTCTAAGAGTTAAGTGACCTTAATAAAATACATTTCTAAAGTACATCTTCATTTTATTTTTATTTTTTCATTTATTTTTAATGATATGAAATCAACCCTTTCAGGGGCAATGAATTTAAGTTCGTTTAAAATCAAATTCCACCAGAGTTTGAAATCAAGATTAGAAGAAAAGTAATAAATTAATGTTTTCAGATAGGATAAAAAAGTAAAATTTTATATAAAATTTCTGGGATGAATTTTTGCAGTTGAGAACTGAAATTAGATGGTATAAAATATATACTACCGTCCCTGAAAGGGTTAAACAGGAATTACCTTAATTTATTCACTAAAGATATTAAAATACATATCAATAGACGTTAAAATCATTTTAATCAAATATCATAAATATATATTTCTGTCTATGACAAAAACATAGTTTAACTTATGCATTTTAATATAAAGACAAAAGTTATAATATTTTTTAATGAGGTAGACTTACAATTTAGATATTACAATAAGATTTTTTTTTTTTTTTTAATTGATTTAAATTCTTAATGAAGCAGTTTTTCTTTATATGAATTATTCTTCACTTATATAGTTTTCAAACAAAGTTATTATAGTCTTCAAATAAGTTATAGTTAATTTTTCTAATAGTGGTAATCATATTCCGTAATTGTTGTCAACAATGCTTATATTATTCAATGAAGAAAATTAATCAATAATATTAAAACACAAGGCCCTTTCTGTAAGACCAAAATCGTACGATCTGGGAATGCGCTAGAAAATTTTGAACCAATTCGGAACTATAATATTCCTTTCTCTTTATGCAGTGCAATACCAACATCGATGATAGAGTCCGAGCAGACGACATATGTCTATGGCAGACGCCTAATTAAAGCTCAATGATAAAAATAATTCACAAGATTAATCCATTGATTCATACTTTCCAAGGCAGCACATCAAAACAAAGGAATTCGCGAATTCTTATCTGTTACTCTCATGTGAATTTTCGCCGAAAATTTTCATACACATGACAGTATTTCCCGATTTTCACTGTGGCGCCATCTGGTATCATATAAAACATATATATTCCTAAAATTTTTGTTTTTCGTTCCTTAAAAAAAGAAAGAAAAAAAAAAAACCCTTTCAAAATCAACAAATTCTCCGAGTTTATTGTTCTTTAAAAATTAACTTTTATCACTTAAAAACTTAGTTTAGAAAATATGGAGATCGGTATTTAAAATCAAAGGAGGTTTTTTTTTTTTTTTTTTTTTTAAAGCTAATTATTATAATCTCTGATATTTCATTTCCATAATATATTATAGAAAAACTAATTTAGAAAGAATAACCTTAAAATATTGATATTTTATACGAGTAAAAATTTACATAGTATAATTTATAAGAAGAAATTTACTGAGCAAATTAACTTGGAAATAAAATAAAATATGTAAATAAATTATTCAATTAAAGTCAAGTAAAGATTATTTATTTATTTTTAAGTAACGTAGTCTATTTCTAAGTACAAATAGTTTGTAATTATAGAATATAGAAAACATAAGACACCATTAAAATTTATTTTAAATTAAATTATTTTTGCCTTATAAGTTTATGTGATTTTAAAAATA
Organism: Salticus scenicus; assembly: GCA_963930645.1. NCBI lineage: Eukaryota > Metazoa > Arthropoda > Arachnida > Araneae > Salticidae > Salticus > Salticus scenicus. The sequence continues at coordinate 209,225,166 of OZ005654.1, forward strand.
CTTTTATTAAAAAAAAAAAAAAAAAAAAAAAACCACCTCTCTGATATATATATATATATATATTACATCGATAGATTATAGATGGCGCCACTGTCATATTGTATTTGAAATGGAATATTAACAATGCTCGATAGATTCTAATGCTATGTACAATGGGCAGTAAAATTATTGAAGTGATTAATTACTATTTAATTGATTTGCGCTTAATCCATTTTTTTAAGTAAACATTTGCCGAGTCACGATCTTAGTCTTATGCTGTTTGTAGAAAAGTATGTTGAAGATAAAATTTAGCGATCAAATTAAATATGTATGAAAAATGTTGATGTGTGCTTTCTAATTTATAAATTCTGTCTTTCTTTTAATTACTCCAAACATTCTTTTGGTCATATTTAGAGTAAAATTAAAAAAAAAAAAAATCTTCGACTTTTATTTTTATTATATGGAATACGCTTAAATTTCCGCCATGATCCGTCAAATTTCGACGGGTATTAACAAGTATTGAATTAATTACATGTGCATATTGTTAAGATAATTAATATACGTTTAGCAATAAATAATGATAAAAGAAGTCACTCCATGATGATTTACATCAACAACATTTTTTTTCGAGATCAACTTTCAGATAGTGCACAAAACGCAATTTCAAGATAAATCTTCATACCCTTTATCTTTTCACAGACAAGTCGAAAAAAAAACAGAACACAACACATTCTCAAACACTGATCTAAGACTACTATATAACAGGCTGAATCATTCGCCGCCATTTGTCCGTCAAGTCCGTCATTGCTAAAACTAAGACTATTGTATATAACTATTACATGAGATTATATAAGACTATCATATAATAGTATTAGGTTTGGCAGTGACGAACTACCATATAAGATTATTATATGAGACTATATAAGACTATTATATAGTAATCTTAAGTTTAGCAATGACGGACTTGACGTACAAATGGCGGCGAAAGTGTGCTGTGCTGCTTAACATTCGGAGTATTAATAGGAACCAAGTTTAATTCAAATCTGTTGATGTTTACTAGGTTTCACTTCATTGCGATGATCTTGAATTCATACCTAGGGGTGGTCCGGAGACATATTATCCCAATTATGATCCTCCTTGTAGTATATAGAACTATAAATACCAGGCCGTCGTTTGCAATTCACATATAACATTATGCAATTTTTTTAAATAGAATTTCCACTGTATTTAGTGCTAGGTGCTAAAGTCCATTTTTCAGTGCTAGATAAGTCAAAAAAGTGCTAGAATTAGCACCAAAAGTACAAAGTTGGCAACACTGCAAAATTTAAGCAAAATTTAACTATACCATTATAAACTAGCTATTATTACAGATCGATAGGTCCCAGCCGCATGTTTCTACGATAATTTACGGCGAAATTAGGTGGGGGAGGGGTGGCTTTTTCTTTTTTTGCTAACTCCTGACTGTATATTTTTACTTATATATATATATATTCTTTATGCATGTCTCATTCTTAATAACTTTTTGTGCATAACTACAATACCCATCCTTCTGACTACATTTTGTAAAAAAGTTACAAGTTTTCCTCACTAGATGGCGCTAGTCATTTAAGCTTGCGGGTATTTCTAGAGGAGTTAGAGGGTAAAAAGCAAATTTCAAACTGGCAACACTGCTCAAATCTGCCACCAAAATGTATTTTTATGGTCAAATCTTTTCAAATGTGTAGTGTTAGTTTTTCAATGACGTAATATAAAAATGACTTCGTATTTGAAACTGAAAATATAATTGTAGTTTTATTGGTTGAAAGAGTTTATTTATACATTCAGGCAAAAACCAATTGATATAAAATAGCTATTCTTTTCCTAAATTAATTTAAAGAATTTAATTCGAAGTCATATTTTTGTCACAATGCAACGGGGAATACATCATTTATGGTCCAATTGTTTTTTTTACGAACTTTGCTTGGAATCTCTGCTGCCAGACGTTGCCCGTAAACTGGCTTAAATTTTTCTGATAGTGTATTTGTAGGGTAGGTGCTCCAGTGCATGACATGCTCCAGTAATTGACATCTATCCCGAAATAATTAATGAATAAGAAAAATAATAATATCATATATTTTACATATAAGAATTTTAACATTTTATGTCAAACACTGGAGCATAGGGTACTAATAACTGGTAAAATGAATAACTAGCAGTATCAATTACTGGAACATTGAGTAGGTGTCAAATAAAAATTCATAAAAAGAAAAAATAATTTTTGTCAAATTTATATATTTTAATATATATGTGGTTCTGAATGTCTTTCATACCATATGTACTAACTTAAAATTTCTAAAAATATTTTCTAATGACTAGAACATTAAAAACATCAGAGATTGCTCTAAAAGTGTCAATCACTGGTGCAATTGCCCTATATAAAATATAATATTTAATCGCCTCTCTGTTTCTAATGTCAAAGTGAAAGAACAAATATTTATAAAAAAAAAACAAATTTGACGAAAAAATAAATGCTTTATACGAAAATGATTTGTGAGATAGCGCTAGTAGTAGTAACTTCAATTTGCTCCATTTCTTTTCGTTTAAGCTAAATTTTAAGATACAGACGCAAGAGAACCTAATTGCATTTCAATAAATTTGTCATAATTTAATAGAGAGGGAGTTAACTACTCCCTTAAGCAGTAAGATAATACATTGGCAGAGGTTAAAAATCACTTAAGGCAGCGATGAGGCTACAATTGTCATCACGACGACGACGACGAGGTAGTTATAGTAACACAGTACAACAAATTATGATGAAATTTTTGTAAAAGCATTCAAATGATGCTTTCGGTAATTCCTTTTAACAAAGTCAAATTTGAAAACTCCTTCAACAATGGGCTCTTCCCAGCGTCGTCTGCTCAATCACGTGGTAGAGGAAAACGAATAGTCGAATTCTGAGAATCGAATTCAATTAAATATTGTTCTTAAGAATAAAAAATTTAATATTTAATATAAAATAAAATAAAAGTAATATTGTGCATTTGTAAACATTACAATAATTGTATTTGTGAATTTAATAATTTTTAAAAAACATTTTATGTGTTTATTTATTTTTACCTATAAGAATCGATTTTTGTATATTGTAGTGTAACTGTAACATTAACTGATCTAACGATAAATAATAGCTTCTTGTGGAATGTTTACGGATTATAAATTGAAATTTTAAAATGTTTTCATTTATTTTAATTGCATAAAGGTGTTACAACAAGTTAATTAACTTAGTTACTGGTCTAAATGGATTTACGCAGTACGATATTGCACTGTCACTGATTTAAGTACGAAAAATCAGAGTATTTAAACATGGTCTTCATGAACATCAATAACAGGTATAAACTAAATGATGATTGTAAATGTATACAGCAAACAAAAGATGATGAATAATGATATAAATGGATTAAAAATGATGATGTATAAAAAATAACACAGATTAAATACGATTGATCAAAAATAAGAATAGAAAATATGTTATTTCCAGGGATGGAACACGGGCGCAGAATTCATACCGGAATCCGTTTAAGAAATTTCTCTACCTATAATATCGTTGATTTAAGAAGTAGAAAATTTTCTTACATTGAGAGTGGTATGAATTCTGCGCCCGTGTTCCATCCATGTATTTCAGTAATCGCTCTAGATAAACAAGACTTCGTCTGCTATTTGTTTTTCCTCTATCATGTGACCTCTGACGTCAGGTGGGAAGAGTCCATTTTATTGAGGATTTCGATGACAAAAATTCATTAGATGAACCAAAGTTTATAAGAAGTAATTAAATAACAACATTTACTGAGATTTTATTTATTGAAAATGGGTAAGGGGATATTTAGAAATATTACATTTCTTACAAAAAAAAAAAAAAAAAAAAAAAAAAATTACACAAAATAGCTAGTATTATACAAAAATAACAATCTGTTGAGTTATTTCCAAATCATGAGGTTTGAAAATATCATCGAATGAATTTTATCATTAAAACAATTATCCAAATTGCTAACACAACCGTTACACAAAATATGGTGCCACCACGATTTATATGGCTCAACGATTTCATGTTGTTTCAATCAGTAGCGTGATAGATTTTGTCTAACTATATACGGTTATTTTCCCACACAAGTAAAACATTTGCCAGGAGAGGTCATACAAACTCAAGATATTTAAAACAAGAATTGCATATCTCAATGTTCTGAACAAATGATAATAAAAGAGATTAAATGTAAATAGTCATTTATAAGATCTAATCAAGATTTTTTTTCCTCTTAGCTTTTACTTGTGGGAATTGATTTTTATTCTAAACATTTATTGTACTACAATTCTCTGCAACCAATGATTGTAAAAAGAAAACTAGAGCAAATTTTCACTTTTAATTATCATTTTTTGTTTTCAGTTAATTCGAATTTATACAAATTTGCTACTTTTATTTAATTTATAATTTTGTTGTTGGATAGTGTAATTAGCCGGTGTTCCTCTTTCTAACTCTTACTAATTAGAACTGTTAACTTTTACTAATTAACGTCCAAAATCATAGAAACTTATATTCATTTTATTTTATTTATTTTTTACACACATATCCAACTTGATGATTGACTTGAGATCCAAGTCAATGGAGAATCAATTTAGCATTGCCATTTTACCTAATCGTAAAAAAAGTCATCTCAAATTATCTAGAATTCAACGACTCTACAAAATACCACTGACAACCATGCCTTCACTCAAAATTCACAAAACACCTTAAAAAAAATTTCCATTACACGAATCAGTTCCCGATATAATCTTTTTGTATAAGTTATTTAAATTCATCCCTTCGGCTTCTTAATTTATCGAATCCAACTATTCAATCTAAATTAGAATGTATGCTATCAACGCCAGATAATTTAAATTATTGGTTATTAGAAAGTAACCCTTAAACTTTTGGACGTAGGGGGTGGGGGGTGGGGGGCGGGGTAGTTTACAATAATTTTACTGCTCCTTGAAGAATTTTACAAAATAAATTCAAGTTTTATATGCCAATTATCACGGCAGGAGGTGGCGATAAAAGTTGTCAGGATCAGGAAGACAGTCCTGACTCATGTTTATGCTAGCAGCAGCCCAAAACCCACATCAATGTAGAATGTCAATGAATTTTCAATATAACCGTTTTTGTTACAACCTTAGTCTGAACATGGTCTGAAACAAACTTAAATAAAACGATGAAGCGTTGAAAAAATTCGCATCCAAAATCCATTTCGATTATTTGTGTGAGGTTTGACAACACTGTATGTGTACACATTATTATGAATGCGTAGCTGCCAAACATTACGATTTATTACGATTTTTGGATGCCAATATTTTTCTATAGAAGTTTTTATAATTGTTCGTAGATTTTTTTCGATGATTATATAAGGTGGCAATTTCTATGAAAGTATGCCATTATCCAAAAATTGTAACACTTGGCATCTATGTGAATGTATAATAAAATGTACTACTTTGTCATATTCATTTTAAACATCTTTAGCAAATTTTCTGCATGGTTTATATTTGATTTATTAATTTGATGGTTTGTTTTATTTATTGGACCTTACTGAGAAAAAATTATTGGTAAGGTAAAATATAAAAAGTAAGGCATGTTTTAGCATCTATATATAAAATGGCAGTGTAAAAAAGACTATGCGTGATAAAATATAGCGTAGCCTTCGTAAAACCATGTTGCATTACGCTGACTTTGCCCTGTATTACAAACAGCGACTTTTACACTGCCCCCCCCCCTGTATTTTGTGGGCACCGTTTTCATAAAAGGTTAAAGTTATGTTGTTTGATTTCGTTTCACTACATTTTATGTGGTTGACAAAAAATTACAACTACTCGGGAAATTTCATATAAAACAACGATAACAAGAGAAATGAGAATTTAATAAAAGAAATTTTGATATGATCTTAGATGATGCACCTACAACATATTGTTCATATGCAAGATCTTGAAATATCTTGACACATCTTTTCATCTCAACGAAACTTAATTTTTTAAAGCAATTACTAAATTTTATATCTTTATTTACTCACATGCTAAAAAATAAATAAATAAATAAATAAATTACAATAAATAATCATATGATACGTGTCTCATTATTAATGAAAAAATCAATGAGAATACATGTTTATTGTTGTATTATAGCAATGAGTTCTGACACACATATAAAATTTTTTTAACGCGCATAATTTTTTAGTTTAATAAAAACAAAGGAGGGGGGGGGGGAACTAAACTCTGATTCTTAAATGTTTAGAGAATTTTCGTTAAAATTTGTTTCTCGTTTATTCAATTATACACAAGAAAATTCAGTTTGCTGTAATTAATGTTTTCAGTGGCGTTTATTTTAAATTTATAAAATCCCTAAAAATTTCCTAATTGTAAGAAACGTTATTTAAATTCTTATAACTAACAAGGGAGGTTCACCAACTGTTCAAAAGGTATTTATACATATTATATATCATCTGAAAGGTCTTACGGAGCTGATAACGAAAATATCCATCTTATCGGCAAATGCGCCTCCTAGAGCGAGTTATTCTCAATTAAAGTTTTTAAATTACAGATTCTTTAACAATGTACTTTGTATAATTTCTATTATATTTCTATCAAAAATAGTAGTCCGCTATTGTTGGGTGTCGTAATAAGTTCTAAAGCGATTGTTTCTGACGTCTATTGCGAAATATCATATTAATCAGTACGACGCGTTTATGTCATGTAATAAGACCTGATCCAAAGCTATCAAACCGATGCAGAAATTGGGAAAAAAGCGAAAGTAAATTTCAAATTCTGAAAATGAAAGATGTCATTTGATAAGTCTTTTAATTTTCACTGCGTTCGTTGCGAATTTTACCAAGGAAAAAGTGCTGCAAAAGCATGCCAATCTATCAGTTCTCGAGGAGGAAATATTAGCGAAAAACACATGCGAATTTCACTTTCGACGTTTAAAGGATGGCGGCTTTGGATGTCACCGATCGAGAATTTAGTAGCGCTGCTCTTTAGAGCATGACGTGAGAATTTGCAAAAACTACTCAAAGAAGATGCATTTCAAACGCAAAAAGAATTTATAAAAAATTAGGAGTGTTACAAAAACGATTTCTAGTCATTTACATAGAAGGGGGAAGGTGCAGATGGCGGGAAGAGGACTGCCACATACACTGATTCAGAGGAACAAGATTGTGAGTTTCTTGAAGGGCATGTATCTGCTCAATAAAAAACATGGAAAAAATTTCTTCTAGAAATTGTCATGGGAGATGAAAAATGAATATGTTATGGCAATCCGAAATGCAATAAATATTAAATTAATCCCGGCAAAGCAACAACATTGATGCCGAAACGAGCCATTCCCTCCAAAAAAGTTCGCCTCTGCATCTGTAGGAATATCGAATGTAATCTATTGCAAACAGTTGAAGCCGAGTACAGGTGTAACTGCTAAACGTTATGAGCAACAATTGCTGCGATTGAATTGCTAAATTGGTCGAAAACACTGCTTTACTACAAAGGTTTACCTCCCGTAAAACTGCTCAAGTCAAACCGGTTAATAAAACGTTGCTGGAATGTTTTGGAACACCCGGTGTATAGCCTTCACATAACTCTTTCGGACTATTATTTGTTTCGGTCGATCGATGGACAATGACTTGTCTTCTGTACGCTTCCCAACTGTAAACGAAGTTCGAAAATCGGTTGACGAACTCTCACGTTAAAAGATAAATTGTCTTACACTCTTGGCATTACTCAACTTCCCGACTGAAGGTGAAAGGAGTTAGATAATAATAAAAAAATATTTTAGCCAATAAATGTATTTTTCTCAACTCTCAATTACGTATTCATTTATCTCAAACACGCTTTAAAGCTTATTACTATACCTAATAATATCATGTATATGTTTTAAGAGTACACCAAAAACCAAATTTAACAATAAAATATCTATGGATCATACAAAATCAATGACGTAACTAATGCTAGTTGAGACTTTTTCTTATTTTTCTTTTTTAAAAAGATATGAATGCTTTTAGAGAAATTTCCTTTTTAAAATAAGCTAACTGAACTACAAGCTTGTAATAAATTTTTAATAGGACAGTGTATAATTTGATAAGTTTAGAGAAGCTCTTTATTGGATTATTTTTTAAATTTGTCCCAGCATAATTCAGTATTTTTATACTCTCAAATATTTTTTTTTGCCTTAGATGTCCCCAGAGAAGCCTAATAAACCTCCTTTTTTTCGTCTGTATGAGCACTCGTGAGATAAATTATGTCGTTTTGAAAATGTTTACCAAGGCCTCAAAGTTTATGTAAGCCTCGTGGGACCTTTCATTTAGTAATACTTCAACGAGGTAAAATGGGGGCATTTTTCCTTTTTTATCTTTACTTAAATATATATATATATATATATATATATATATATATATATACTTTTTTTTTTTTTAAATAAAAGATAGCCTTTTTTCTGTTCATCTTAATTGCTAATATTATTAATTTTTACCTTTTTTAAAGCACAAGTGTCTTGAACTTAGAATTAAATATACAATATATAATTTTTAATGAGACTTTAAAAAATGAATATTGAATTACAAATTGTAACTCTTGAATTGAGAGAAGAAAATTTATGTCATAGAAAAGGGCAGGGATGGAACACTGGCGCAGAATTCATACCACTGTCAATGTAAGAAAATTTTCTACTTATTAAATCAACGATATTATAGGTAGAGAAATTTCTTAAACGGATTCCGGTATGAATTCTGCGCCCGTGTTCCATCCCTGAAAGGGCATACTGGACTTTTTGTTTTATCCTTCAAAATGTATACTTTTTCTCTTTTATTCTACTTCTCTGCAGAAACATCAAACAAGCTATTCACTTTATGTGCACATATTTCTTTATCATTTAAAAATATGTCTTGTTCAAAACTAAATTTTTTTATATGCATTTCAGTTTAGTTATAATGAGTATGGCAGTTGTCGTTATAAGATCTGTTTCAGCTTAAAGTTGTTATCCATAGAAACTTTATGCTTCCTAAAACTCACAATATAATTTTCATCTATAAATACATCTATAAAAATAAAATAGTTTACGACTATTCCATATTCAGGTCGAATAAGTCAAATGATGTTTTCTAATTTCTATAAAAAGTATCATCTTTAAATAAATGTTGTCAGCTATTTTACTTTGAACGTGTTTTTGTGAAATAAATGTGGACTATAAATTACGAACTTATTATAATATTAAAAACATATCAGGTTTAGAATATACCATAAGATTATCATACACGTTATATATATATATATATATATATATATATATATGATCTTGAACATTTCATACCTTAGGAAAAGCCATTCCTTCCGCAGAGAATCAAAATCGTAATGGTATATCCCCGGGCAATCCCTACTGATGAATCCCAAACCATTGCCAAATGCCTACTGCGTAGCTTTAGTGCGACGTAAAATCCATTCAAATTCAACCTGATCATTTCAGAGAAATTCATAATTTTCAACGGGGAAGGGGAACCACAAATAATTGTCGGATTCGTGTCAAAGGGCGTCTGTGGAAAATTTCTCTAATTTTCTTAGAAAGAAATTACATTTTTTTTTTCCTTTTTAATGTTACCAGATCAAAAATTAAAGTTACATTTATTATCTTTGAAATTTTTTGCTCATTTAGATTTTATTAAATCCAATAATATGATAACTCTAGTTATCATGTATTATGTATAATACTTTTTAAATTCTTCACCTAGTTAATTATAATTAAAATGATATGTTTATCTTATGTTACTATAAATTAAAACGAAAAATAAGCAAAAACTGATACTATATTTAATGAATTTAATCTAAATATTTATTAAGTGTTTCTAACATGAGCAAAAATAAAAAATAAAATGGAAAAATAATTGTGAAAGAGGAAAACCTTCTTTTATAAAATTTTGAAATTGTTGTATATTTCTATATTTTTTTCATATATGTTTTGCTTTATGAACATGAATTTTGACTGTGTATTTAGTTTCCCTTTCGTCGTATATTGTAACCTATATAATAAACTACCTCATCAGCATAAAAGGCCGGATACTTTCGATTTTAAACCTTTTGTCAAATATCTAAAAAATTATTTCACGAATTATTTTGAAAAAAACTCAGGAATGTAAAAACATCTTATATATTTCAGCGAATGTTTTTTTCCGAAAGCAAAAAGCGGACTCGTTGTATAGTCACCCCCCCAAAAAAACGCCACCCCCCCCCACCTAATTTCGCCGTAAATTATCGTAGAAACATTTGACTGGTACCGATTGATTTGTAATAACGTCTAGTTTATAACGGTATAGTTAAATTTTGCCTAAGGGGTCGTCTACATATTAAAACTGGCATTAACTCCATTTTTTTCAATGGCAACCCCTATTTTTGACTTCATATTGAGATTTCTGAGATCAAGGCGGTTCGAAAAACATACCTATTTATATATCTTAAATCAATTTTAAATAGCGTTACACGTGAAAATGTATTAGGGGTCCGTCTATACATTTAGAAAATATAAATCACGATCTACCATGCAGTATACATTATTTATTAAGTTTCACACCGGAAAAAAATTTCAGAAATGTTAATTATAGAAAAAAAAAAAAAAAAAAAAAAAAAGTACTAATTCACAGAACTTTCTGCGTTAGTTTATGAATTAAAAGATTTTTATTGGTGTCTATTGTTTAAACATCAGATAGTTCACTTCATACGAAGAAAATTAAATAGCTTGAATAGATATTAAAATATCTATCAACAACAACAAAAAAAAGATGACTGGTTTTAAATTTGTTTGAAAATTCAAAATTATTTTAACTCAAGCTGCCGTATAATTGTCTGAAACGGCGGCACTCAACCTGGTTCCCACGGCCGTTTCACAGTGACAATGGGAGTTTGTTCTGATACTGCACTACTTTCATTTTCTTTAATTGACTTTTTAAAAATATTAAAACAGATTTTTTTATTTTTATTTATTTATTTTTTTTATTAATTATTATTATTATTTTTTTTTTCATGACATTATTAAAAACTTTTACAAAAATCTCCATGATATTCTTTTGCTTTTATATTTTATAATGTGTAACAAATTAATATGCAAAATAATAAATCCTACTACTTAATGGGATGTTCTAAAATTCTACACTTTAATACAGATACCGAAGTGGACGGTAGGTGTAGACAGTGGGTCTGACTACTCTTAATCTAAATCTTCACTTGAAAAGGTCAAAATGTTACATAACTCTTTTTTTTTAAGGAAAAAAGAAGAAGATAAGGAGGAGAAGGAAAGATCAAAACGAATATAAAGCATATTAAACCCTTTAAACACTGGAAAAAGGCGGGGTTTTGTATTGTGTGTCATTTGGGAGCTGTAGAGTGCCAGAAAATTACTTTATGTAATAAAACTTTTCATTTAAAGGGTATTTAAAGCAGCATTATATTTAATACATAGACTAGTCAGAAAAAAAGTACCATTCATCTGGTTAATGAAAAATAAAGAACATTTTCTGGCATTGCTCTATGTATATACATTCTTGTCAACCTATCCCGGAAGATTACTGGTCCCGCCCCTTTCCGTACATTTTTTTCACATCAGTCTTTTTAGAGCCGTGTGAGCCATCGGTGGCTGACACTGATTTTTCCATTTAGGCTAAGTCAGCCGGCAGTGTAAAATATGATATAAAATTACAGAACTTACATAGTTTTAAGTAATTACTGACAATTTATTTAAAATTTACTTCTTTTTTTTTTTTTTTTTTTTAGTAGGATTTTTATAGGATTATATCGTTAAGGCCTAATGGGGTTTATTGAAACTCGATAAACATAACACGCTTCTAAGCAGCACGGTGTTAGTGTGTTGGTGTTAGGGATTAAGGCCGATTGACAACACTGGGGTCCTAGGCCTGAGGGGAGTGCCTTCCGTGGAGGTCTTTCTAAGGGGTCCTAGCCCGTATTTACGCAAGTTTCGGAGGAAACCACGGAAAACTCCGAACGGCTAGGCCGACGAGCGCGACCGGGGATCGAACCCGGCACCTCACGTCTACCAGCTTTGAGCGCAGAACCGCTCGGCCGCTGGTGGGCTTCTAAGCAGCACGTGTGGCCTGAATGGGATTTCCATAAGAATTCGCGTGGCGCTCAATGAGTTAATCGTAAATGTATTTAAAGTTAATTACTCTAAAAATTAAATTGTGTACACACAGGGGCGGGAACTAACAATGTTACGGGTTAGGTTGGCAAGTATGCATATATATTTTGCTTGATTTATAAAAATTTGTAACACATTTTCTTCTTTTTTTTTTAGTATTTTGTGTTTATATCTCTCATTAAAAATAAATACAATATTCATATATAAACATTTCCATACAGAAATGTATATAAACATATTGATTAAAGAAGATTTGTTGATATTATATAATTATTCTTCTATCTGTATAGTATATTAACACAAATATATTTTGTAAATTTCGCAGCATCGAAAAACAGCAACATAGCTTCCATATCAAGGCTTAATGTAAACAGGACGTATAGTTCGGCTTTCACGAGTTGGCCCCTGTCAATCAAGCGTGACGTAGGCAGCGACGATTCTATTACCTTGAAATCGGTTGAGGGTGAAAAGGGAGGTGGTTTGGTATCTTTACGAGTTTTGCGACATTTTGGCGAAAATACTGTTTATTATTTATTTACTTATTTCCAAATTAGGAGAACTTTCGGGCTTTCTAATACGTTATATCATTAAAAAATATTTGTTACATTATAACTAATTATTAATACGATGAGGAATGTTATGATTATCTAAACGATATTTCAAAATTTCGGTTTGCAGACTTTTTTTTCTCTACTTCTTTTTTTTTTTTTTTCTTTCCTTATGTCCTAATTTGGACCTAGCATCTTAAAAAAAAAAGAAAAAAAAAACTACCAATCTACCAAACTTTCTTTCTTTTTGCTTTCTTTCTCTTAAAAAATAAATAAATAAAATAAAATTGTTAAAAAAAAGGAAAGAAAGAAAAATATTTAAAATTTAAATGAAGAACTGCACTCCTGTAATTCAAATTTTTTCTTTTCTTTCTTTCTTCTGTTTTTTTTTTTTTAGACTAAATACATAGAAATGAAAAGCCATTATAAGAATAATGTAAGAAATTATCTTTCATACTCGTATCTGATGTGTATGCAAATATTCTGAGAGCTATTGTACAGTCGGGGAAAAAAAAAACGCAACACTCGCTGTAATTTCGTTATTAATTGACGCAGGAACATCTAACAGACATAATTCAACAGGAAATTAAAAGCACTTTCTGAATATGTCGTCAAATTTTGAATTAGGGGTCATCTACATATTGAAATGAGTGCTAACTTTGATTTTTTCAATAGCAACATACAATTTTGACTTCATTTTCGAATTTCTGAGAGTCTGGCAGTGCGGAAAAGTATACTGTTTGTATACTTTATCTTTAGTATTTATAGAGTTATAATCAAAAATGTGTTAGGGGGTTATCTGTAAATGTAGAAAAATAAAATTAAGATCCTATAAGAAATAGACAAAATTTTAAAGTTTCACACCGGAAATCTTTCAGGAAAAAAATTATTATAAAAATTAATAAAACGTTCTGTCTTTTCCAGTTATTTAATTAATCTGAATTCAATTGTTCAGATTTATATATACTTCAGTACTTTTTTAGATAATTTTAGGTCTACTTAAATACATTATACTTGGGATTGGTCCATACAGTACTCTTTGAAAAAAGTGCAATATTTTTCAAGTAAAAGTGTCTATTATAGCTGTACTGATCACCAATAAAGCTAAAATTTTCTTTCGTCGGTAACATAATAGACGAAATGAAATAATATATATATATATATATATATATAACAACGCATAAACTAAACCTTTTCGGATAAATTATTGTAAGTGTTTATGAAGTAAATATTAAACAATTTTAATCGCACTTACAAGTTTTTGGTCAGTTGAACTCTTTGGAACTGTGCGATTCGTTTTATAATTTCTATGAAAATATATTTTTTCAATTAACCCTTTCGCGACTGCTGACGTAGATTCACGCCATTTGAAAATCTGTAACTCTGTCAGTGGGCGATTCTTCCGTAATTTGTGTGTTACATATTTCTTAAGTGTGTACCCAGTCATATTTTTGCAATAAAATATACTACGGATAGAAATATATTGATTAGAAAGAATATAATTATAATGTGTATCCATTTGTAATATAATCGTGAATACAGAAAATGTGTTCTAAAATATTATATTTTGAGAGTATAATGCCCGTAGGCGGGTCTTACTGTCAAAAAGACAAAATCCTGCGGTGGCAAAATTTTTTAAATATATTTATAAAAGTTAAAGTATGTTTTTAAAAATGCATAATGTTAAAATATATTAAGAAAATTTTAAAGACTAAAGTGTCCTTAAAATAATATTTCTCCACCCTATAAAATAAATAAATAAATAAAATAAAATAAAGCAATATATGAAGCAAATGATTAAACTTTTTTGATCTATGACGGTAGTTAAGAAACGAGTTTACAAGTCTGTCTTGCATTCCAATTCCATTCGTTATTTATATTTGACAATTTCACATTAAACCTATTTTTCTATTTAAAACAGTAAACCCCGCCTATTTAGTTAATTTTTTCTTCTTCTAGTGTTCGTTTAAAAGGTTCAAAATTTATCACCAATTAATCGATGAAGTAAATACCACTTGTGCGTATTTTTGTCAACATAAAATAAGGTGTTTAACACGAATACTCAATGTCACATTTACTTTTTTTTTCCTGTATTGTTTTGTTTTTAAGAACGATGAAGGCGGGGCTGGTCTTCTTTAGAAAACAGGAATTCTTGATGTTAACACTAATGTCTAAAAATCAACATTTTGTTTCATTTCTTTGCCGTTTCACGTTGTTGTTATATAATTTAACCCGTAAATAAAAAATAAAAATATTTTGTTTAATTTTCTTTGTTATTTTTAAAGATTTGATTCGTTATTTCATGCAAAACTTTATAAGAGACGGCCCCCTAAACCACTAGAAAAGAAAGATTTATTTATATCTCAAAAACTAATCACTGGAATGAGCTGCAAATTTGCACACCCATATTTTTCAGCCTTAGGATTCATTTTATGTAAAAATTAATATAGGTCATAATTCATAATTTTTATGAATATGAATTTATTAATATTTTTCAGAATTAAAAATATTATTCAGAATCAAAAGTAATGATGGATTATGTTTGGGTTTCTTCACTGTATCTCGTAAAAAAAAAATTATATCGATCAAGTTACTTTTTGTGAAGATATTAATAAAAGTTTGAAATATGAATTTAACATTAGCACCTTCAAACTTTGAACGCTTATAACTCTGTGAAAAAAAAAAGTAAAATATACAACCAATATACTTTTTCGCGTTGTCGCGATCCCAGGAATTCAAATATAAAATAAAAATGGGGCATTACCATTGAAAAAATCAAAGTTAGTGCGCGTTTTAATATGTAGACGACCCCTAATTCAAAATTTGAGTTCATTTTCTGAAACTACTCACAATTCCCCGTCGAATGATACCTATTACATTTTACTACGTCGATTAGCAACGAAGTTACGTTGAGTGTTGCGTTTTTTTTTTCCCCGACTGTACATAATACTGTAAATTATGTGTACAGCTCAATTTATTTTAATAAAATTCCCCATTTATTTAGTCAGTATTTTTAAAAATGTTTTTCTTTTCTAAAAAAAAAAAAAAAAAAAAAAAAAAAAAAAAGAGTATAGCGTAAAAACTTTTTCTCATTTTTATTTTTTAAATGTTTTCAAAGAAAATTATTTTTTTCCTGAAATACAAAATAAAATGCGTGGACAATAATTTATAATCCATAAAGGCAGCAAGATTTTTTTTTTTTTTCTTGTTTGAATTTATTGCTCAAAACTTCTTTATGCAAATAAGGCATTAGTGCCTATTGAAATTTCAGACATGATTGAAAAGTGTTTTTTTTTTTTTTTTTTTTTTTCCCCTTTTAGTTTATGTGTCATTGATTTTTAAATATCAACACATGCTCCTTTTAATAGGCAAAACGGATTTCAGTTGGCGAAAAGTAAAAATTCATGGCAACCTTCTTTTTTCCCCACCCATTCATTCTTTTCACTTTGTGCACCCCTACCTTAAAATAAACTCTTCGAAAAGAAGGAGGGACGAAGTGCCAACTCGTGGAAGTTGAACTTTAAGCGTACTGTAGCTAGTGTTGAAATTTGAAAAAAAAGAAAAAAAAAAAAAATGAATAACAGTGGGCTAAAAATACGCCGGAATAAATTAAAATGTTGTTTATTCTGGTTTTAGTCAGGTGATATCACTCGTGCTAAATAGCTGGATCCGCCCTCTCTTAAGCTCAGGTTCAGCTCATTATAAAAATATTGTTTTTAATATCTGCCGTACCAAAATGTTCAAAACACAAATGCCAATTTTCATATATTTTGAAATCTTCCCGTTTCAACTTTAAAAGCATTTAGATTAATTTATTTTATTTTGAATTTTTAAATTTAGACGTTTAAAGTCTTTTAAATGAAATTTCAGGATTCTGTAAGATCAATATCTATATATTTGAAAATAATAAGACAATTCTTTTGTTTTAAATTTTTATTCCATAATAACTGTGACTTTGATTTCGTGATTAGGAAATTGAAAATAAATAATATTGAGCTATGTTCCAATAATAGATCTTATAAACTTAAAAAAAAAAAAAATA
Organism: Salticus scenicus; assembly: GCA_963930645.1. NCBI lineage: Eukaryota > Metazoa > Arthropoda > Arachnida > Araneae > Salticidae > Salticus > Salticus scenicus. The sequence continues at coordinate 209,241,910 of OZ005654.1, forward strand.
ATAATAATAATAATAAAGCAATTTTTCACCATTTGATTCTGTATTAAAAAACTTTTAATAGAAATTTGATATTTTATTATGTTACATTATGGGATAAATTTTAAATAACACAAAGCTTACAAACGGTACAGTAACCAAATGCAAATCTGTCACAACAAAATTTAAACAGAAAATTTATGGTAAAAAATATTTTTAAAATTATTAAATATTCATAATAATAATAATAAAACGATTGTCGAATGCATAATTGCTGTTTCATGCAATCAGTTTCACTGTACCGTGTTTTCTAAAACATGATATTTAACTAGAGGTGTACGTACTCTTGAATAATGAAATGCGAAAAAAAGTGTAACAGGGTTAAAGTAGAATTTTAGCAGTGAAAAACTAGAAAAAGATATTTAATACTTATGAAGAAAGACTTAACATATTAGGATCGGATATATTCTTCTCTTGTACCGTAAGCTACGCCTTTTCACAAATTTTCTAAAACTTTATAATATAAAGCATAATAATTTTGCATATTTGTAATTAAATCATTTAAGTTTTGTCTTCAATAATCGATGTAGTAAATACCATTGTGATTTATGCATACCAGCATCACATATAGAGTCAAATAGGAATATGCAAATTTGTCTCTTTTTTTAAATAGTGTTTCAGCGAATCAGAGGCGGGGCTTCTTTTCTTTTGAAATTCTTTCGCAATCCCTCGCCTACATTGTGATAACTTTACAAAATTATGCCAATTTGTATAATAAACATCGAAATACTGCTTAGGAAACAATAAAAATAACATAAAGGTAAATTAAAATAGTTTTCCGTCAAATTATATACAAACATTTACTTATAGAGGATACAGATTATAACAAGTGACGGCCCCCTAACAGGAATAAAAAGTGAAATATCACTGTAACTCAAAAAATAATGTTAGGAACGAGTTGTAAATTTGGAAACCCATGTTTTTGATGATGCCCGTTCTATTCGTGCAAAAATTAACATAGGTCATAATTCATAATTTTTTCAAATATGAATTTATTAATAATTTTCATAATTCAAAAAATGTTTTTTTTAGCAAAAATTTGCATGGAATATGTTTGGGTCACTTCATTCTAACGAATAAAAAAAAACAGAATTTAAATATCATAATTATTTCGGAAGATATGATTTAATGTTTGTCACATTCATTTAACATTAGCACCCCCAAACTTTGACAGCTTATAACTCTATGAAAAATTGAGCGAAACATATAACTATACCATTTTCCGTGATGATTTGATCCAAAGAATTCAAATAAGTTATAAAAAATGGGGGTTACCATTGAAAAAAATGAAGTTGATGTCAGTTTTAATATGTAGACGACCCCCTAAGTAAACTTTAACTATAACATTATAAACTAGACGTTATTACAAACTGATTGGTACCAGTCGCATGTTTCTACGATAATTTACGGCAAAATTAGGTGGGGGGGGGGTGGCGTTTTTTTGGGGGGTGACTGTACGTTAAAGAAGAAAAAGCTTTTGGCACCACCCTCTAAAAAGTAATGCTTGAAATTCATTATACGGCAGCAAATGATTATGACGCTTGTGATTATTATTTGTCTTTTTTTGTATGAGTATAGCATCCATGTTCTTGAAGTTTATAAAGGCTTCTTAAAGAAAAATAATAAAAAAGCCATAACACGTTCTTTACACCACTAAAGTGTCTAAGTAATTCGTCAAGTATTTTATGAGATATGTTACATAACGTCTAAAAAATCGAATGTGCCTGTTCATATATGGCAGGGTAATGTATTTATGATAAAATTAGTTATTCACATAGTCTCCAAAAGCGTCCACATTCTTTAATTTAGTAAAATTCAAAGTCCTCTACGCTAGTAATTAAAATTTTTATCATCGTTATAAATTTCTGCAGACATAAAGATATACTGCATAAAGCCAATTTTATGTCCAACTATCCAACTATTTAAAGTTATAAGCAACATTTATTCGAAAAAAATAATTGATGAAATATATTTTTAGGAAAATCAAAACATTTGTCAAGATGGATTCAAATATATTTTAAATAAATAAACAAATAAATAAAAAATACAAAATAGGGACTTTTTTTTCTCTCTTCCATAACATTCGATGAGTAGAAAAGCATTTCAGTTTGAATGCTTTTAAAATAGATCCCAAACTGTTGCAGGATATAGAACAAATCTCTTTCGAAATTCTGTGTAGGGAAAAATTTTTGAAACATTTGAGGGATGTAAAGTTCAAAGCCATGTGCTCTTTATGAAAGTTTCACCAGATATTCCGCAAAACAGAATGTGATGCAGAGAAGTTTCGTAAGAAATTGTTATGATAATAGTAAATGCATAGTTTTCGTGGAATATACTTTCCGATTCTTTGTAAATCTTTCAAGAACTCTATATGTTTTTGTTTCAGACAGTTTTGGATATTTTTTTATTTTTAGTAGAGGTAGAAGATATAGAGAAGATACTTGGTTATAGTTTATTGATGAGTAAAAGTGTCTTTTACTTGGAAAAGTCATATTTTATCGAAATGGAGTTATAAGGTGTTTACAGAGTCATGTTTTTGAAGTAAGTTCACACATGAAAAAGGAAAAAGAAAAGTTATAACAAAAAATTGTTAAATAATAGTTCTTTACAATTTAATTTAGAAAGAAAATGGATAAAAAATAAATTTAAATTTAAAGTTATATTCAGTTGTTTGGTTGTTAAGAGTTAAATAGTAAATAAATTATAATATTAATATGTCAGCTGCATTGAAAATTAAAAAATAAAAAGTGCCATGTCTGTTTAATAAGTTAAATAATGATTAATTTAAATCCAGTAGGGGAGTTTATCAGGTTATCAATAAAAGAGACTGATGTATTCCATCCAATTCCTCATGAAGAGCTATTTCTAAGTGTGGAGCAGTTTGTGGGATAGGTAATCTATCAGCAACTCGTCTGCATAATATACCTCAAGGATGTTCTATTGGTTTCATGTCAGAAAGAGTATACTGGACAAACCATTCGTCTAATTCTTTTATTGTAAAAGAAATTGTTTACCAGCCGAGCACGATATGGCTTGCAATTGTCATCCATTAAAATGAAATTATCACCTATCGTAAAGCGTAAGGGACAACAGAAAGTGTAAGGGTTTAATCTATATACCTCTGAGACGCCAGACATACATTTGTAATGACGGGTAAGTTGGTACTACCATTACTAGAGTTATCACGCCAGACCAACACTCCAACCAGATCTCACACTTTCTTGTACAAATGCAAGAAAATTATTTCGAGTTCCACGTTACCTCCAAATGAAAATACGTCTGTTATGAGGAACAACTGTAAAACGAGTCCCTTCGCATAAGAGAACATTGTTCCATTGATGGTTTCCCATTTTGACACGTTCTCTTGACCACTTTGCAGACAGTACGATGACGGTCTGTTAACGATAATTTGTCAAATAGATCACTCACTGAACAAAAGTAAAATTGATAAATGCAATATACCATGAAAGAAATTTGCATAGAAATACATTATAAATGTTTTACAAAGGTAATCATAGAAAAATTTCTAATAATGAAAAAATTATTAAAATCTCTAATAATAAAACATTTCACTAATGATTTTTTTTTTTTTTTTTTTTTTAAATTCAAACCACTATATTATCAATATAACTTTATTTTGGGGGTAACTTTGTGAAAGAATAATTCTTTAAACAAACTATTTTAATAAGAAGTATATAATAGCAGAAAAGGCACCAAGAAAAATAAATGGTGTTTAACCATCTGACAGTCGCTGACGGGTATATCCGGTCATTGAGCTGTTCTTTTCCCCCCGATACATTTGTAATTAATTCAATATTATATAATTATAAATTTTTAGCTTGTTTTTCCAAGTTTGAAGGTCTTTTATGACAGACAAGATGATTATTATGATGTACACAGTTACATTTTTAATTTGAAGTTGAATTAAAAGTGAAAATAACATTACAATTTCGCCCTTTCCAAAGGCGGTCAGAGGGTAATGATAAAGAATAAAAATTTGATTTTATGTTTGCGCTACGCTACTGCTTGTTTTTAGTTGCCTACGAAAGATCGAAGAAAAACATTCGATTCAAAACAATTGTTGCACTTTCTTTCTTTCTTTCTTTTTTTTTTTTTTTTAATTACCTTGCCTACTCAACATTATTTTTTTCAAGCATCTCATTTACAATATTGCATTCGAATTTTTATATGTAGCCGATTTGATTTTTTTACAAAAGCTAAAACATAAGCGATCAGACACACACGCAGTCGGATGAAGAAAAACAAGTCCTTACGTCTCACGGCTGTATTCACCATTAAATTTAACTCCCGGTTCAACGCAAAAACTTGAAAAGCGTCTAAAGGCAAGGTGCAGCTTTATAAAAAAAATTGACCGGCTCTTTCTGCCATCTAGCGACGAAGATTTCATATAATCTTTGATTGGTTATTTTCTGATAAAACATCTGAAAGTAACAATGCCGTCAGAGGGCATAAGCAACGCATTACATTTTACTGAAAAGTTTTACCCTGACTTTTTGCGCTTTTCAAGTTTTCGTGTTCAACCGGGAGTTGAAGTTAATGGTGAATACAGCCGTCAGTGGGAAGAGTAAATTGGCATTTTTTCCAAGTAACCGCCATTTTGAATAAAACTGGTAGATTTAATTGGTTACTTATCTTGGCTGATACTTTGATGTGGGCTATCTATATACTAAGTTTCAATGAAATCGGTTAATAAATACGTTTTCTATACGAGTTTAAAATTTTCAAATGGTCACCATTTTGAAACAAGATGACGGATCATGTCGGCCAATAAACTCATTCAAATTATTTCTGGTATAAATTGACCATCCAATAGATTCAGCGTTTCAGAAATTATTATTATTATTATTATTATTATTTTATTTATAACGCAGATGTAGTACGGTAAACAAACTAAAGAACTGTCGTAGGTCGATGTCTAAGAAATCAACTTAAAAATATGGTTTGAGACTACTTTAATATTTTACCTTTCAAAACAGTACTAATTTTAAAAATATTTAGTGTCTGAAAAATGAGGGCGTTTATTTATTAAATCTTTTGTATTTATTTATTTATTTATTTATGTAGTAAAAAACGAGACATTTAAGTAAGTAAATAAAAAAAATAAAAATAAAAATAGGGTGGGGTATATCGAGACATTTCCAGGAAAATGCATCACAAATTATACATACAGTCACCTAAAATACATACAAAGTTAAAATATTAATTAAAACTGTGACAAAAGTTATACTTATTTAGAACATATTAGAGAAACTTTAACTAACAAATTAACAGTTACTGTCAAATGTCACTCAACATTGCCTAATTGATCTTTCCCCGAAAGCAATTTTAAATTACTTCGTGTAATATATGATCAAAATAATCAACCTGAGACTACAATATAAATCTTTTGCCAGTCAAATATTAGAGAATTTTGCTAATGAGGAAAAAATTTATTCAAACTGCTGTATTATCAACAACGTAAAGTACATGTAGCACATTATTTCGTGGATAACGAAATTCACAAATTTATTTAGAATAAATTCAAACTCAAATAGTGCTTTATAAATTTATGCAGAAATGTTTGTGCAAGAGTCTTTTCCTGTCTGGAATGTCAAAACCTTGCTTACTGCAACAAATCTACTTCAACAAAACTGTTCAAAGAAAAATACATTTTATCTCAATAAAATGCAAAGAGGAAACGAAACTCTTGAATTTTCTGGAAATTCTCGGGGCATAATGTTAAACTCTGAATGTCGAAATATCATGCTTATTTACATATTAGTACTTCTGTCTAAAATTCAGCCGTATCTGATGGTAGTTTTATACCGCGCGAGATGGTTAAAAGTGTAATTCGTAAAGATCAATGTGAACGGAATTAAGAATGAAATTACATTTGAGAAAAGGTTAATTTTATTTCTTTGTCGGAGTTAAATAAGGCATGTTACGATTAAATTCGAAATTGAGAGAATTAGTTATTCATTACATTTCACCTTTAAAATTATTGTTACATGTAAAATAATCATAAATAACACAAAACAATTTTCAGACCTAAAATAAAATTTGGTTAAATGTGTAAGAAGGGAAGTTACATTACAAATTATTATAAACTAGCAAACCCGTGCGAAATTTTCGCAATTTATTTATTTATTTATACACCTTTATAATTTGAAACTGATAAATCTTATATCAATTTTACCGCCCAATTTAAATTTTAATTCATCAGCAGCCAAATTATTATTAGTTTTTATGGGATGAAACGCTAATGATAGTTAAAACCAAATCATTCAAAGGAAAGTTTCAAAATAAAATTCATGTTTGACGACCCAGTTTTCGTACTTCCCCAGTCAGGACAGCTTTTATATAGGACCCTATGGAGACGTTTATATTTTTGCCGCCATGTTGGCGATGCCTTTTAATTTATTTTTTAATTTATTTATTTTGGCATAATTTTTTTTGTTAAAGAAAATAACTTAGTATCTATTTTGATTGTACTTTTTATTATTGCGTTTTTTAGTCAATTTATGACGAAAGTGCATAGTTTGTTTATATATTTACAATCTTACCAGGTTTAACCCTTATACCGAAACATCGGTCTCTGAGACCGCTAAACGTTAGGCTTACTGCCGGGACTTGCGTATGCATGTTCCTACAATAGAGTACCGGAACGTTTGACAATAAGTGTCCAAGACGCCAAGGGTGTCTAACTGAAGCACTAGTGCGACGTAAAATGTACTCTACCTGTAGAGGATGATATGTCTCAGAACAACCCTTAGGGGGGAGTCCCGAACCGTCGTCAATTGTCCACAGCTTGGCACTAGTGCAACGTAAAACCCACTCAAACAAGGGAAGCTACCCTTGGGGGTTGGCAGTGAGCAGGGGGCGGAGCCCTTAGTTTTGAAAAGAAACCTGTAAAATGTTATTAGAATTTTAGGAGTCTCAATTTTTCAGCGCTAATAGACACATTACATAGAAATGTCTGTAATTGAGAATTCTTTCGGAAAGTTTAAGTTCAATTGGTTTTGTTGGTATTAGGTAGAATGGGGAAATTGCACATTTTTCATTTTGACTTGTAAATGATAGAGCATGAAAATACAAACATTTTGATACCATTTTTATGCATATTTGAAAACCGGATGCTTTAATAAATTAACTTTAAAAGAAGTAGTTCTCATGTTGGCGGGAAAACGCTGCGTCACGTGATGAAACCTATCGTGACGTCACTATCCATGAAATGAACTGCCGGCTGAATTTCTCCCTCTTGTATTGTAAAGAAAAATCGTGCATTCAGCGAAATTTTGTATTCTTTCTTTTAAAAAAATATATTAAAACTATTCGAACTCATTAAACATCACTTCATTCTATAAATGACACCAAGTTTCAATGATATTTTTTTGTACTCGCCTGCTGTTGTTAATCCAAATTAAACTATAATCGAAATAATAGTTGAGAAATAATAGAATTTTCTTAAAGAATGTTTTTAGTATGCTATGCCGAAGATGTATCTTTTAAATACTTGTTTTGTTTCATTTTATTATGTTTTATAGATTTATTATTATTTAATTATTATTATAGACTGAGTACAGAAATAAAATATTGGGATTGAGTAATAATATTTAACTGAATAATATGCATATTTTCATTGCTTAAATAATCTAGAATAGTTTATGCTAAATTAACATAAATTAGATTACTTTTATAATTATGAGATGCCAGTATATCTGTATATATATATATATATATATATAACTTTTTTAATACATTTCAATGTTATAACTTAACAATATTTCTATTAAAATAGCAGCTGAAGATTGTGAATAATTAAAAACATTATAGTGATGCAGTTTGAGAAATTGAAAAGTATTTAAGGAAAATTACATGCGCTTATCATTCTAAATAAATAAATTAAATTAAAAGAAGGTCTCCGTACAAAAATATTAATATTATTTATATATGTATATATATATATAGAAACGCGTTTAGTTATTTTTATAATGTAATTACTTTTTTATTTGGAAAAATTTAAAAATAGAAAGAAAAGATTAATAGAAATAAAAAGTAATAATAATAACAACATTTAGCAATAGGAATGATATAAAGTACTTTAAAATAAAATAAACACATGAAATATATGTTAAATGTAATAATACCTTATAAGTTATACATGACTAGTTATAAATATGAATGGTATTAAATAATTAATTAAAAATTTGCAGTAAATATCAGCAATCAAACGCAATATATACACTGGTGGACAATTGCTAAGGACGGATGACAATAGCTAAGCTATTGTCATCCGTCCTTAGCAATTGTCCACCAGTGTATATATATATATACATATATATATATATTAAATTCATTTATCAATGAAGCCTTAATGTAAAATCTACATATGTTTAGAATATATCAAGGGTCGATCCAGGTAAAAACTGGGACCCATTTGCTTCCCCTTCACAAAATCCAAATATCTAAAATGGGCCTCTTCAGAAAATACAAATCCATAAAATGGGTCTCTTCACAAAATTCAGATTCATAACAACAGGCCTTTCTCAAGATTTATTTTTAAAAAGATGATGATTTTGTAAAAGTTTTCCACGTTAACAATATTATTTTTAATGAGTGTGTATACCTGGCTCAGTATAACACACTTGTTAACTTGATAATGAACATTAGATAGAGTAACTTCTTAAGTGAAAGGTTTCGTGTGATAATTCTTTTTATCACAAAAAGAAATAAATTTTCACCAAATTATTTTGTTTTTCACAAAAAAAAAAAAAAAAATAAAAAAATAATGAGCCCCAAAAGTAAACCTGGAACAACCCTTGCATATACTATAACTGACGGTCTTCGCCTGCTTCGCTGGTCGCTAAATTTAATAAATTAACAAAAAAAAAAAAAAAAAAAAAAAAAAAAAACTTTTATTTCTTTTATATCATTCTATAAACAAAAATAAATAAATAGATAATTAAAAAATAAATTCATTGAAATCGCTCTTAACATCGTTTTGGTTATTCGCAGCCTGCGGCAACTTCTTTCCCTCCAATGTACCCTGCTTTTTTGGATCTGGGTTCTTATTGCCCGCAGCAATGTCTTTCGTGGGCACTTCAATTTGTGTACATATCAGGAGGCGAAAGCTGCTATTATTCAAAAACTAAGATTTTAAGGATAGCTGTATCTCAGGATCTATTAAATATACTTTAATTTTGGCACCATGTACTTTATTGCAATCACTTTTTCTGCTATATTACCATTTCATTTCGATTAGTACAATAAATAAATAAATAACAAAAGATTTTCCTTTCAAAGGCATTAAATAAATAATAAATAAGTTTTTATTAAATTTAAATTTTAATAAGACTAATATGCGATATTAACATTTTCCCGATAAAAACATTTAATTATATTTTCCTTTTGAAATGAATTAAATAAATAAATAAATAGTTGTGTAACAGCCGTTGCTAATGTAAACAACGTAGAACAATATAATTCAAATAAATTTAAGAAAATTAAATGGAAAAATAAATGGATAAAATTGAAATATATATATATATAAATTACTTAAAAAATTATAAAAAGTAAACTTTTTTTTTTTTTTTTTTTTTTTTTTTATAAAATAAAATAAAAATTATAAATAAATAATGCAATTTGAAAATAACATTTTTTTTTCGTTGCAAAAACATGAAGTACATATTAAATACATAATTAATGACTGCTCTATAAAATAATCATATATAATTTATAAAATAACATAATTAAAAAATTCTGGTTAAAAAAAAATAATAATAAAATAAATAATCAGTAAAATATATTTTTATGTACTATGAAATTTTAATGAATATTTTAATTATAATTAAATCTTTAAGCATACATTATGAAAAAAGAAATATTCTCACATACAAGCATCTAAAAAATTGGAGAAATGTAAAAAAAATACTACTAATATATTAAAGCAATGCTAAAATTCTATTATGAAGACGTTTATAATTTTCAAAATATGAATACAGAACAAATCTAGATCGTTTAGCTTTAGCTACTCTTATATTTATGCGCTAATAAAATCGAAGTTTCTTCTCAAAAATAAAAATATGGAAAGAGCATCTATTTTCGGAACATTATCCGATTGCTCTTTTACAAATCCAAAATCGACATTATACAAATAAAAATAGAAATATATATATATAAGATATAGTATAGTTATGGAAGGTTTAAGTTATTTCTTACAAAAGGTAAACATTTTAAGAATAAACTATAAAATACAGATTAGAATAGAGCGAACAAAAAGAAAAGCAAGCGGTAAAAGAGTGTAAACATTTACACTTCGTGTACTGTGACGTCAACCCCCTTACGGAGCGTTTTCGGATCACGTGGTTTTGTTTTGGTTTTTAGCGATTTTAAAACGTTAATTTAAAGTTAATTTGAAATAATTTTACGATTTTAATTGGATTTTTTGGATTGATTTTATCAAGATTGATTTTATCGATTACATTTAAAAGAAATTGTTTTTCCTTCCGTGTGCAACTTCCCCATTAGAGGGCTATAAAGAAAGTTGCGGATGGAGTTACGAGTTTTAGGAAAGTTGTGAGTTTCTAACGGTATTATGGTTTCCGGCGGGTGTTTGGTGTTCGAGCTGAATTGTAAAGTATTTTAGGTAAAATTTCGTTGCGATGATTTATTCAATGTTTTTTCCAGTCGTCAGATATATTTAAGTAGTAAGTCATTCAAAGCAAAGAAGAGTTATTTGTAGGAAGTTTTCCAGAGCCAATTCATTCACAAGCGAGTCATTGAATGGAGTTTCCTAGAAGAGCTATCTGGCCTTTTAAAGGTATATTTTATCAGCAGCTATCATTTTTACACATTGCGCAGTACTAATACCAAATTAAATCGAATCAACTATATAATATACCCTGTCGCCCCTATGGTACGTCATGATTGAGAAAGTAAATTTATGGCTGCAAGAATTCATAATTTATCGCAACAAAATTTCGCCAAATACATTCAGTACCTTTTTCTGAAAAAGCGGTCTGTGAGACCCATGTTCCCGATAAGCATGATGAAAACATGTTTCGGGCAAAGGGTTAAAATGATGCTTAAAAAATTGTAAAGATGCAACTTTTAAAAAATAGATTATTCTGTAAAATGATCTCATCAGACAAATGTCGTCATTTTTTTATTAGATCACTGAACTAAGTACATGTGCTCAAGTCCCTATCGTATCATTTATACAAAATTTAATCATAACTGGTCCACGTTACAAAAATATTATATAGATTTTGAAACATATGGGAAACATTCCGTTTTTAAATAGCTATTGAAATTAATTTGTACATGAAAGTCTTTTTAATAGTACTTTAGTCCAGAAACATGTAGAATTAATGAATCAATCAAATTTCATAGGTCTATTCATACCTATTTACGTTTTTATCTTGTAAGTTCTAGAAACGGTAAGACCTACAAAAATGGCTACAAGTCTTTCAAAAAAGCGTATTAAATTTTTCTTCTTGAAATATGCAAAACAACTGACACACCCATTAAACAGCAATATTTTTTAAATAGTAATGTATTGCAATAGTTCTGCGCGACCATTAACTGTAACCAACACTCAAAAAGAACACGTGTGATTTGATTGTCTCATGTGGGATATCTAAAATTTCAAATGACTGTTATTTGGCATTTTTGCTGTCGCTCAACATCAAGTTATATAGCAGGCAACAGACGTCTTATGTTGATGATTGCCACTAGATGACAATAAATGTTCGAGACATATTATTTCATGAAAAAGTTTTTCATTTAAATGTATTGGTGTATATTTTTTGTTTAATTCTTTCGCCTTTGGTAAGTACCTTTTACAAACATTTATATATTTTTGCATTTATATTTGTATGCATTGTTGTATTTTTGTTTATTTTTCATTTGTATTTCATAAATTCTTGATTCGTAATTTCGTGCTATAGTTGTTAAGGATTTTTTTTTTTTTTTTTTTGGCGGAACGTAGGAGACCAAGATAGTTTTAGCTTTAGATACTATCTCTTGAAACATCTTGCTGTTCCACTCTGCATTTCAAGGGTCTCTTTGACGATGTGCTTTTTGAGTTAATTATTTTTCTGGTTTTATTTATTTATTTATTTATTTATTTTTGTTTATATGTATAGTTATTTAATATGTATACATATATGAGCCCTCCGTGGCCGAGTGGTTATGTCACCACACTGCTAATCGCCTTCGAGCGTAGGAGAGCGGGTTCGATTCCCGTGC